>JAFBJS010000780.1:286707-312937 GCA_016785265.1 Paraplagusia blochii
ACATGTGGCAGACTGAGCAGGATAGGGGAGCAGGAGAGAGAGAAGCAGAGGCCATGGCAACTTGTTAAAGCTAAAAACAATTAGCACAGTTAGCCCTAGACCGGAGCGGGAGCAGAAAGAAGCAGAATGAAGGAGGTAAGAAGAAAAAGGTCAAGATACACTTACACTGCCAGGGTGTTTGCGATCAAAAGGTGAAGTGATCCTAAGGTGAAGTGATCCTAAGCTGTTGCTGCTCGCTCGTGCTGCTGCTCCCTCTACTCCCATCTACTCTACTTCCACCCAGATTGATTTGGCTTTCACTAGCAGGCCAGAAAGAATCTTAATGTCATATAACATGCTCTGATCACAATCTTATAATTGTAACAAGAAAATTAAATAAAAAGTGCTTCAAACATTTGGCTGCTAATAAATTTCATAGGATACCAAAACAGGAACAAGACTTCCAAGATTCTATCAGACACGCAAACTGGGATGAATTCATCACAAGCAATAATCTAGATGTTGATTGTCCTGATATACTTGTTAATGTAGATAAAATACAAATTGTTTTCATCTTCTATCGGCTTATCCCATTTTCAGGGGTTGCCACAGCGAGTCAACAACTTCCATCTCACCCTGTCCTCTGTACCCTCCACTCCAACCACCTCCATGTCCTCCCTCAACACATCCATAAATCTCCTCTTTGGCCTTCCTCTTCGTCTTTTAACTGGTAGCTCCATGTCTAGCATTATTCTCCCAATATAACCACTGTCCCTCCTCTGGACATGTCCAAAACATCTTAATCTGGCTTCTCTAGCTTTTTTCTCCAAACCTCCTCGTCTGTGTTGTCCCCCTGATTACCTCGTTCCTGCTCCTGTCCATCCTTGTCACCCCCAAAGAGAATCTCAGCATCTTTAACTCTGCCACCTCCAGCTCTGCCTCTTGTCTTATACCTATTCCTAGTGTCTAGTCCGTACATCATGGCTGGTCTCACAACTGTGTAAACCTTTCCCTTCACCTTAGCTGACACTCTTCTATCACAAATCACTCTTGAGACCTTTCTCCAGTTGTTCCATCCTGTCTGTATTCTATTCTTCACCTCACTTCCACAGTCTCCACTGCTCTGAACAATTGAGCCCAAGTATCTGAACTCCTCCACCTTCTCCACCTCTGCTCCTTGTAATCTCACCACTCCACTGTTACCCTTTTCATTCACACACGTACTCGGTCTTGCTACGACTGACTTTCATTCCTCTTCTCTCCAGTGCAAACCTCCACCTCTCTAGGTTCTCTTCTAGCCATTGCCTGCTCTCACTGCAGATCACAATATCATCTGCAAACATCATTGTCCATGGAGAATCCTGTCTGACCTCATCTGTCAATCTGTCCATCACCAGAGCAAACAAAAAGGGGCTCAGGGCAGATCCTTGATGAAGTCCCTCCTCAACCTTAAAGTCTTCTGTCCTTCCAACGTCACACCCCACCACCGTTGTGCTGTTCTCATACATATCCTGCACCAGTCCACCAACATACTTCTCTGGCACTGGGAACTGGCTCCTCATTCCTACGCTCCCTATCATTTTCCTCATTTAACAACTCCTCAAAGTACTCCCTCCATCTTCCCAGCACACCTTCCTCACTGGTTATGTCATTTCCATCTCTGTCCTTAATTAACCTCACCTGGTGCACATTCTTCCCAGATTGGTTTCTCCGCATTGCCAATCTGTATAACTCTTTTTCTCCTTCCTTTGTGTCTAACCTCTCGTACAACTCCTCATTTGCCCTTTGTTTGGCCTTGGCCACTTCCCTCTTCACCTCCCTTGCCCTTTCTCTGCACTCCAGTCTATTCTCCTTTGTCCTATCGCTATCCCATCTCTATTTTGCTAGTCTCTTCATCTGGACACTCTCTTGGACTGGACACACTCTTGGATTGGACACTCTCCTGCACCAAAATAAAATAATAAAAAAAATACAAATTGTCAATCAGTATAAATATCTTGGGTTAATATTAGATTCATAGCTCCTTTAAAGGCCATACTGTCAATATTGTAAAAATGAAATCAAATTAAGTCTTGCAAATTTTAATGCAGTTCGAAAGGAGATGCCACTTGTAGCAGAAAAGAGAAATCTTAATTGTATGTTTCCATATGTATTTTCTATTGTATATATATTGTGTGCTTCATGGCCAGGGGACTAGATATGAAAACTAGTCTATTTATAGTCTATCTAGGCTATTTTTTCTTATTTAACCATGTGTTTATGAAATTGCATTTTCCCCTTTTAAATAAACTAAACTAAAACTAATTAAGATTCTCTGGGTGACTGCTAAGGTTTGATGGACCTCTAATGAGTTGGCAAATTGTGTTTCCTTTATCTATCCTTCCATCTTTCTTGTAAAAAGTCTGTGTTGTCTACCATGTTGTTAAGAACAGAGTAATACCCAGTACCTGAAGTCAAATCAGTCTGCGTCACAGTTCACACACCCCAAGTGGCACAACCTGCATAGACATGTGTAAATAGATGTATATGTGTGTCTATGGCCGCTTCGCTCTAGTGGGAAGAAAGCATCAAATGTCACCTATGTCTAAACGTCTATTTGTAGGTGGGGCACTGGAGCAGGAATCCGTTCCACAGAAAAAAATCCAAACCATCGGATCATTTTACTGCATTTTAAAATGTAAAATTTTGAGAGCTTTATTGACCACTACACACTCAGATCTTGTAGGTCACAGATCAAAGCGATTAATGTATACACACACACACACACACACACACATATATATATATATATATACATACATACATACATACACTGTATATTGTTGTGTTACTAGGCTGAGGATATTATTGTCAAGAATGCTCAGGAGGAGGTTTACTCTGTACTTGGTTTTACTGAACAACATCAACCGACAACCCACATGTGTCACATCAATGTGGGTCCGTGTGACCTCCGGTTACATCTCAAATAGTTCCCGTTTACACAACACCTCCCCCTCTTGAAAATCTCCCCTAAACCATAGCACACATTCTCATTCTGTTTAACAAGACATTCTTAAAGAATATGAACACAATTTTCTTTTATTCCCCTTTCTTTCACACATTTCTTTTCTTACAAAACGAAATGGGACGACGGGAGACTCGGCCTGAAGATCTGATGTAATGTGTATTATCTGAACTGAGTGTGTTTTGGACTTGCGGTGTGTCTGTATGAGTGTGATCAGGTGTATTCACTTCACCTGGCTCTACGTCAGTGACAGGGGGTTGTGCCTGTGTAATCTGTGGTTGTAATTGTGAGTGTTGAAGTGTACGCAAATGAATGCGATTTCTCCTCCTCAATTCTCCCATGTTCGGCCAACGTGGCTGCAAGTGTACTGGAAGCTGGGGGATAGTAGTGCACAGCCGTCTCCCCATGAAGAGCTGGGCTGGAGAGTAGGGTGTAGGGTGTTCTCCAAGGGTGTACCACGGTAAGCTAACAAAGCTTATGATTTGTCGTCGCCACCGCACGCTCTGCCTCTCCATTCACTTGGGGATACCTCGGACTGCTGGTCAGGTGAGAAAATCCATATTCCCTGGCAAAGTCTTGGAAGAGAGCAAAGCTGTATTGTGGACCGTTGTCGGATACAGCTGTTTGTGGAATTCCGTGTCTATTGAAAAGTGTCTTTCAGGGCTGCAATGATTGTATGGGCTGATGTGATACTGAGGTGGGCCACTTCAAAGTAACGAGAGAAGTAGTCAACTATCAGTAAATAAGACTTTTTCTCCCAGAAAAACAAGTCTGTCCCTACTCGCTGCCATGGGCGGTCTTGCACTGGCGTAGACATCAGTGGCTCTCTGTGTACCACTCTGTGTTGAGAGCAAATATCACAACTCCCTACCAGTTGGCTGATTTGTACAGAAAGACCCGGCCACCAGACGGCTTGGCGGGCCCTTGCTCTGCACTTTACAATGCCTTGGTGATCGCTGTGTATATTCTGAAGAACTTCTTGTCTCATGCATCGAGGGATCACAATTTTGTTTCCTCTGAGGAGCAGATTTCCAGCAAGTGTGAGACTGTCTTTTTCTGGCCAGTAAGACCCCAGCTTGGGAGGAAGGGCATGTTTCTCTGGCCACTCTGTTGAACAATAGTCCCTGAGCTTGGTGCAGACTGAGTCTGATTTTTGCTTCTCCTCAATCACCTTCAATTTTGTTTCTGTAGCTGGTAGACTGCTTATGACTGCATCCATGTACACAGTGACCTCCCTTTCCTTGTCTTTGTCGTCCCGTGTGCATACCTGACTCACAGGTGCTCTGGACAGTGCGGGTACGTGTGTGATTACAAAGTTAAACTTGAGCAACCTTAAACGGAATCTCAGGACTCTTGGGGGAAGCTCATCCAGAGCTTTAGTGCTCAAGAGTGGTACCAGTGGCTTATGGTCTGTCTCAAGTCTGAATTTCAGCCCCAGAAGGTAAGATGACAGCCGCTCGCAGGCCCATGTCACAGCTAAAGCCTCTTTCTCTATTTAAGTTTGGTTTCTACTTTCCATCTGTCTGACGCTGTGTCAGAACTCCACCCAGGCCAAATGATGAAGCATCTGTCTCTGCTGCTGGTGAGTATGGCGCCAACACACGTGGCGAGCTCAGTTTCTGCAAGACCTCTTTCTGTGCTGTGCGCCAGCACCATTAGTTTTTCTTGCTGAGGAGATCTTTCAAGGGCACTCGCCGTGGGGACGACAGTGCAAAGGGGATTGCCCCTGGCTCGAGCCCAATTTTATATGGCTCCTTTAATTTTCCTAACCCACTAAAAAATTTGGGGTACTGAGCCATAATGTCCTCCTGCTCTGCTTTAACAGTGTGAAGACGCTGTATCAAGGGGAGTGCCTCAATTGCAGGCAGGCCTAACAGAGGCTTAGACAATTTGTCTATTACATACATGTTTTGTTCAGTCTCTCTGTTCTCAATACTTAACTGCCCCTTAAAACAGCCTGGCATCGAAGTGAGGACTGGTAAGAAGAGGTCCGAGCAGAGGTGGAGGAAGCCCACAGCAGTAGGTCATTAGGGATGCGACAGCAGGGGCCTTGGACCCAATGGGAAGAGGCAGCTGATAGGTCAGAGTTGTGGCAATCTGAACCACACTGGATGAAGTTCCTCATCCAGTCGGTCTACGATGTCCTCCCAAGCCCATCCAATCTACGCCGCTGGGGCTTAGCAGAGAACCCACTGTGCCACTCTGCCAAGGACCTGGATCATTGGAGCACATCCTTAGCTGCTGCCCAAGGGCACTGGCAGATGGCCGTTACCGTTGGCGCCATGACAAGGTGCTAAAGGTCATTGCAGACGACATCACCACAGGGATCTCCACCAGCAAACTCCAACAACCGACGAGGCAGACCATCGCCTTTGTTAGGGCTGGGGAGAAACCGCCGCAGCAACCCCGGAGTCAAGCAGGGGGGCTGTTGGCAACAGCTCGGGACTGGCAGGTGATAGTCGACCTAGGGAGGCAGCTCAAGTTCCCGGAAAACATTGCACAGCAATGACCAAACTCAGGCCAGACATGGTCCTGGTTTCGGAAACCACAAGGGAAGTTTTCCTGCTGGAGTTGACTGTCCCCTAGGAAGAGCGGATGGAGGAGGCCCTCGAGAGCAAGAAGGCCAAATATGATGAGCTGGCAGGTGAATGCCGAAGCAGAGGATGGAAGTCCCGATGCAACCCCATTGAGGTTGGGTGCAGAGGATTTGTTGGCCAGTCACTCATCAGGTCACTCAAGACGCTGGGAGTGAAGGGACTGCACAACAGAAGAGCCATCAAAAACATCAGCGATGCCACAGAAAAGGCATCCAGGTGGCTGTGGATCAAGCAGGGCCATCCATGGACACATGCTCTTAAGACACAAGCCGGGACTTGATCACGGCTATATATATATATATATATATATATATATATATATATATATGGCATAGATGAGAATGTCAGGTATAAACAATGAATGGTGTCTAATAAAAATGTAAGAACTATAAGAAAGACTGGACTCTGGCTGTGGAAGCAGCAGCTGAAGCTCTGACCTCATCTGGGAGAAGTTATGGCTGAGTTTTGTATGTATATTCAGATTTTGCAAAGAATGTCTGAATATATGCTTTGAAATAAGACTGTAACCAGTTTTATTCTGATGCTGAGCAACAATCAGGTTGTGAAGGTCTTGAGAGAGCTCTTTGCTTTTACCCATCATGAAATGTGTCTTGTTTGACTAGTTGGTGAAAAAACAACCTGTTTATAGGGCCATCAATTAGCACTAACCTAGCTGATGTTGGTTTGCAATTATAGGAAGTACAAAGACTAACTACTTTCCGATTTGAGATGGTATGATACCTTTCTATACAGCTTTCTCATGGTGTGTTCAATACGTTTTTCCTGTGTTTCCTGTGTGATTTCTTTTCATGTGTGGATTATTTGAGTTAATACCAGTGTCTGGTAGAAATGTCACGTGAATTGCATCTTTGGAAATAAATGTAATGACAAAAAAGTTGACGCGTTGATACTTATTTCCCCCATTGTGAAATATAGTAGCAGTTCAATCAAGATTGCGGTATGTCTGAGAAGAGTTAAACCTTAGATTCATGGCCCACAATTTAATCAATTTCAGGTATTTATTTGTTTACTTTTTACATAATTTTGGCTTGCAGCTCATGAAAGCCACAAAAACAGGATTTCAATAAATTAGAATACTGTGAAGAAATCACCATTTATTTCTCAGTTTCTGCAGAAAATACAGGAAGAAAAAAAGAAATCAATCAAAATATGGTACTTTCAAAATGATATATCAATCATCAATACTTGGTTGGGAATCCCTTTGCCTTAATCACTGCCTTGATGCGATGTGGCATTGAGGCAATCAGGCTGTGGCATTGCATAGGAGTTATGGAAGCCTACATTTCTTTGATGCTTTCTGTCAGCTCTTCTTTGTTGTTGGGTCTGGTGCCCCTCATTTTCCTCTTGAGAATACCCCATAGATTCTCAATGGGGTTTAGGTCCGGCGAGTTGGCTGGCCAGTCAAGCACTGTGATGGCATGAGCATCAAACCAGGTTTTGGTGCTTCTGGCAGTATGAGCAGGGGCCAGGTCCTGCTGGAAGATGAAATCTGCATCTTCATACAGATCCTCAGCAGAAGGAATCATGATGTCCTCCAAAACATTATGGTAGACTGTTGCGGTGACCTTACTTAATTTAAGAAAGCAGTGTTTACCAACACCTGCACTGGACATTGCACCCCAAATCATGACTGACTGTGGATATACACTGGACCTCAAGCAGCTTGGGTTCTGTTCCTCACCCGTCTTCCTCCAAACCCTTGGACCTTGATTCCCAAATGAAAGGCACACTTTGCTTTCATCGGAAAAGAGGACCTTGGACCACTGGCCAACAGTCCAGTCCTTCGTCTCCTTGGCCCAGTTGAGCTGCTTCCTATGTTGGCTCTTGTTCAGAAGTGGCTTGACCCGAGGAACCCCACAGCTGTAGCCCATCTCCCGGATTCATCTGAATGTGGTGGTTTTTGAAGCTATGACTCCTGCTTCAGTCCACTCTTTCTGGATCTCTGTCAGATTCTTGAATCTTCTCTGTTTGAGAATCCGCTGAAGCTCACGATCATCTCATCTTTAACTCTGCCACCTCCAGCTCTGCCTCCTGTCTTCTGTCTATTCCTTCTGTCTATTGTCTCTAATACATACATCATGGCTGGTCTCAATGCAGATCACAATATCATCTGAAAACATCATTGTCCATGGAGACTCCCGTTTGACCTCATCTGTCAATCTGTCCCTTACCAGAGCAAACAAAAAGAGGCTCAGGGCTGATCCTTGATGAAGTAAATCATCTTAATCTACCATCTCTGGATTTTTCTCCAAAGATTCCTGTCTGTGTTGTCCCTATATTCACCTCATTCCTGATCATGTCCATCCTAGTCACCCTCAACATCTGTAACTCTGCCACCTCCAGCTCTACCTCCTCTTTTTTACCTAATCCTAGTGTCTCTAAACCATTGCTTTTCATCCTTTTTTGAGCCATGGGACATTTTTTACATTTACAAAATCCTGGGGGACACCTCCAACCAAAATGACACTTTTACACAGTACATAAAATGTATAGTAATATATGTAAATTACTATATGTCAGAGATGTTCACAAGTCACTTTATCCAAGTCCAAGTCAAGTCTCAAGTCTCAAATAGCTGAAAGTTTTCATATTAGTCTCTATCCGAGATAATACTGCATTGCTGTGTTGTTTTGGATTAAAAGTATAATATGCTATTGCACACTACACCATCAAAGTTGATCAAAACAATGTACTGTGCATGTGCAATGTGAAAAAACATCACAAAAGCTTTAAGCTTGAAAACGGTATTTTGTGATTACTACAGGATCTGATTTGACAGGACGAACTGATTTGCGTATGTGGTCTTGTCTTTTTACCAACTGAAAATAACAAATTAAGGAAAATGAAAATATATAACTAAGTACTGTATGTACGGCACTGTACCACAGTGCCACTGTGAATGTGCTTAGGCTAAGAAATCATATGCATTACATGCTGTTTAAAGAGAGGTTTCCATTTCTGTTATGTCAGTGACAACATTAGTCTAAACTAAAACAGCCAGTCATTCATAGAATTACCGTTAGGCTCAATACATGCAGGCTGCTAATTGGACTGAAGTATAAAAGCCAACAGACTACAACTGTGGCTGAATTAGTTTGCTAACGGTTACGTTTAGGGTTCGATCCCGGGAACCGGGAAATGGTTCTGATTGCATTTCCCAGGAATATCGGTTCGGGAAATGTGAAGACGGGACCCGGGAAAAATTGGGAGGAAAAAAAGTGACGTGCGTCTATTTGTTCTCATACAGTAATGCAGATGTCAAAGGGTCTTACGGAGCGTCTGTCCCCCAGACGATTCCCCGAGGAGAGCGCGAGCGAGGGCGCATCAGTTTTTTTTCTGTTTTGCAGCCGCATCGATCTACAATAATGAACTTAGTTTTAGTTATTTTTTCAAAGAGTTCTGTGGTTTTCCATGGTCTGTGAATGCGTCTGGGTGAATGCATGATCAAGGAGGCGGGGGAGCAGAAGTGTGTGAGAGTGTGAGAGACGCAGCAGATCTGTGTTAGCTATGTATTGGCGTGGTTACGGCCGACAGTGACCAAATTCTGTGAGTAAGACTTCGCAATAAATGTGGAATTCTAAAGCAAAGCCTCTACTTACATTATACGTCCGGCTGGACGTTTAAATAAATAACCTTTTATGGACCTTATTTACGACTCGCGGGTCATAATACCGAAGTCCGAGTCAAGTCTTGAGTCAAGTCAGAAGTCTTTGTTTGTGCGACTTAAGTGCGACTCGAGTCCGAGTCTCAGACTCGAGTCCCCATGTCTGCTATATGTATATTATATAATAATTATAATAATAATAATAATAATAGACATAGCAATATATATATATGTAACAGAGTACATCAGTGTAACAGAGTACATCAGTACTTAATATAAAATTATTTTAAATGGTACAAAGGCGCCCTCTACAGTTAGCTTTATATGGCGGTACAAATGTGCAGCTTGCTTCAGAACGTTCTGGAAGCTGAAGAGGTAGGTCATGTTCAGAAGAGGTTCGCGACAAATTGCACTAGAATGTTTTTAAAGTATACAAATGCCCTGGTTTGACATGTTGAGTGTTTTTGGTTGTTTTGAATATATTGTATCACAGTTACCATGTTATTATTATATAGTTTTGCATGTCGTAAGTAGTGGGCTAATGTGCTAACTCTCTTCTGACTGCGCTTTCCAGAAACGTGAAGCCAAAAAAAGAGTATTTCAAGCTGTGAATTGTACCTCCATTAATGTTTTTCAGGTAATATATTGTTCCTTGTCGTGTTTATAACATTGTCTTATCTTGAAATATTGTTCATTGGTGTATTTGTTCATACGGTTCATTTCTCCGGCTGGAGCTAAGAATGCTAGTAAGGCTAATAACTAAGAGCCGCCACGAGGTGCGCACATATACAGTAGTTGTTAGTTCATATTCCTGGTTTTGTATTTCATGTTATTTGTTTGTTTTGCCATATATCACTATACGATCACACTATGTAAATATTTTTATGTAATAAGTTTTATGGTGTACTTCAGTTCAGAACGTTCTGGAAGCTGAAGAGAAACGTGAAGCCAAAAAAAGAGTATTTCAAGCTGTGAATTGTACCTCCATTAATGTTTTTCAGGGAATAAAGTGAATTCTGTTCATCAACAACCTGTATTCATCGATGTTCATATGAGTCCTAACTGAGATATTATCAACCCAGTCACATTGGTGCCGTGACCCGTGGAGTTGGATTTTCGTCGGACCCGGGACAGTCTTGGACATCCTGAATACTATTCAATGTGGTACTGCACAGTATATTGCATTAAGTTGTTAAATTAGAGTTTGTTTTTTTTTTTTTTTTTGCATTTACTGAACGTGACTTTTTTTTCTATACAGCATTCAGTGAACAATATTTTCACAATGAGTTTCACACCACAGTCTTCTAGTACTCCAAATAGTCTTTCCATTGGTAGGGGTAGGGGGTTTCCATCATTGGGGTTGAAAAGTCCCACACAGGGTGGTAATAGTCCTTTCATTAAGTATAAACCACAGGTCATAGAGGCTCCTGAGACTTTTAGTTTGCCCTCTGTTACACAGTCACCTGTAGTAGTTAATCAGATGAGTGATGTTATCAGAGATATTGGTCAGCAACTAGCAGATAGCATACTTGAACGCCTAAGTACACTACACACATCTACATCTTCGACACCCACTCAGTCTACAAACACCGATACAACACTCATCACTCCACATGCTCAGTCTACATCCACAAGCACACCTGCACAAAGTCTGGACATGTCACAAGTTCAGTTTGTGTCTCACAGAAAGGTGAAAGAGCCTCCTGCATTCAGAGGTGACAGTTCAGACACATTGAATATTCGTGAGTGGGAAGACCTGATGAGAAGTCACATTAAGATAATTAATTTGAGAGTTGAGCAGCAGGCAGAGGAAATACTTACACATCTATGAGGCAGGGCAAGGGATGTTGTGAAATTTGGAACAAGGAATAGTGGAGTTGATGTCACTCAGAACCCAGAAGCCATTTATAGTCTGCTGCGTAAACATTTTGCCACTGTTCCCTGTTCTCCCCTCCCACTAGCAGATTTCTATACCACTCTTCCACATGTTGGTGAGGACGTTTATGACTACTGGCTGAGGCTCAACAAAGCAGCTGATGTTGCCGTTGACCGTCTTAATGAACAAGGTAAATTACTGGACAACCCTAGCTTGGAAGTAACACGGATGTTTATCAGAAACTGCCCATCCAAGGAGCTGGCCATGACATTCAGGTCAAAGACAATTGATAAGTGGTCTGCTGAGGAAGTTCAGGCCGTGTTAGATGAGTACCATTCTGAAGTGGGATTGAGGGGTGCCACGTCTGCTGTGTGTAGAAAGCCAGGTATCAATGTGTGTGTGAACACAGCTGATCTGCTAGACCCTAAAATGCCTTTGCCTTGCCAGCAGTCCTCCACAGCAGCCAAACCCAGTGACTCATCTCCCCTCGACCGTGTCATCTCCATGCTGGAGAAAGTTTTGCTTGAGAAGTCAACACAGGTACAATCTATGCCAAATAAGTACATTAAGTCTAAGTTTCCCAGGATCGATGGTCTTAATAGTCTGCCGTGCACTGTTTGTGGAAATGCAGTTCACACTGCTCTGACTCATTGCCGTAATGACAAGCTTTGCCTTCAGTGCCACTCGCCTGACCACCCCAGACGCAACTGTCCCCTGTTGAAGTCTTCTGAGTTGGGAAACTGAAGGGTCTGCGTCCAGGGGAGGACGATGCAGATCATGTCCAGGAACCTCCCAATGAAGATGACTATGAGGCCAGGTATTGGTCATGTCATTCTACACTGTCTACAGACAAAATAGTAATATTTCAAGGTCAACATAGAGTTCAGAAATCTGATAGTCTATTTTATACTGATGTGTTAGCAGCTAATATTTTACTGAAGGCGATGATAGACAGTGGTTCGATGGCATGCACGCTGAGTGAAGCGGCAGAAGCACGCCTCCTTCAATACAACAGTGACATGAGAAAGAGCCCAGTTGACGATATAGTCATTGTCGGATGCGGGGGTCATCAAGTTACACCTAAAGCCATCTATGATGTGGAAGTGGTGGTCTATGACTGCAAGATGACGATTCCAATGCTTGTTGTCCCTGGACAGACCGATGATATGATACTTGGCAGCAACGCCATCAAGAAAATCCTGCAACTGATGAGAAAGACTGGCAGCTACTGGCGACTAATGTCCACATCTACTGATGACAAGGATGAAGAATGTCATAACTTCCTTTCTCTCCTTTCTAATACAGAGAGGTGGAGAGGTGAAACAGTTCCAGACAGGGTTGGCACACTAAAGCTGCAGAAATGTATTGTGTTGCAGCCGCAAAGTGAACATCTTGCATGGGGCAGATTGCCTGCATCAGCACCTGTATCAGAAGACAGTACGGTGATAGTTGAGCCCACCACAGCGAGGTGCAAGCCTAGTAAAGTTCTCGTGGGCAGAGTTGTGACACCAATGTGGGGAGACAGATGGCTGCCCATGAAACTCATCAATCCTACTTCCCAACAGATAGTGCTGAAAAAAAACACTAAATTGGCAGATGTGTTCCCTTGTATTGCCACTGAAGACCTTTCACAGCCCAAGACCATCCAGTCTTCCCCTCAGTCACTATCTGCTGCACAGACGTCAATGTCAAAGGATGATGTAAAGAGTGCACTGGTAGAACTTGGCCTTCAGGATTTGGACCTTGAAGCATGTGAAGTTTCAGATCAGTGGAGAGAGAAACTCTTTCACATCATTCAGAGGTACGAGACCATCTTTTCACGTCATAAGCTGGACTGTGGTGAAGCATCTGAGTTTGTACACAAGATACACTTGGTGGACGAGAGGCCGTTTCGCCTGCCCTATCGCAGAGTGCCACCTCATCACTACGAAAAGTTAAGAACTGCCATCAGTGACATGGAGGAGAGAGGCATTATTCGAAAGTCCACAAGCGAATATGCGTCTCCACTTGTTCTTGTGTGGAAGAAAAATGGTGATGTCCGCATTTGCACTGACTTCCGATGTCTCAATGCCAGGACCGTGAAAGATGCACACCCGTTACCCCACCAGACTGATGCACTGGCTGCACTTGGTGGCAACGCTTATTTTTCTACTATGGATTTGACGTCAGGATTTTATAACATACCTCTGTTTGAAGAGCATAGAAAATATACAGCTTTTTCTTCCCCTTTTGGTCTCCATGAATACAACCGGATGCCTCAAGGCTTGTGCAACAGTCCTGCTACATTTATGCGCATGATGGTGTCGATCTTCGGCGACAAGAACTTCACCAGCTTGTTGTGTTACCTGGATGACCTCATGGTCTTTGCCCCTACAGAAGAGCTGGCGCTTGAGCGTCTGGAGATGGTTTTTTCTCGCCTGAAAAATCACAATCTCAAGTTGGCTCCAAAAAAGTGCTTTTTCATGAGGAAGACCGTGCGCTTCCTTGGTCATGTGATTTCTGAAGTTGGAGTGCAGACTGATCCTGCAAAGGTCGAAGCCATAAACCAGTTAAAAGTGTCGGATTTAATGGACAATGATGGAGCCACACTCTCGCAGAAGAAGATACGATCTTTCTTGGGCATGGTTCTCTATTATCAGCACTTTATTGAAAACTGTTCTGCCAAGGCCAGACCACTTTTTAATCTGGTCTAACCTTTAACCTTTCTGAACAGAAGGTTGGTAGGAAAGTTGGTAGAGGTAGAAAGCTGAAAAAGAGGTGTCATAATTTTATAAAGCTCACAACAGATGACTGGACTCCTGAGTGTCAGACTGCCTTTGAGGCCCTGAAGTATGATCTTTTGCACGCTGTGACATTGTCTCATCCTGATTTTAAAAAGCCTTTCATTTTGGCAGTCGATGCTTCGTTTGATGGAATTGGTGCAGTCCTTTCCCAGTTGTTACCAGGTGAAGACACTGCTAGGCCTGTTGCCTTTGCCAGCAAGACTCTGTCACGCGCTCAGTTGAATTACCCAGCTCACAGGCTTGAGTTACTTGCTCTGAAGTGGGCCATATGCGACAAGTTTTCCCACTGGCTTAAGGGGGTCCATTTCACTGCATGGACAGATAACAATCCTCTAACGTATGTGCTGTCCAAGCCCAAGCTCGATGCCTGTGAACAGAGGTGGGTGGCCAAACTTGCAGCGTATGACTTTGACCTCAAGTATGTACCTGGGCCTAGGAACACCGTTGCCGATGCTTTGAGCCGAGAGCCATTCGTCAAGTCATGCATAAGCCATCGCCTGGTGAGGGAGTCCTACTTGTCATTGTTAAATGACACTAGTGGAGTCGTCAGGAGTGGAGTACAGGATGCTTTCCGGCTCACCACCAACTGCCAAGACATTGAAGTCCTCGAGAGCTGCACTGATGCAGTCGGGTGTACTGGCCAAGATGCCCATTCACCCTCAAGTGAAGCTTTTAGCTCTGAGGAAGTGTCTGCGGTCATACATGCTCAGAAGACCGGTGGTGTTTCACACCTGCTCTGTTCAAACGTTGAGTCACTCCAACTACCTGATGAGGACCCATCCATTGTCATTCCACGGAGTCAATTACATAATACACAACAACAAGACAGTGTCATCAGCAGAGTCTTTTTTTATGTTCAGCGGCATAAGCGACCAGACGCACGTGAAAGAATTGCTGAGTCAAGCTGTGTTCTTAGGCTACTTAGACACTGGAAGAAACTTAAAGTTCAAGATGGGCTTCTCTATCGAGTGAAGAGAGATAGACACATGAACAGGAAGATATTTCAGTTTGTCGTTCCTGACGTTATGAAGCAGCAAGTTCTTCATGGTGTTCATGATGCTGCTGGTCACCAGGGCCGGGCAAGGACACTTTTTCTGGCTGCTGAACGATTCTTCTGGACAGGCATGCAGAAAGACGTCATGAATCATGTACAGCACTGTCAGAGATGCATCTTGGGCAAAACTCCTGAACCTGACACCAGAGCCCCTCTTGAGAATTTAAGAACCTCAGCACCTATGGAATTAGTGTGCATTGATTTTTGGACAGCAGAGTTGAATGACAGGAAAACGGTTGATGTTCTTGTTGTAACAGACCATTTTTCAAAGCTTGCTCTTGCTTTCCCTTGTCGTAACCAGTCTGCCAAACAAGTAGCCCGCTGTTTATGGGACAAATTTTTTTGCATCTACGGGTTCCCCCAAAGAATCCACTCAGATCAGGGAGCTAACTTTGAAAGCCGGCTCCTAAAGGATCTATTGAAGATGGCAGGTGTACGCAAATCCCATACAACGCCATACCATCCTATGGGCAATGGTATTGCAGAACGTTTCAACAGAACGTTGGGTGGCATGATCAGGGCCTTGCCGCCGACATCCAACCTGGAGGAATCATCTTTGAAATCAACAAATTTCTGATTGGCTTACAATGGGGAAGAGAGCGACAGCAGCAGCAGCAGCAAGGCCGAGCTGCGGGGCAGCAGTTGGACGATGATACCAATCGCTCCTTCTCATCCATAGAGGAGGATTTTACAACAGCTTCAGAACACTTGGGGGATGACAGCGAGGATGATGGCATCAAAAACGGTGAGACTTAACTCACATGTTCCTCTGCTGATACTATAAAATTCACCAGCTGCGCTTACACGCAAATCCATTTGTAAAAGTGTGTCATGAATTATGCACAAGATTGAAAGTTGCTACAGGACAACAGTATTTTCAACTTATTGTCTGTACGTTGATGTTTGTTCGGAAAAAGAGGTTGGATGGTTGACTATGTAAAACTGAGAGTAACATCTAAATAAACCATGATGACTTCAAAGTCATAATGGTTAATAAACCATGATTTTAAACATTATTTGTTTAAAAAAATAACTTTTTTTTTATTGTGGCACAACAGAATTACACTAGAACGGCCAGGGCAGTCATTTTGACCCTGATGTAAATTACATAAGCTATATTTTCATGTATAACAACCTACAACCCCATGCCTTCCTGGCTAACTCAGCAACAGTAAAAATTACCACTGCATAAAAAAATGTAAAATAAAATGGTCATTTTGCCTGTTGTATTACGAGTATAACTTTATATATCACATATCTTATTGCAAAAGCAGGGATCGGAACTGTGTGCTACGCGTTAATAGTTTTACCGTTTTTGTTTTTCAATATTTTTCTTGTTACTTTCATTTTTACTCCATTGCTGCTTAAAATATGTGTGTGATATATTTTTTTCAAGTGATTTATCTCTGTTTTATTGATGTTTGTGGCTTTGAATAAGAGGATGTGGATTTAGGATAAGGTTAATAAAAATGTGTTACATTACACATTTTTGTAATATTAAGTTATTTTATGGGTACCACAACAAAATTAACCAATTAGTATTAATTAAATTTTAACGCTTGTCATCAGTGTATATTGAGTGATTTTTGCAATTGGAAATCAACAAACAAAAAGACCGTCAGCAGGTGTTATAGAAAATATGAAATCCTGGGCATTGAATATACAATTTTCTAAAGTTTCCTTAACCTTCTGGATATCAATCAATAAAGGTAATATTGACTGGTCTTCCAGCATAAAATGCATGTATTTTCAATGATAATACATTTTCTCTTTTGGAGTTAAAAACAATACTTTAGATCCATAAAGTAACAGCGCTGCTAGAACATGTAAATTAAGTTTTATACTGCAGTTCTAGCATTCGAGTTCAGAGAAACATTAAAACAAGCAATTTTGCAAAACCAAGCTTAATGAGGTGTAAAATATTTCTCCAATGGCAGTCTAATGATATGAAAAACTCTACGTTAACTTCCAGAGAGTGGCGGCCCGGCAGACAGAGAGACGGCCCAGACACACCGTGTAGGACGCCATGTGGCCCAACATCAGGACACGGTGAATGCTGATGTCACAAGAGGAAACCATCAACCAACAAACCAACAAACTAAGGAAACAGCTGGTCATTATGCCACCAATCTGGCTGAGTCTGTACTACAAGATGCTTTTATACGCCTCTCTCAGGATGAGAACTCTTTTGTCTCTGAGGCTGCTGTCAGCGTGTCTCCCACGAGTCAACCATCACACTTCCCTGACTCATCAAGGAACAAAGACCCTCCCAAGCAACGCACCTGCTCTTTTGAGCTCCCCAAGATCGTCATAGTCCAAAGCCCAGATATTTCGGATGTGGGGACAGAATGGTCAGAGGCACAGTTGTCTCGTGTTCCTGACCATGGTACTTCCTTTGAGAACAGAGAGCTACTTGAGAAAGAAACCCACACGTCTATGTCCAAACATGTGGAGGCTGCTTTGGCACGTGCCATCAGCACTCCGCAACCAACTGAAAAACTTACTATGGACTCAGCTTCAGAGGAAGAGGAGGAGGAGGAGGAAACAGGAGAAGAAGAGGACCAGGGTCCAAAGGAAAAAGACGATTTGTCCTTTTCCTCGGTTATGTCTAGCACTTCCCAGGTAGACCGAGACATAAAGTTAGAGCTGGTGGACGGTAAAACCTCTGGTGCAAGTTTGGCTGAAACCTTTACCGCATCTCAAGGTCACATTCCTCCTGCTGAGGCATCGGTAGTCTTCTCGCTGCACTGCAGAGTTGCTGAGGGCACCAGTGTTGAACCATTCCGTACCAACATTGCTGAAGTCCTGCACAGGGAAGCAGTGGAAGTTCTGACACAAGCTCAAGGTTACAGGAGCGTGGCCCACTTGTTGGAGGTCACACATAACAAAATAGTGGACGGTATTTGCTCCCCAAAAAAGCCCTGCGTAGATGAACAAGCCGTGGAAGACTTCTTAGATGAAGCTGCAGACAGCCTATTGAAGCACGCTTTAGAGAGAGTAAAAAGAAACAACGGGGTACAGGGTAATGGCGCAGATTCTTCCAGCCTCCAGTCTTGTCTGCAGAGCACAATGACCAATTTGCTCTTTGATATTCTTTGTTTGACGCAGAAGAAAATCAGTCACATCTCCAAAATTGACCAAGGATCAACAGGGACGCGAGAGGACGCAGCGAAAAGGGAAAACAGGGACCCATTCATTCAGCTAGAGTGCCTAACTGACAACAGCCAGTCTACAAAGGATGCGAAAAAAAGTGAGAGCCTGAAATGCACAGAAAAACCAGCCAAAGTTCCAGGGCTGAGGGAAAAGGGTGTGATTCTAGCAAGTGACGTGGAGGCAGCATGCACCAAAGAAGAGCTACAGCAGACATCATGCAGGCTGAATCAATCTATGGCTCTTTCCTCCCCTGACGACCAGCAGATCCAGCATGGCAGTAGTGCCATCAGAGAACCTCTGAGTGAAATCCTGGTCCACAGCCCAGAAAGGAAAGGACATCTTATCACAGCGGGTAACGCCAGACAGTCCTCTCTAACAGCCCAGTCCCCCATAAATGCTTGTAATTTTTTGATGTCTTCAATAATGGACTCAGAATCTAGAACACCCATTATGTGTTATGCTGATGATTTGGCCGCCACAGTGGTGTCTATGGCAACCGAGTTGGCAGCCATCTGCCTGGAGAACTCTAGTGGTAGGCAACCTTGGTTCTGCGCACTCAAAGGAACTACAACTGAAGGGGCTGACGCCTATTTGAAACCAACCTGCCGTACAGTGTTCAGGTGGAAAGAGTCACAGGGTAACCATGCCGCTTCCAAAAAACACCGTGCTCCACGCCTCAGTGAGATCAAGAAGAAAACGGAGGAGCAACCAGAACTAATGGAGCGACTTGTGAACCGCGTGGTGGATGAGTCGGTAAATCTCGATGAACCACAGGACTCATTCGCCCTGTTTGCCTCAGAAGTAACAGCCAGGATCATGAACTGCCCTGAACTCAATATTGTAGACACTTCCAAGACTGGACAGCCACGCAACAGGTTGCAATGTGAAAGGTGGAGCCGTGGGAAGGCGTCCAGTTACGAGAGTATTCCAGAAGAAGATACAGACTCGGGCATTCAAAGCACGCTGGGGCCCGGCAGTCGACTTGGTCAGAATCTGAGTCGCGGCAGCTCGATCTCTAAGCAGTCGAGCTGTGAGAGCATCACAGATGAGTTCTCTCGGTTCATGGTTAACCAAATGGAGACCGAGGGCAGGGGTTTTGATCTTCTGTTAGACTATTATGCAGGCAAAAACGCCAGCAACATTCTAACTGCTGCTGTGCAACAGGCTGCTTCGAAAAAGAATGGTCACCTCAATGTCAGGGCTTCAACCTGCCTGTCCAAACAATCCAGCACAGAGAGTATTACAGAGGAGTTCTACAGGTTTATGCTGCGGGACATGGATAAGGAAAACAAAGACTTTGGCACGACCAGGTATAAGGAATGGAGCAACAGCCTGTTCCCCCCTTCTCCACGGACACCTTTCTGCATACGCCAGTCCTCTGTCCCAGACCGACGCTCCTCTGACTCACGGCTATCTGTCAGCTCACCTATAAAAGCCAACTCGTTTGATGGATTCGCTCGTAATGTGCATGGGGAAACATTAAGTATCTATCCAACACCCTCGGTGTCATCCATGGGACTGTGTAAGTCAGACTCCTGCCTCTATCAAAAGGGTAAGACTGACCAGATTACGGACATGCTTATTCACCATACTTGGACAAACTCCATTGAATCCCTGATGAGGAAGAACAAAATCATCTCAGATTCCGAGGACAGTGTCGATCTAGAAGCTAACGGTGAATCCCAGCCTCATGTGCAGCAGTTTGCCTATCGTCTGGCAGCAGACATTGTTGATGTGGGCAGGTCTGCACTAGGGGCACAGCAAGATGTGGCCGGGGGCACATCTGGATCTCGCCCACTTCCTGTAGGGGAGAGAAGGCGGGATTTCAAACAGTCTCATCAAAGCTGTAGTCCAAGGAGATCTAGCCAGGAGCAAGCTGGACCCAGCATCCGATCTTTGGGTAATGACACGAGGGGACCTAGAGATGTTCCACTCATCCACATTGAAGGAGACCAGAAGGATGAAGAAAGTGTATTGAACCAAGAAATGTCCGAAGCAAGACTTGAAGAATTACTGCCGGACGTGTCTATGGAAAAACACACTGAAAGATCCGCACCCAAACAAAACAGGTATTAATGTCAGGTCGTACAGAAGAACTGAAACAAATTAACACTGGTTAGATAGATAGATAGATGAATAGATGGTGGGTAACTAGGTAGATAGATAGGTAGGTAGGTAGGTAGGGAGATAGATGGTGGGTAGGTAGGTAGGTAGGTAGATAGATAGATAGGTAGATAGATAGATAGATAGATAGATAGATAGATCCACCAATACATATACACATGGTTACATATATATACACACATACATGCACAAATAGCATGCCAATCCAGTATATTGGATATATATATGTATATATATATATATATATGTATATATGTATATATATATGTATATATACATATATGTATATATATATATATTCTTACAGTTATACTAACGTGTGTGTTGCAGCAAATACAGTATATACATACAGTACATCTAGTGACATTATCTTAGAGTATAGAATATGCTTCAAGGTATAAAGTATATATAGGAATGTAATTGTATGAGGAAATGTAATACCAATGTAAATCAGGCCTGTGTTTTATTGCCCTATATTATTATGGGGTTATTACACACGCTCCCTCACCACTGATCGTTTGTTTCCCCCCTCTGCCCCTTTAGAGAAGAGTTGAACAGGTTGATTGTCCAGTGGACAAAGGAGTTTTTCAGTCCGTTTGTCCTGCCTTTGGGGGCGAGGAGCCTGTCACTGAACGGACACCTGTTAGGACCAGAGCAATCTGGTTAGCAATTTGATAGCAACCACAGGGAAGATGTGGGGGAGTTATTTAATAACACATAAATGCATTCAGTCAGATTTTACAATTCCCTATTCCCATTATTATTTATAACAATTTTTATCTGTTCCCTAAAAGACACTGCTTCACTAAATTATGGCTTTGATAATTTGGTATGAAAATGAATCTAGAAGCAAGGTTGTAAATCTAACCTCCATCACGGCTAACACCCACACATAAAGTCCCACCAGTTTGTTCTCCTCAGCAGTGAGAGGGACAAGCCTGCCGGGGTGGTGGCTGCAGTAGTCAAGAGGGACAAGCGTTCACTGAGTGCTAGCAGTGAAGAAAGCATGGGGAGCTGGTCCCATATAAGCCCAGATGATGACCCCCGGGAGGAGACCAGTAGTTTTGTCCAGCTGAGTGAGGGGTTAGTAACCGTGCTTCATTGTGCTGCTCGGACACTGTCACTGCCATGCTCTCCATACTCTCATTGGCCGAAGCCTATTTGCTCCTGGCTGCTGTAGTGACCACCTGAGCTTTTAGGAGAGTATGGCAAAGGTTCAGGTGCACTGATACCTCTCCATACAGTGTTGGTGTCTTATACACCACAGTGCAATAGTAACCATGCTGCACTAGTCCCACTGAGATCCACCTACTGAATCAGAACAGTTGCTTCAACATTCACTGCTCCATCTTTGGTTTTGCCCCACCCCAAAAAGAACCTTGCTTAGACTCAACTCTGTGTTTGCCAATTGAGATGTGCTAAGAGTTGAATAGTTCATACTTGGCAATTAATTCACTGTTATCCTGAAGGAACTTGGAAACTGACACGTGCAACGCCTAAGAATAAATACTGTGGACTCAGAGCTTTTCCCTAGTTAACATTTCCACAGACTAATTACTATTTTGTCATTAAAAGCATAACCCAACCATATTGGCCAAAGTGTTTTGGGATTATTTATATTATTAACAATATCATTCATTAACTACATATTGATTTATTGCATTTCAGAAAATGGTGCAATCTTCTGGAAAATGTTCCTCTGATAGATGTAAGATCTGGGCACACTTCATGTTTAGTGCAATGCGCAGTTTGCCTGAGTTGTCGCTCACTTCATCCCCGCAGGTGCTACTCTTTGCAATTCTTTACCTTCTCATTTACCTTCAACTCAGTGTCCACCTCATTCCTGACCCACAGAGTAATACCCGACCTGGCCACCTCAAGCTGCTGCTCACTCGTCTCATCTCCATTGTCAGACTGACCCTACGCTTTTCTGCTACCGCTATTTATGCTAACGGAAAACATGATCCGCATTGCTGAACATGGTTAATGTTTTGGTCATATTTCAGCGATCAAGTTTCTAGGAAAAACATGCCTTGTTGATTGTTTATTTCCATATAACAGAACAGGGAACAGCAGTGCATCCAGCCTTGGAATGGCAGACTTGGATACTTTTTACGATGTTCCCACCCAGACCACTATAATCAGGTGAGCATATACCTGTAACTGACTCTTACAGCTACAGTCCTGGGGCCTAGTGTGCAAAGACTGTTGTGTAGATTTTATCTATCTATCGTCCATCCATCCATCCATCCATCCATCCATCCATCCATCCATCCATCCATCCATCCATCATTTCCCATTGACAAAAGGTAGTTTCCTCTTCAGATGCAAACAAATTGTAAAGATTCAGGATTTTCTTTCCCAAATATTCCAAAGAGCCCACAACCTACCGGATACAAATTACCTGTCATTATAGTAAATATTACTGATTACCTGCCTCCAATCTTTACAGTAAGGAAACCCGGAAAGGCAGTCTGACGGGAGCCAAAGAAAATGTTGTTGGTAAGTGCAGTATGGAATTTCATTTCCACTGGAAAAATATGATAAAGAAAATCCATAAACCTCCTTCTTTATGAGGAGACATATACTCTGTTATGGAAATTTTCCAATTTCATTTTTCTTAGGACAATGTGCATAAATTTACAACAAATTAATAATAATTCACATATGTGTTTTGTAGTAGAAGTAACTAAATGTTACTCATATGCAGATTCCTGCCCTACACTTCTTCCAGAGAGGGCAGCAGGCAGTAGTGGGAACCCCAGAGAGCTGTTGGTGGTAAACTGTGAACTGGAGCCAGAGTGTATGGACCCGGAGCTGAGAGTTGCCCTGCAGTGGATCGCTGCCTCCGAGCTTGGCCTCCCTGTACTTTGCTTCATGAAATCCAAAGAGACAAGGGCTGCGAAGGTAAGCAGAGGAATTACAGCACGGGTCTCAAACCAGTCCTTCAACTGGCCGCTGCGGCTGGTAATGTTTCTAGAGCATAGTGACAGAGCAATCGAGCAAAATAGTCAAGATAGAAGGGCCACTGCTGCTGGTTGGAGGTTTTGGTTGGAGCAAATACCTGCAGCCACAAAAGCTTTTGAGGAACCTGTTTCAGACCCCTTTCCAATTGGTTTAAGGCAGGGGTCGGCAACCCCAAAAAGCCATATTGGCCCCAAAAACCGTGCCTGTCTGGAGCCACAAAAAAATTAAAGCCTCATATATGACTGATATGAAGACAACATAGGCTCTCAGTATATTATAACTTATTAATGAAATAAATAAGCACTATGAGCATGAGCATTAATGAATAAATGTTTACTTTCCCTGCAGTGCAACCTGGAGAGAATGATGCACCACGTGACCACACTGCTGTACAATATTTGCTACTTCAAGTTTAACTTCCATTACAATATTAATATTTTGTAGCCTCGATTAAATTATAGAAATTTAAGCAATTGATATACTGATTTTTGGTGTCGTTTTTAATATTGAGTGTGCAAGAAAAAAAAACCAAAATGGGATGGGCATTAAAGGCCTCCTGTAATTTCAGACCTTAGTAGGAAATTCCTCATTGAATCTCTTCTCTTTCCCCTTCATCTGGGCCACAGAGTGCAATAACCCGCAGCCTGCAGTTAAAACGCAGCCTGCAATTATTAAAATAAAACAAACTAACATTTATTAATATTCATAATAATAAAAAGAAGAAAATAGTTTAAATAGAGTTAAACTGTTATTAATACGATAGTATTTCTGATGGAAATATTGTGTATTTAAAAAACATTAGAAAAAGGGTAAAATCTTTAAAAAAAAAAAAAAAAAGCCCTATGGCCATTTTTGGTCTTTTCTGTTTTAACACTTTAAAAAAAAAAAAAAAAAAAAAAAGCTCCAGGGATGTGTGCTAAAGAGCCGCATGGAGCCGTGGGTTGTCGACCCTGGTTTTGGTAAATAAAAATGTAAAATTGATCCAGAAGCCTTTTCTTGTTGTCATGAATGACGTCACTCAATTCTTTGGAGTTATAATGGTCTCCTGTCTCAGTTTCATAGAGTGGTCCACTTCATGTCCCAGAGGTCATGGCGGGTGGCAGACCTCTTCAGAGCAGTGGTTCAGTTCTGTCAGCTTCAAGAAGAAGAGGTGGTGAAGGGTGGAGCTCTATCCAGCCTGTTTGATTGGCTTTTGGAGACTCTGTTGACCTGAACATCTTTTCCAAGCTGTGCATGGAAACACACCCTTTACATGACACCGTGAGCCATGAAGAGGCCAGGAAGGAATCATAAAGTATCCCTTTAAAAAGACACATTTCTGTGTTTTGTGTTTTCTACTTTTGAACTGTGAATGTGAAGAAGAAACAATCTCTATACAATTTAAGTCAGAATCTGGGAAATCTGACCTCTAAGAGAATCAGAGAGTCAGCAGGCTAGAACTGCTTCAGATAAGATGATAGCTTATTTATTTATTTATAAATTCTTTCTCAGATTTATTTATTGACTCATTTATCTGAAAATTGACACACAATATAAAGAAAAGAAGTAGAATAATGTAAAATTATATTTACTCTTATGCAAATCTGCGAAGACAAACAGCGTTGGAGGAAAGCCAACTCTTCCCTGTCCAACAGTTTCATCTCAACACTGAACTCTAGTGTCTGTGTGTGGTCGTGCGGTTCATGTTACTTGGAAATTTGATAATTTTGACTAGCTGTACTGTACCGTACTGTACTGTATATACCATAGATTTGGAGACTTCATGTTTAGCTTTTACTACTCCATGTGAGAGAATATTGTTTGTAATGTTTGACTTTGTACTGTACGTGAATTTGTTCTGTTTATTTCTCTACCGATACAGGGTCAACGGAGGAGACATGAGAGAACTGTCAGGGTGAAGATGAATGTATTAACTTGTTAACATCAATAAAAACCTGTGCAAAAGTGTCAGCATTAGAGTAAGAGTGTTGATGGATATACGTGGGTAAATTGGAAGAATAGAACGAAATCACAGATATATGGACAGGAGTGGCAGAAAAGTATGTGAGGCGGTTGCAGAAAGTAATGCAATAGCATTAGTGCGTATGCAGAGCAAAAGATATAGGGCAGGGATTTTCATGGGGGTACGCGGTGCGATGCTGAGAGGGGCGCGTGTGACCCTGGGGAACATGCTTTTTTTTTCCGCTGTACTACAATAAAGTGTAATTGCACATCCTTGTAAGTTGAACTATAGCTTTTTTTTTTGTTTCTTATTGTTAACAAGGATACAATGTTATGCAGAGGTGTACCTAGAACTATTTTATAGACAAATGCTGTTATTTATAGTTGCGGCAGAGAGTGGGTTGGGGGCGCAAATTGTTTTCTTCTTGCTAGGGGGGCGTAACAGAGAAAGATTGGGAAGCACTGATATAGGGTAACATCAGGAAGCAGTGTCCATGCCACATGTAATCACAAAAAAAATTTGAGTGTGACAACCATAAGAACATATTCAGAGTCAAAAATGTATTTTTTCCACAGCCATGCGTAAAACATTGTCTTTTGTTTCAAACATGTCATACTAGAGGCAAATGTGGCCCAAAGAGTCTAAAAAGGGGTTGCCCTATAATAAAGTCCTAAAGTACAGTTATTTTTACATGAACATTTTGACTAATAATACAGACATATCCAAAAGAAGTCAGGAATGAACAGCCTTGTATTTTATGTTATTTCTTGTATAGATACTGTTTATAGATAATCTACCAGGTCAAAATAACCATCGTCCTTTATTTTTCAACCCTGGTGAGTTTGCAGGCATGGATGTTACTGACAAAAATGTTTTAATACTGTACATACTTCTTGTACTAAGTAGTGAAATACTTCCAGTATGTTATGTTCCAAAAAGCATGTCAATAAAGTAGCCCAACTCGGACATATATGATATACGGTCATGGAAAAAATGATTAGACCACTCTGCTGTTTTCTTCAATTCCTTGTTCAACTTAATGCCTTGTTCCACTAAAGGTTTATCACCTGGGGGAAACAATGAACACAAAACCATGCAATGACTAAAAGCACTGTATTTGTCAGTA
>JAFBJS010000780.1:327726-360309 GCA_016785265.1 Paraplagusia blochii
TGTATAAGAGACAGGACCCTTTCTATTTACAACTTGCGCATCTTGCACACAAAATGAGCAACATGCTGGGTAAAAAAAAAAAAACATCTGGGGTCCAGGAACCAATTTATCCATTTGAAATTGACTCTTACAAGAAATTGGATACAATTTCTGAACTTTTTGGTCTAAGGAATGCCTTCAGGATCTGGTTAGATTACTGAAAACATGTCACTATAAAATCTGTTAGCATCAAACCTTTTACTTCTGATCAATGCATTGATCAATAAAATTGAATTATACTATTCAATATTAACAAGACAGACGGAAGGGTGTGGGGAAAAAGCTAGAAAAGCCAGGTTGAGATGGTTTGGACATGTTCAGAGGAGGGACAGTGGATACATTGGTAGAAGAATGATCTTAGAGATGGAGCTACCAGGTAGGAGACAAAGAGGAGATTCATGGATGCAGTGAGGGGGAACCTGCAGAGAGTTGGAGCAGAAGGTGGAAAGAACAAGGCGAAATGGAAAAGGATAATTTGCTAGAAAGCTCCTTAAAAAGAGAAAAGACCAAAGAAGGAGGAAAGCAGCTCCACAATAGTCCATAGAGATGAGAAACATCTTTCTTTTTAGAAAAAACAAAGCTGAGACAGTTAAATTATATTAAAAGGTAATTATAACATACACACATAGTTGAGTGGAGTCTTGAACTTTCCCAAAAAGACCCCAATGAGGATTTTGGGTCTATTTCCAACTTTAATTGCAAAACATCACTAGCGAGTCCAACATTAAACTACACACCAATGTTGTCACTGTATTACACTTGATTCTGATGCAGGCCTCAAAGCAAAACCACAGGCCAGAGATGGTTGGAATTGTTCTCAGGGTCTGCAAATAAAGGAAATGTGGGCCATTCAGAACCAGATTATAACTAACTGAGATTAACTCACCATTGGGCTGCTGAGGGTACACAGGGGGCTGAGTGTATGGAGCCTGGCCAGGAAAGGGCTGTTGAAATGTTCCACTGAAGCTGGTGGGAAGGTTGTAGGCTGCAATGTTCCTGAATCCAGCTGGCATACTCATGGAACCTGTGCCAAATGATGCTGCAAATAGTAAGATATCAAGAGATTTGAGAGAAAACAAAATCAGCAACATAACAACAACCTCAACTAGACTATTCACTGAAGAGAAGGATTTTTTTTTACCATGGTGACTGCAAACCAGAGTTGACAAATGAGTCGGATAGAAAAATACTGCCACCAGGAGGAACAAGGCGGAACATCAAGTCAAAGTTGTACAAGTAGAAGGTATGAAGATGTTAATGGTTCAGGGAGAAGTCAGAGAAAACACGACAGCCACATATGAAGACAACACAGATTTCTTAGTCTTTTCTCTTCATATATGGTTTTGATTTAATCTTTGTTTTATTTCTTCTCCAAACACTGCACTGCTACATTTGCAACAGAAAGAAAAGAGGAAATGTATAAATGAGTATGAAAAGAAGTGGATTCCTGGTGAGCCTGGTGGACTTAAATAGACTGTGGAGGAACTTTATAGTGCCCTTTCTTTTTACTTGTACTTGTGTTTTTTTCTGCTACTGTTTAGTTCACACATCTGTCCGTCCTGGGTGAGGATCCCCTCCACTGTCCATCACCCTGAGAATTCTTCCTTTCCCTGTCTGGGTTTTTTGGGAGTTGTTCCTCAGCCAGTGTGAGGGTCTATAAGGGCAGGTTTTTTTTTTTCCTCCTTGTATTGCATATTGTTGTTTTAATGTATGCTTGTTCTATACAGTGCCTTGAGGTAACAGTTCTTATGATTTGGCACTTTAAACAAATAAAAATTGACTGTGTTATGACGGGAGCATTAACAAACGGGCCACTCACACATCAATAAACAGAGTAAACTCCTCCATGTTCATCTTTAGAATTCCAAGGACCTCTCCCGGAAATCTCAGTGTCCGACATGGCTGCTGATTAAGTAGACCAAACACACATTTACATGGGAACATACTCACCTGCTGCAGTTGCTGCTGCTGCTGCTGCTGCCCCTGCAGATGCTGCTCGGCCATTGCTCTGAAATGGATTGGTGGCTGCCGCTGACGGAACCGCACAAGCAGCTACAAATGGATTACTTGCCTGAGCTGGTGGAGAGTCAACAGGACCATTATCAACACTGTATCACAATAAATATTAAGAACAGATTTGAGATTAACATTGATAAAAAAATAAATTAAATTAATTGAGCCTGTCTTGTGACTCACTTCCAAAGCCTTGAACCATTCCAGGCAGTGGAGGCTGAGCTTGTGCTTTTGATACGGCAGCTTCTGAACCATAGAGGCCACTGTATGTGAAAACATGAGTCAGCATGAGGAAATGAAAACTCCTTGTTATTGTGATACACAACACTTTACACAACAATATTTGACCTCTGTATTTATCCCCTATCAAACTAAGGAGTGGGCAGCTTTGAGCAACCTGGGAGCAGTGAGTGACTATGGTGCCATGGTCAGAGCAAAGGTAACTTGGCCAATGGTGGACTCGCCCTGAAATCCTTCGGACCTAAGTCCACTCTCCTAACCACTAAGCCACCACTGCCCCAAAGACAAACAGTCAATGAGGCCCGGTTTTATCTACAGCGGTCAGGTGTCATGTTACCTCTGTGATGTGCCGCTGCCACTGTAAACAGTGTTGGCAGGTTCTGGGGACGTACTGAACACAGTGTCCAGATGAGCCAGAGCGGCGTAGCGATCACCCCCTGCTGGTACTGGCGCAGCAGCCACTTCAGGTGCTGTAGCCACGCTCCCCGCCCCTGGAGCACTGCCTGTGGGTGGAGCAACACAGAACGCGGCATGAAGAAAAGGTTAGCGTCAAACACACAGTCATAACTGTCAATTTCAGGTCAAGCTCACCTGGTTCAGGTTTCCCAGAGCCAAACATGTTATCCAGGTCAGCCAAGGCTGCATATCTGTCAGGAGGGAAGCCACTGCCTTGAACCCCCCCAGCTCCTGTGGAGTTACCCTGGGCAGAGGCACTGAAGGCTCCAAACTCAGCACTACATGATTTAGGGAAGTTGTCGAAATTTGCAAAGTTTACATTTGCTAGGCCCCCTGAGACGCTGCCTGTTTGAAAGAGACAGAGAGAGAGTGGTAAAGAGAGTGAATCTGTTAGAGGCATGGTTTACAACAGGGGATTAGTGGTCAACAGTCCCCTGGTGAGCCTTACAGATATTCAACTGGTCACTGTACTGTGTATTTGGGGAAATAAAATCACAATACTTAACTTTCTGCATGATTTTTTTTATTTTACAACTTCTTATTAAAAACAGATTTTTCTACATTGTAACTGCTGTGTCATGCATTAAATAGCTATAGAAATAATAGTTTAATAATTGTATTTATAGTTTTCAGATCCAGCAAAAAGCACACCACCACATTATTAAGGAAAAGTACCTTGATGCATACATTTGTTGAACACTTACCCACACTGTGGCTGGATGAAAGGAAAGTGAACACTGGCAGCCAAAAATAAAAAAGGGCAGCAGATGTTGAAGTATGGAAGCATGGCAAATTTAGAAACAATGAAAGGATGTCAATAAGAAAAGCTAAGAAATCAATAGATTAAGAATAAAATAAAACAACAACAAAGACAAAATGAAGAGCTGGAGACAGAGGGCAGAGACAAAGCAGAAACCACAGCAGAGAGAGCAGTTCTATCTCACAGTAGGGGGCGTTATGAAATCATGACGCATAGGCAGAAAATATACCACCAGCAGAGGGCACTGTATCGAACACTAATAAGATCTAAGGAGAGAGTAAGTGTCTTCATGGGAATACCCAGAGCAAGCTCAGACCAGTCATGTACCGAGACATTTTAATATGGATATTGGTTTGCTGCCCAGTGACGGAACACACTCTACCTGTGTTTGAAGGTTGAAATGAGGCTTGAGGTGTGGAGGAGAACTGGCCCGGTGACCCAGAACTGCTCCCAAATGCATCAAAATTTGCAAAGTCTGCATTTGTGTTGGCGTTCTGTGAAGCTGGAGGTGAAGGAGGCGTGATGGTCAGACACACTCACAGAAGATGACAGTGAAGGGAAAGATTCACACACTGATGACACGCTGGTTGATGTGAAAATGCATACAATGTACTACACGTGGATGACAGAGTAGCAGACTTCAGTGCAGGGGTTGTCAAATGGTGTCACGTGGACCACTAGGTGTACTCAAAGGCCTTATGTGAGATGTTAGGAACACAGATATGAAACTAATGAACACGTTTTACCTGTTGATATAAAACTCAAGGACTTTTGCGTTTCATTTAAACACATTCTGGCCAAAACATTCATGCATCAGTCAAATATTTTTGCAATTTCCTTACTTGTGTGGTTATTGAAATGTGCAAAGTCTGCAAAACCAGAACTGGTGCTGGCATTCACATTAGGTTGGGGAGCAAAGATGTCTCCACCCAAGTCACTGAGGAGGTCAAACTTTTTGTCATGGAACTGCTGCTGCTGCTGCTGCTGCTGCTGATGGGCCTGTCCACGGTTTGTCACTGGGGACTGAAGACAAGAAGACAGCCTTTAGACTGAGACCAGTGGTACAGTATGACAGCCTTTGTCAGCAAATGACTAAATTAAAATTTCACCTGATTTGGGGGTGTGTGCTTGCTTAGGTGCAGGGCAGGAATAGAGTCTCCCATCAGGGACTTAAGTGGTCTGACCTCTGGGGTACTGCTGGTGCTGCTGTTAGAGGAGCCGGAGATGGAAGCATGGACTGAAGCTACTGTCTTAGCTTGCTCAGGGGGGACATACCTGGAAAAGAGTTTGTATGACAGACAACATTCAGTTCACCTAAGTCAGCAGGGGGACGATGGTAAGGGCCCGGATTCGAGTCAAATCAGTTTCTACAATCTCACAATAAACTTAAGGAAACTGATATGTCCTCCAGTGCAATTTTTCGCCTAATCTGAAAATAAGTTAAAACAGTAAGATGGAAAGTTTTCACCCCATAATAAAAAAAACAATGATGTGCACTTGTGTATACTGGCCTAGGAAAGACAGGCCTTTGTGAATAAGAATGCTGGGTTACATGTTAAGACAAGCTCAGCTCTTCCCCCACATTCATCGTTCAGACCTAGGACCTAAGGTAAGATCAGGAGCAGATATGATTTGGTCCTAGCCAAGTACAACAGACAGAACCACAGAACTGCTGCTGCTACATCATCTTAACATATAATACATACATAAAGATATGAATATATTTATATATATGTACAGTATACGTAAAGGAAGGAAGGAAAAAGGAAAGTATGCATTAAACCCCAAACTCAGAGGTAACTTGGCTATTGGGGGATTCAAACTGTGGACCTTGCAAACTCAAGTCCGCTTCCTTAACCATTAGGCCACCAACTGGCCCCATGTTCTGTTCAAATCTGCTAAACTCTGTTCAACATGACATTGAACAGAGTTTCTAAACTTTATTCTCATCACCAAAGATACATTCATAGCCTATATATATATATATGTATGTGTATATATATATATATATGTGTATGTATGTGTATATATGTGTATATATATATGTGTATATATATATGTGTATATATACACACATATATATATATACACACATATATATATATATACACACACATATATATATATATACACACATATATATATATATACACACATATATATATATATATACACATATATGTAGATATACCACTTGTGACTAAAACAGCTTCTTTCTCCACACAACAAAGCAGAGACTTATCTGCCGACCTGCCCGAGGCTAACTGCTGTGACCACAGAGTTAGACATTCCAAACCATAGTGACAAGACAAATATTCACAATAGGAAAACATTTGCTCCACAAAGAGAACTCGTTATATTTAACCAACTCACCAGCGCTTTTTCTCATATTTCTCTTGAAGAAACTCTTTCACTTTTTGCGGCTCTCTGAAGTCCGGTACTGACGAGGTTCTCTCATCGTAAAGGCCGAGCCAGATCTGTTTACATACCTGAAACACAGAGACATGACGTGAAGAATGGGAACATTTCTTTTCAGATCTACAGATACTACTGGGTGGTTTGTTCACCTGGTACCGCGCTGGTACATGGGAAAGAACCTGTCAATAAATCTATACAACAGTAGGACTCCTGTCTGTTGTCTGTTAAATGCAGCTTTCTTCTTCTTTGAATTTTTTTAAACCGGGTCAAACATCCTAAAATGTATTTAGTGTGAGTACTAGTACAACTTATTTTCACAAATAAAATAATGTTAAATACCAGATAATCAATAAAATGAATAGAGGCAACTGGACTACGAGACATTTAGGTGTTAAAACATGGGAAGAAGGAAGAAGAAAGAAACTATTTTTTGGTTTTGTTTCATAAATTAACAGTTACAGCCAGGTCAATCAGACCAGACCAGTTGGTCTTTGGACCAGAAGTCAGGTCAATATGTATGAAACAGAGTTTCTGGACATAAATGGGACTGAGGTTCATAAGCAGGTGAATTGGTCAGATTTCCCCATCGGGTCATTTGGCTGATGATTTTATAGTAAGAGTTATTTATAAAAAATAATGCAATCAATTGGATCTAGTCAAAATATCTCAGTATATATAATTTTTTGTGTTTTTATTAGTGATAAATGTGTTAAATTTGAGTACAATATAATACAATATTCCCTAGAAAGTCATCACTAAGAGTACCCTACAGTGGGCACTTTTTGGAAAAAATAATAATTTCATTCAAAATATGTCTGATATTACATGTCTAATATAAGTACATAAAGTAACAAAATTGTTTGTTAATCGTTTAAACTAAAATAAGTCAATTTTAGATATAAATAAATATAAATATTAGAGTAAAATATTGACTCTTTTAACAATGTTACTTACACATACATTTGTGTAAAGGCAGCCTGTGCACCCTTGGTTGGAAAAGACTTAAGCTGATGATATCACATTATTTTCTTGTGTAAGTCTTGCTAAGGTACATTAGAGCATATTTTGTTTTGAGTTAATAATAACGGTTTGTGGTGTGAGACATTGTGAGAAATCTATTGTATTGTGTCTTAACTTTCAGCAAGCAAGGCCAAAACCTTGGTTGTGTGGACATTAACATCTGCTCAGCCACTCTGCACAAGCCCTGAAGACTGATTTTGCTTTATTAATGATGTGCTAAAAAATTGATACAGAAAGTTGCACAAGGATTGCATATCATTCTAAGACCACATGAACACAGAATTCTTCTGACGCACGGTTCAAAAGCTACATGATACAAGCTGAAAACTCATGCCTCTGCATTTAACCCATCACCGTAGTGACCAGGGGGCAGCGTGTAGGGACCTTGTAGGGAACTTGGCTGTAGGGGGATTCAAACCGGGGGCCTAGTGGACCCAAATCCGTTTCCTTAATCACTAGGTCAACAACTGCCCCAAAAAGTAAACAGTGGGCAGCTTTGACCGCCCGGTGAGTGGAGAAATAAAATCAAGCTCATGAGCTTAGACAGGAAACAATAACACAGAGTTAGGATCTTCCTAATGCGGTTCACAAGCATGATGCATACCTCATTCCCATGTTTCTGTAGGAAGTCGATTTCCTGCTGTGTGAAAGTAGTCATGGAGATGGACTTGACTCTGTGGGGTGGATTTAGTCCTCGTCTGAAAGCACACAGATGTAGAAAAGGGTCCTTTAAGACTTTAAAGATTTAAAAAAAAAAAAATCACTGTTTTAATGTAATTTTTATTGGCATAACGTCGCTGCCAAGCCACCTTCATTAAGAAATCATCAGGATATGACATAACGACTGTCGGGAATTCCATTACAGACCTTAGATAAACATGTTTTACAACCAAATTGCTGCCCAGCAATGGGTTCATTTAGAGCAATGTTCCCCAACCATTTTTGTGTCACGGACCCTAGTGGACACAAATCTGTTTCCTTAATCACTAGGTCAACAACTGTCCCAAAAAGTAAACAGTGGGCAGCTTTGACCGCCCGGTGAGTGGAGAAATAAAATCAAGCTCATGAGCTTAGACAGGAAACAATAACACAGAGTTAGGATCTTCCTAATGCGGTTCACAAGCATGATGCATACCTCATTCCCATGTTTCTGTAGGAAGTCGATTTCCTGCTGTGTGAAAGTAGTCATGGAGATGGACTTGACTCTGTGGGGTGGATTTAGTCCTCGTCTGAAAGCACACAGATGTAGAAAAGGGTCCTTTAAGACTTTAAAGATTTAAAAAAAAAAAAATCACTGTTTTAATGTAATTTTTATTGGCATAACGTCGCTGCCAAGCCACCTTCATTAAGAAATCATCAGGATATGACATAACGACTGTCGGGAATTCCATTACAGACCTTAGATAAACATGTTTTACAACCAAATTGCTGCCCAGCAATGGGTTCATTTAGAGCAATGTTCCCCAACCATTTTTGTGTCACGGACCGGATACATGTCACATACTATTTTCACGGACCAGTCATTAAGTTGTGGCAGATAAATACCCCTTGATAAAATAAAATTCCCGGTGTTCTGAAATATTTTTCTACCACAACAAGGATTTCACACAGCCTATAACTTTCTGCTACCAGACTGGTAGGTAAGAATCTTGTATCAATGACTCAGTCATTTTGAGTTTATTGTTGTCGTCACTGAGAAAATATTTCCTAAGCAAATATAGTTGCATTATTGATGATGGAATTCTACCCATTCTATTGTTCAGTTCTTTTGTTGATATGGGTATGGATCAAGTGGAAGTAATAGCCAGATGGGGCCAAAAGGAAACATTATTTCTCTGCTAACTGGGCACCAATTCTCACAGGGATTGGTACCAGTCCCCGGCCCAGTGGTTGGGGACCACTGATTTAGAATACAGAACCAGGTCTTATAAGACAGCAAAGCTGTAGGTTATTTTGTTTAACAAACCAAAAAGACAAAGTTACAGAACACTTGAATAGAATAAAAACACGATCGTATTTTACAACCAAATTGAGGAAACTACAAAGGTTGTGCACAACTCCGCAAACACACATAGTGTGCCAGTAAATGCAGAAATATTTCAGTTTTGATGTTGCAATTAAAAAAGATGCATTTTCCAATTTGGCCAGGATAGATTAAAAACACACTAATGTGAACATGAGGGTTGAGAGGGCAGTGAAATACAAGACAACACTGCTAAATTATTCAGCACAGTCATCAAAACTAGTTTGGACCATCACTCATTTCCTAGTTGAGTTTGCAATATCCATACACACAAGGCCTTGTCGGATGACAAACATTCACTTGACTTGTTTTATCTGATGTTGCTGTTTTATCTCATTAAAAATCCAGCTCATACATTTGTCCTCCATGGTTGAATTAAGAAAAAATGAGAGAGTGGAAAAGTGACTAGTGACTACATCCAAGAACATGAAACACCTTCTAAGGACAGATTGAGTGCCTGACACTAGAACCGCAACACATAGGCCAAGTCAGGTTACTTCCTGCCATGTTTAGTTCAGCAGGAACACATTGTGAGTGGTACACCTCCTGGGAAGGCCTCCACCTTTATTAGGAATGTGTTTACAGAGCAGATTCCAACGCCACCCATTTAACTGTCCTTGGTAGGTAGGACTGTGTGTAGCCTTTACTGACCACCTTTAAACATCTTTGTTTCCCTTAGTGACCACCCTGATAAGAATTATCGGAAGAATGATGATAATAATCATAATAATGATGATGACAAAAATAATAGTGTGTTTCAGATAACATGAAAACAATATTACAGGAACAGTCAGGAACACTTGTTTTCTTTAAATAAACATAATAATTGTTGAACATTTTAGTAGTTATTGAAAATGGTAATAGCAATTAGTCACACTTAGTGAATTTCCTAAGAATTCACAAAGTGTAACCTGAGAATTTCCATCCTGAGATGAAATAATTACACCAGTGACGTGTATGCGTCCTGCAGTTGAAACATGCATTATATTGTTGGAAAATTGACCACACCTAGACAAGATATTAACCCAACATTTCTGCCTGAAGGAAAAGGGGAAAGTGAGAAGCAGGGACAAACTGATCTGCCACTTCCCGTTGAGAATCACATGCTGATGATGTAGCAGCTTACTCAAGCCACATCACTTCCTTAGCCTACATGCACAGGGCTTCCCACACACAGTAAAACTCACAAACATCTGTCTGTGACAGTGACTTGCTTTCATGATGCATTAACTGTATGTGGGGCAATATCACGACAGCAACGAACAAGAGAGGGTGGCCACAGTAGCCACCCTGATCCTGATACATTGAATTAAAAAATGCTATTTTTCTATAACAGTAATCAATAAAATGAAAAGAAGGCTAAAAGAATCTTCTTCTGCAAATTAACATTTTTCTTTTACCTGTTCTCTCCATTTTCTACTATTCACTGCATCAACCTCCATCTCCTATCTGGTAGCTCCATCTCTAGGATCATTCGTCTACCAATGTATCCACTGTGCCTCCTCCAGACATGTCCAAACCATCTCAATCTGGCTTCTCTAGCTTTTTCTCCAAACCTTCCTTTTTGTGTTGTCCCTCTAATGACCTCATTACTGATCATGTCCATCCTTGTCACTCTTTAAGGGAACCCCAGCATCTTTAACTCTGCCACCTCCAGCTCTGCCTCCTCTCGTCTGCTTATTGCTTGTGTCTCTTATCCATACATCTTGACTGGTCTCACAACCGTCCAGTTAACGCACCACAAAGGGCCACTGTGGCTGCAGGTTTTTGTTACAACCAAGCAGTAGCACCTGTCAGAGTTGAAAGGTTTAATGAACTGATCTCAGTCATCAGACCGCTTATTGGGCAAACTATGTGGTCTTGGTTGGTTGGAAAAAAAACCAGCAGGCACATCCGCCCTTTGGAAATGCCCTGTCAAAATAGTATGTACCTAATAGTTCAAACTGTCTTTACACTGTAGGCTTTATTGTGGGCGTTTATAGGTGGTAGATTACTAGGTATGGAGTCAGTCCCACCACCCTCCAGGTGAAAGACAACTGCACTACCAGGTCCACTCCTGATCTCCGTCAGAGTGAACTGAAACTACACTTTACTCATCTAGTGTCAGCTTGTTGGAACAAGAATGACTTTGTCGGTCTTTGAACACACCGCCAAGTTGACCCAGAATGGTTTGAGACAACCCCACGAAGGAGAAGACGACGAAATAGAAGCTGGACGTCAAAACTACCATATGTTTTCCTTGCTAGATGTTTGACCATACTCTGGGAGTCTTCTAAGGAGCAACAACTGTCTTAATCCTGAACAGTAAATGTAATGTTGTTCACCAATGCTACAGGTGAACGTCAGCTTCGATCACATGTAGCCTTAGAGACCAATAGAAGAGTCCACAGTGAAGCAGAAGCTGGAGATGGCCGTGTGTGTGGACCATTGCTACCGAGGCTCCACGCCCAACAGACACCAACACAACGTGTAAGCAGACAGACTGACACCGGTAACCACTCTATACACTGAAGGGTATCTTGCTGTTGGCTAGCGCCGGCTAGCTCCGCTTATGCTACAACCTAACATGGTGTGTCCTATTTCTACACTAACACTCACAGGATGCCAGAGCAGGAGGTGCAGACGAAAGAGCCCACGGTCATGTTGGCGTAGGTCGGGCCGCGCTGGTCGCAGTCGAAGCACTTTCTGTTGGGAGGTAAACTCGTCATTTCTCGCAGCATCTTCAGGTGTTTCTCCTCTTGTTTCCGTTTCGCACTCGCCGCCATGGTGAAGGATTTAGGACCGTTTATGTGTTTTTCTTTTGTAACAGAAGGGGACAGGAGATAAGCTCCAACTAACACAACGGACAGCGCTTTCTTTGCGGCTGCTGACCTGACTGTTGTGGGAGAGTGAACGGGGCAAACAGGCTGTGTGGTTGAGGTGGCCTAGCGTCTTCAAGACCCAGCGGTAGGAGGCGTTGGATCACGTTTTCTAACGGAACTAGGAGTGAACGCCCCGTACTTCCGGTTTCGCCAAAAACCGGATGTACGTGCTGGTTTTCACTTTTCTGTTTCTTGGTTTGACCACTAGAAGCACGCTGTAAGGTGCAAATAATATAATAATGGATCATATTAACACTATACTTAACAATGTTGTTTTTCTGCCTGTATCATTATTTTTGTTAAATAAATTAAAGCCACAGAGTTGATGCGTGAACTATCTTGACCGTTTTGTCAATACCGGTTTGATGGCGCTTATCTTGTGTCTGACACCTTAGGTCCCGCGCCTGTTGGTTCGCTGCCATTGCAATCCTCCGCTTCTCTAAAGTCAACTGTGGAATCAATGATCAGAATATTTCACGCGCCTCGTCCACTCGGCGTAATGCAACATTGTCAAGATTAAATATTATATGATTATATTTATCTTATTTATTTATATTTCATTTATTTGTTGAATTTATTTAATGTGGTTTTTACTATATTTTAAAAACAGTATTTTACATACATATCATTAATTAATCTGCTTATCCATTGCTCGGTCGCAGGGGTAGCACCCATATCACCATATTGTGAGCCTTCCTGTGGGTGGCGAGCCCACAAGAAATTAAGTGGGTCAGGACGGTGCTGTGTTCAGAGCACCTCAGTGACAACCAGGTGGCTGATTTAGCCAAACCTTGCGGACCCAAGTCTGCTTTCTTAACCAGTAGGCTGCCACTGGCATATATAATCCCTAAGGTCAAAAATAAAAAAAAAAGTAAACTCTGTAGAAAGTAAGACTATGCACAGATGTGGCAGCAATCGCATCCGCTCTCTGTTTGCTGCACCAGAAGGGGGAAACTGCTGCTTCTTTTGAAGTCAGGTGAGATGGGAAGCCAATTTTGCCACCACAAATATAGACTTGCTCCAACTCTGCCACCAGAACATCTGGGTGGCAACATGTGACTGTGCTTTTGGACATGTGGCAGTTGATGGAAGACAAGGAAAGCAAACTCCTCATCATTGTGACATTGTAATTCACACCACTGCAGATTCACACTGACTTACAAAACAGGGAGGTGTGGGACATTTGTTATTCACAAAACTGTTCTGAATCCAATGTATTCCTTGTGAAGACTACTCCACCTCTGTTCTTTTACCAATCAAGCAGTTTAAGTGGAAGTCAAGTGTCCCACAAACTGGGACCTCTGCAATTAACCCATCACTTCAGAGCACCACCTCAATGGTAACCTGGCAGCTGGAGGTGCCACCGCTGCTCATTGGTGTTGTCCTCAGTCTCAGTGAGCTGACCCTGAACACCAACAGTGTGTGTTTCAACGTCTACCAACTCCAATTGGTACACTGATGGACATTTTTTATTTGTATTCCCTATTGGGTTTCTTTGTGTCTGAGTTAAATAATGGCATATCACTATAGTTTACATTTGCATTTAGCAGAAACTTTTATCCAAAACAACCAAGAGGAGCAGTTCCCAGTAAATAACTACAATCAAGAACGAGACTGTGGAAGACTGTGGACTAGTGTCAGGAGTGATCAGTGATAGAAGAGAAACAGTTATGGTAAAGGGAAAGGTTTACTAGATGGTTGTGAAATCATCCCCGATAGACAGATCAGAGACACTAACAATAGGTAGAAGACAAGAGGCAGAGATGAAGGTGGCAGTGTTCTGAGATTCCCTTTTACTGGACAAGGATGGACATGGACACTCCTGACCATGTCAGGAATTAGGTCATTAGAGGGACAACACAGACAGGAAGGTTTGGAGATAAAATTAGAAAAGCCAGACTGAGATGGTTTGGACATATTGGACACACAACAGAGACAAAGTATACACTGGTAGAAGATTCTATAGATGTGGCTTCTATGGTAGGAGACCATAGAGATTGTGGATGCATTAAAGGGGACATGGAGGCTGTTGGAGTTGAGGGTAGAAGATGGAGAGAACAGGGGGAGATGGAAAAGGATTATTCACAGTCTAAAACACTTAAAGGAGGAGACCACAGGATGTGGACTACAGTCCAGACCTAAATTCAGTGTTCATTGTGAATCACAGGAGAAACGTCCAATAGGCAGCATCTACTCTGATTTATTTTAGACTAATGTTGACATCTTTAGTGACACAAAGTTGACAGTACATGAACAACACAACAGACACTAAACCTTAAGTTTCTTCAATTCCCTAAACATGACAATTTAATGTGTAAAGTTGTGTCAGATTTCCTGAAAAAATTACCATGACGTTAAATTTCAGTGGTAACACCTTTGTTGCTGCGTTTCTCCTGTTTTTTTTATGGATGCACTGAAACACCAGACTCGGCTGTATCACTTTATATTTAGGTAAAACACACATGACCAGTTTTATATGTACACAAGAAACTTTAATTAAACACACATTTACAAAGCAGGTAGGTGTGGGACATTTGTTATTTACAAAACTGTTTCCAACATATTCCTTGTGAAGACTACTCCATCTCTGTTCTGTTACCGATCAAACGCTTTAAGTGGAAGCCAAGTGTGTTCTCTTTATTTTGTGGGACATCGGTTTCTTCATTAATTTGAACCCGCAGAGTGAATCAACTGTGGCCGATGGTGCTGAGCAGGAGAGAAATCTAATGGCCTGCGATTCTCACTGTAGCCATACAGTTTCCGAAGAGTAACTCGAGCTGCTTCCTCTTCAGCTGCTAAGATGGTCTCCCCCGGACCCTGTCCTAAAAGTTTTTTATCACTGAAAAAAAGAAATCATTACTTTGGATTCCACTCAAACTTAACAACAAAATAAATTAATCTGGGTCTGTGGCGAACAAATACCTGTACAAGCCAACAAAGAACAGTGGCAGGGCAGTGCTGGCACCAGCAGACCTAAGGAGGCGAGCTTCTGGCAACGGGATGTTCCTGTTGGTAAGCTCGTCCACCAGCAGTCCCATCGGATTGACCACTGTCCACAAATCAAAAAGGTCCTTTGCTCTTAGCTCAGCGGCCAAGAAGTCCTACGGTAAGTGAGACGAGAACGTTTATAAGACACTGTATTAGTTGCAATCAGGTTCTCATCACAACACTTACCCTGAGGAAGAAGCCTGCCCGCTCTGAACCACCACTCTCCTGCAGAGCTCCAATCACCGCCATGAAGGTAGAATAAATGACATCATCAGGAACTGGAAAGTCTGCACTCATTGTGAGGTCCTCAATACCCAGATTCCTAGCTACGTGGGTCACAACCTCCTGACTTTTAAGGTGCTCAACAATGCTCTTCACCCCCTCACTGGGCAGACTGGGGAAGTTCGCCCTGCACCAGTCAGTCAGAAAGCTTTCAGTGAAAGTTGCTCCTTTGGCACTCAGCTTAGTATTGTCTTTCAGAACCAAAGCCGTAGTCTCAGAGTCCATTCCTAAATTATGCCGTCTCTCCTGCTCTGCCTGGATGTAACATGGGTTGACGAACGCTCGTTTGAGTATCTCCACTGGGACGTTCTCTTGCAGGCGGGTGCTGAAAGCCTGCACCTCAGCATGGTAATCCCACAAGAGCTTCTGAGAGCTGAAAGAGGAAAAAGAAGGTTTACAGAAGTTCCACTGGGTGGCAGGTTTAAGCTGACGTTTGTAAATAAACATTGGCTATCATACCATTGACTCTCTTTGGGGATCCCAGTTAGCTAACTTAACTTTTACCTTCTTCAGGGAATCATCCACTCCAACTAACAGTAATCTATGATAACCTCAACTCATTTAATGTTAACTCTCTTTAGGGGATCCCCTTAGTCCAGCTAACATTTAGCTAACTTAACCTTAACTCTCTTCAGGGGATCACCAGCTCCTGTCGACAGTAAGCTATCATAGCCTTAACTCTCTTTAGGGACCACCTTCAGCAGCTAAATGTGTGACAACCTTAACTTTAGATGATCAGCTGCTTCTGTGAACACTATGCCAACATAAACTTAATTCTCTTTACGTTATAAGCTGTTACAGCTAAAAGCTCACTAACTTAACCTTAACTCTTTTCAAAGGATCACCTGCTCCAGCTATCAGTGAGCTATCACACCCTTCACTCTACCACGGGGACCACCAGTTAACTATCATAGTCTTAACTCTTTTCCAGGGACCACCCACTCCACCTTAACGTTAATTCTCATCTCATTAGGGATCACCTGCTCCAGCTAACAATGACTTATCATCCCCTTAGTCTACTCCGGGGACCACCCCTTCCAGCCAACAGTTAGCTATAGTAATCTCAACTCTCTTTAAGGACCACCAGCTCCTACTTAAATCCAACTATTAGCTATCATAACATTAACGCTCTTTGGGAGGGGGGAGGGATGTAGGGGGGTCTAGTGTTTGCTGCTCCTGCAAACACTAGACCAACTTAATAATTCATCAGGAATCACCAGCTCCAGCTGACAGTGACCTGTCATCCCCTAACTCCACTCCGAGTACCACCCGCTCCAGCCAACAGTTAACTATAGTGATCTCAACTCTCTTTAAGGAGCACCAGCTCCTACTTTAAGCTAACTGTTAGCTATCATAACATTAACTCTTTTGAGGAATCAGCTGCTACAGCAATCATCTGCTCCAGCCAACAGGTAACAGCTATAATCACGCTAAATCTCTTCGGAGAACACACGCTCCTGCTAACAGTTAGCTAAACTGACCTTAACCATCTTCAGTCGAACACCTGTTCCAGTCAACAGTAAGGTTACTCAACCATAACACTTTTCAGGTAAGCTGTCATAACCTGTGCTCACTTAACCTTAACTCTCTTAGGGAGCCACCCGCGACTGCGAAAAGTAACAGTTAGCTGTCATAACCTTAACAGCTAACAGTTACCTTAATCTTACCGTGGCTTCGGTGGCGGTGGTCCCTCAATCTTCAGTTTTATGGTCATCAAATGTGTGTACGCCCTCATCCATCTTTTTTTCTCTCGGACTTGAAAATACACCACAGGTTTGCAAACGCACTGCAGATGATTCTTCAGGGTTATCGTGCCCCGGCTCAGAATATACCCGGACGCCATGCTTGTTGCCTTTCAGACGGTTGCACCAGTAAAAGCTGTCCGACGCGAAACAACATGCAGAACCAGTCGATGCTTCCGGACAGCTGGAGCGCTCTATGGAACCAGCGGTCGCTATGGTGACCAAACTTGGGTCAACTGCAGGCATGGTGTTGTCATGGTGTCTGTGTTTTTGTTCACAACAAAGGCTCGTAGGTCTTTACTCCTTTTAAGTCTATGGAGAAATGAAAACTATCAGTTACCAGATTACTTAAAACATACACAAAGGGAAAAAGTACCCATCCCTGGGGCATATTTCTCTTAATACACCGTTCTGCTCTCTTAACACCACCAGGAAACATGAATCGCAGGACAAATAGTTATAATGCAAGTCAAAGTTCAGTGGGACAGGGTCCAGAGAAGGACTCAAACCCACGGATTACTAAGAAATTCCTTAAAGACCACTGTGCGGAGCACAAACTTTACGGCACACCTCACCTAAATGACACGCTGTACCTACACTATAAAGGCTTCACCACTATTGAGAATCTGGAGGATTACACAGGATTAAGATGTCTGTGGCTGCAGTGCAACGTGCTCAGTCGCATAGAGAACCTGAACGCCCAGACAGACATGCGTTGCCTCTTTCTGCAACAGAACTACATAGAGAAGCTGGAAAACCTTGATCACATGCAGGAACTTTGCACACTGAACGTCTCCAACAACTGCATCCAAAGAATAGAAAACATCTCCTGCCTCCCCAATCTGTCCACGCTGGAGATTACCCATAATAAGCTGAGGTCAGTGGAGGACATTCAGCACCTCAGTCAGTGCAGTGCCATCAGCGTGCTGGATTTGTCTCACAACAAACTGAACGACCCTGGCATTCTGCCTATACTGGAGTCCATGCCCGAACTCCGGGTGTTGAATTTATTAGGCAACTGTGTTGTGAAGAAAATACCTAACTACAGAAAGACCTTGACTGCACAACTGAAGCAGCTCACCTGTCTTGACAATTTCCCTGTCTTTCCTAAAGAGAGGGCATGTGCTGAGGCCTGGGCATTGGGAGGCCTGGAGGGGGAGTCCAGAGCAAGGGAGCAGTGGGAAGAACGAGAAATGAAGAGGATTCAGGACAGCTTAGATGCCATTGCAGTTATAAAGAAGAAAGCTCTAGAGAGAAGACGCCTACGGGAGCTGCAGGGAGGAAGTGATCAGAATAGTCAACGTGGAGAGTCGTCATCCGCATGCAGGTCACATGGTGGTGCTGTTGAGAACATGGTACAGTCAGGTCAGAGTTCAGATCAACCACAGCAGGACGAGCAATGCAACACAGCAGAAGATGAAGAAGGGATTTCAAAGTTGTCACCTCATCTTTTGAATTTAGAGAAGAGGAGGGATGTTAATGAACAACTAGACCTTTCCCTACTGGTTTGCCAGTCGCCCAGACAAGAGACAATGCAGCAGTGTGACAGCAAACAGCTTCTCCCAGAGGGGGCAGATGGAGCAGCAGGAGCTTTGGTCACAGATCTGGTAGATACAGAGCAGAAAGGAAACATTAACCTTCTGCCACCTCACCTATTGGACGTTGAAGAACAAACTGATGTAGAGGTTGCTGATTCCAGGTTATTGGTCTCTGCTGAGCGTTTGTTGCAATCAGTAGAAAGCTGCAGTGACCAGCTGGATACCATAGAAACTTATGATCCAACACCAAGTCCAGACAGACAACCAGACCCACTGCTGCTGCAGGCCGTCATGCAGCACTACGGCTTTCGCTTGCAGTTAGACACTGATGGCAGTGACGACAGCTCTCTATCTCCGTCGCATCCAGAGGGTGGTGATGGGTTTGAGTCACTGGGAGAATAATAATACATTTTCTGTGGTTCCAAATGCATTAAAACACAACACTGGACATGAATAAAGCTCAACTGTGTCTTGTTAATCTTTCAACTGAAATCACCAACAATACAAGTGACCAGATTGAATTTAGGAGGAATTTGGGGCAGGGTGGCCTAGCAGTTAAGGAACCGGACTAGGGTCCGGAGGGTTCCCAGTTTGAATCCACCCACTGCCAGGTTACCACTAGGTCCACGGACACTTGGTGTCACAGCTGCCCACTGTTCACTTTGGTAATGGGTTTAATACAGAGGTCAAATTTCGTTGTGTGCTATGAATCACAATGTCACAATGACAAGGAGTTTGTTTTCCTAGCTAGTACATAGCATATTTTATCATATATGCCAAATTGAAAAAAGGCACCTCTCATTTCATATTGCTTTTTTAAAATATTTTAATGCATGACAAGAGTGAAAGGATAGCTCAGATATGATCATATTCATGGCTTTATTACATTTCCCAGCACATATATCACTCTAATTCACTCATTAAATATTTAACATGTTACATCTTCCCTCTGCAGCTCCATTTTCCTACGATAAACTTTGTTTTTACTGCGGCTCTAAAACACTTGAGTAACGTGAGCCCGCAGACATGCAGCAGAAAAGATCCAATCAAAAAAAAAAAATACAGAAAACAGAATGAACAAGAGAGAAGTGTAAAAAAATAAAATATACATGTATTAAATAAAAATAACATCTGTGCTTCCAGAAGACCTTCTATCCCATGTCTAGGACCAGGTCTTCCTCACAGGTACCCAGTGCAGCAAGCGGTGAAACAACAAAACAAAAAGGAGAAACGAGTCTTAACGTCGCATCCAAACCCAAGTGTTAATGAGCCAGAAAGCTACAGTCACTGAGTAGAGGATCATCTCTCTCTTAGCACGCTCCTTGTTCTCCTCCTCCAGGTGCAGAAGTCTCCTGTTCAACTTGATGAGCTGTGGATTAAAACATGTCAGACTGGTATTCTCATCTACACCTAGTCCAATGTAACCAGAGTTTATCATGATAAACTACCCACTTAGAGTAGGAAGGGACCAACCTGACGTCGCAGCGTTGCTGCATCAACCACCGTCATGTCATCAGCAGCTCCATCCAGAGAGGCTTCGTACGTTGACAATGCCAGCCTGGAATAATGACAACAGACACAATGCAACATGAGGAAGTTCCCACAGCAGCGCTGGTAATTTCTCACTGGACATCAGTTGGTTTGGGGTTAGTGTAGGAGGTGGAACAACAGATGCCAGGGTGAAGTTACCTGGTGTCATGTTGGGGGTGGGAGCCCGTGGCTGAACCCCCTCTGAGAGATGGTTTGCTGTATCAATACAAAAAATAAGGCCAAGAAAAAGGAAGAGAACAAGAGAATAAGTGGAAAAAGTGTTTGTAGGAAAAACCCGTTGGCGTCAAGGGAACACGATCAGTCTGAGGAGTAATTAAGTCATCAGAACCGATTAATCTCAGCTTTAATTGACAAAATGGAACTGTTTCAATTATTCTAATACAAACAGTTCTAACTCTAACCCTAACGGTCAGTGCCAACAGTCAGCACTAACTGCCCATGCTAGCAATCAGTACTCACTGTTGGTATTAACAGTTCGAATAGCCAGCACAGTTGGTACATATAGTTCTAACTTCTAATAGTTTGTACTAACATTAGTACTAACAGGCGGTACTAAAAGTTGTAACAGTCAGTTACACAAGTCAGCACTAAGAGTCAGTACTAACAGTCGATACTAACAGTTCTAACAGTCAGTTCCACAGCCGGAGCTAACCACCATACTAACAGTTCTAACAGTCAGTACTTGCATTTACTGTATAATACTCGGAGAGAGTACCAGAGGTTGGTACTAACAGTTGCTACTATCAGTCCATACTAAAAGTTGGTATTGGCCGTTCTAACAGTCACAACTAAGAGTGGAGACTGAAAGTCGGTACTAACAGTTCAAACAGACAGGACTAGGAGTCAGTACTAACAGTTCTCACAGTCAGCACTAAGATATTAGGACGTGTCTGAATCACACAGTTTGACATTCATATCGAAACAACAACTCAGTGAAGCAGGGAAACTGTAGCTGTGTTGTGTTATTCAGGATGTATTAATATTGTTACTGAAGCATAGTCTTATTGACCTTCAATCCTTCTGCAAAAGCTCAAACTTACACTCCTGAACCAAGGCTACGTCCATTTTACTAAGAGTGTACGCTCTCAGCATTTTTCAAGCAATAATAGAAAATGGCGGCGTGACTTGAGAGGTCACCTGCGAGGGTTTTCATCCAGGACCTCCAGGACCTGCTCGTAGGCCCGTCTTGTGGTGGACTGGATGAAAGACAATACACTGTTCGCGCTGTACGGGTTGTGGTCGTCTTCAGTCATGGTGACAGTGGGACAGGGGGCATTGGAAGGGGACGATGGGGTCACACTGGTCAGTGCCCACCATTAAGGGCAGCCAAATTCAGAGGGAAGGCAGGAAAAAGGAGAGTAGAGCAAAGAGGGAGGAGGGGAAATGGGAGACAGGAAGAGAAAGAAGGAAAGTCTCTGCATCTTACAAAACTTCATATAAATCCAAAATAAAAAGCCATTTATGATATAATGGTAACACCTACACGGAACTCAAAGTGATCTGTCCAACATTCTCCAAATTCAGGCTTGTCAGGAGATTTCAGTGTTTTTAGAGTGAAGATTGTTCTATTGTGAACTCTAGTGAAACACAAAATATTGTGTTTCACTTGAAACACAATATACTTCACCAGTACCAATGCCGAGTATTTTATATATTTACTATTTTATTACTTTTTATTATTATATAACAAAAAGAATATTAATAAAATGATGTGACATTATTGTCAGACACAGATTTTTACACTATTTGGTTATAACCAAACCAACACTCGTTGTCAGTAGCAATGCACAGAGAGCTTTTTTATGGAGAAGGGACACAACTGACAGGAAGACACACGACAGGCAAGTCCATGCACAGTGGAGACTGGAGGAAGCTGGCAGCACACAAGAGCTAAAAATCCCAGGGCAATACTCACGCAGAATCACTTTTAATCAGCTGACTTTTCTGACGAACACCTGCGTTCTCACTAGCGGACCTCTCTCGCCGCGCTCTCCCTTGAGGCCGCAACTACAGCAAACAAAGAATAAGGTGAAGGTGTCCCCAACAGAGACGATTCAGCCGGATCAATGTCATCGTCGACAGACTGCTCTACCTCAGGGTCTGGAGCCACTCGTTGTTCCTCTTCCATGAAGTCCAGAGGTCGCTCATTGAGGGTTAGGACTCGTGGAGGTGTTTTCAGAGAATAGGCTTCAAGTGGTGTGGACTGGATTAGATCCAGATCTCTGGGCCGGGTAAACTGGGGATCATCATTGTCACCTGGCAGAGAAGAAATAAAGTGGAAGATAATCCACTGCTGAATAAAGACCACTATGACTCTAGACCTCGGTCTGCAAATGGCAGCACACTGACCTGCAATAACGATTCTTTCAGGGACGTGCATGAAAACACTGTGAGGCACGTCTTGAAGTACAGCATCGTTGTTTTCAAGGGTTTGTGGAGCTACTTTAAGCATCTCAGGGATCCTCATCTTCTGACTTATCCCCTCTGTGTACTCTAGCTCATAATGGATGCGGTTCATCTCCGCCATCTCCGTTGTAGGTGAGGGGAACGCTGCTCCGTTCATTTGGCCCTGTGGAAATACTTGGTTATCAACATCTGGGTTGATTATGGCTCTATCCAAAGTGATGAGTGACTGATGAAAGGCTATTAAGGTTGATTTAGTTATTGAATAATCCAATTCTCCTGTCTCTCTAACTAATTTAAACTTAGAGCCTAAGTGAATGTTTCTAAGTATTATATCTATGTATCATCTTTTTCTTATTCTCCTTTCTTCTTGTCCATTTTTTAAAGGTTGCCAGTGAATATACATTTTTCATCTCTCCCTGTTCTCTCCATCTTCTACTTCTGATCCTCCATGTGCACTGCATCCATCGATCTCCTCTTTGACCTTCCTTTTCTCACTTCAATCTATCGCTTTACACACTTAAATCAATAGTTGCAAAGTAAGTCAGTCGGCTCTGGAGGCCTAGTAGGACCGGACTTGAGAACGGCAGGTTCCGTGGTCAAATCTACCAGCTGCCAAGTTACCACGGAGGTCCACTGAGCTGCCCACTGTAAATTATGGTGATATGTTAAAGCAGTGGTCACATTTTGTTGGGTGCAGTGGTGTGGATCACAATGTCACAATGACAAATAGTTTGCTTTCCTTTCCCTAAAGATTTTTTTGGCAAAGGCGAGACATGTGAAACAAACATTATCGAATTTGTGGTTCCTCTAGGTCTGGAACCGAACCAGTATTCAGTACTCATTCAGTACATGCTCTATTTAATAGGGCGATTGGTTAAATCAGGCTTTACTATGGATTAGAAATGAAGAACTGCAGTGTTGCAGATTTTCTATTCTCACTCTTAACAGCCCAGTTACATGTTTACTGGCTACGATTTATAACATCATCCATAAACATCAGTCGCGCGCAAATACCGTAGAAGCTCGGCTCGTTTGTTGGCGTTACTTACAGTTCGGTTCAGAGACGACGTACGATAGATGGACTGGACTCAAACGGAATGTACCGGTAAAGACAGGTATATTCAGAAGGAAAATACAAGCGTTTTTATTATCAATAAAACAGCGAAGCCTTCAACAATCGACTAACACACTGAGGACTTCCTGTTTATTTCCGGTGTCCTCAGCCCAAACAAGAAGTGACGTATGTTAGAAAAAAGTGACGTCGACAGCAAAGGGAACGACTTAAAAAAACAATAGTATCGACAGTCAATCGAACAGTGTTTGATTAACCCTCCTCATATTCTATACCCCAGATATCAGCAGATTCATTAATTTTCAACAAATCTTTTTTTTTTTCGAAGAAACGACTTGTCATTTACCACATCGTATAAAAACCAATGAGTTGAGTTGAGTTTTCTCTCTTCACCTGGCTGAAATACTTTACTATGTAGGTGTTAAGCTATATTTGTGTATTATTTATATGTCTTAAGAAAGATTATAGATGTGGTAATATAGTTTTATTGTTTTGTCAACGATTCAGTGTCCATCCTTCTAAAACTGTCTTTATATTTTCAAACTAACTCTGTGTTAGTTTCAAGTTACTCAATTTGACTGTTGACTCATTTTGACCCTGGCACAATACTTGTAACTTTGGTGACCCAATGGTGGGTCATTTTAAATCAGGGACAACAGTTGGATTAAAATCCTCAGTTGGAGTTTTGAAAGATTTGAGTGGATCCCAGCACCAATTGGAGAAATCCGGTCTCTAGAAGCTTTCTTCCGATCCACGGTCACTGCACAAAAAAGGGAAGAATGTGGTCAAGGCGGAGAAGTGAACCAGGCCGTTGGATGGTTGATTTGTTTAATAACAAAAAGCACCAAAAACACAAAATTTTGGCCCATAATGACAGAGTAAAACAAGGCCACTGGACAAAGCATAATAAAAAAAATAATAACAAAGTGCATCTGGATGGATCTTTCTTGTTTGATAAATACTTTCTGAATTTACTATCCAAACTTGCAATTATATACCGGTTCGGCGGGAGTGGTTTCTCAACTTTGTGAGTATCAGTCACATACAGGATCCAATGGTAGAGTGAAAAAGGTTGGGGCTTTGGTGACCAATCAAATAATTAGTATTGTATGCGCATCTATGGCAGATACAACTACAACCTTATTTATTTATAATGCTGAATCATTTTAACAACAAGTAAAAGTAGAAATACAAACAAATATGTATTACTACTCTGGTTGAGGGTACCAGAGACGATAAAAACGCTAGGGGGTTGTGGGAAGTCAACTTGAGTGTATGTAAATTTGAGGGAGACAAAGGACATAGGGGTTGTTGGAAAACACCAGGGGGTTCGCTGGGGGAAGGGAAAAGGCAAAAAATGGCCCTTTTGATAGTGTGTACGTGAAAAGTAAGGTACAGGAAGTGGGTATTATAATCTGTTAGTGTGATACTCAGGTGATTTTTGTGGAAGTTGATGTTGTGTGCATTGATGATGCATGAAAGTGGATGCTTGAGTGATAATAGCAATGCTATTTATGGGATGTGTCCAATTCCATGCTTCTAGTTTATGTTCTTGTTGTTATTCCTGTGTTTTGGGGATGTTACCTGTTCGATTTATCTACAATGTTTGTGGTGAAGTGCCACAATGACTCACTGGAGTTCTTCTTCATCTCCTTTGGTCTTGTCCTTTTTTGGGGGGAGTTCTACAGTGAATCATTTTCTATCTCCCCTGTTCTCTCCATCTTCAACTCTAACTCTAACTCCTTGTCCTTCATCACAGCATCCATCAATATCATCTTTGTCTCCTACCTGGTAGCTCTATCTCCAAAATCATTCTTCTATCAATGTATCCACTGTCCTTCCTCTGAACATGTCCAAAGCATCTCAATCTGTCTTCTCTAGCCTTTTCTCCAAACCATCCAGTCTGTGTTGTCCCTCTAATCACCTAATTCCTGATCATGTCCATCCTTGTCTCTCCTAAAGAGAATCTCCGCATCTTAAACTCCTCCACCTCCAGCTCCACCTCCTGTCTTCTGCCTATTAGTGTGACTCACTAAACTTCACCCTTGGTAAACAAACCTCCTTGAAACATTCCTTCCCCTGAACTCAGCACAGTTCTAAGGCTATAAGATGTCCACCTAAAAGATTTTTTTATGTCTTGGGAAAATAATAATAATAAAAAATGTGTTATTTTTCAGCTGGCGGTTAAAATGCATACTTTGAACCGCCGGACATAGTCCACCAGCTGAGGTGCTCTGATCATAGCACCTCCTGACCTACATAACTTCCAGTGCGCTCACCACCGACAGGGAGGCTCACAGTATGGAGCAGTTATATTTGACTTCAAATCACCATCCTCAGCAAAATATTCTTGTTTTTGATGTTGTCATCTATTTATTTAAGCATTTAGCCTCCTGTGTGTGTAACTTGTGTCATCACAGCAACATCACATTGACTCGTCTCTCGCGCGTGGTGCACAGGTTGGTTTTGGGGAGTTTGGCCCCACTATGGTTGTGGGTGGTGCGTTCCAGCCGAATCTACTGAAAAGGCTGGGGATTGACTTGAAGGGTCTACGCGGCTGGATGTGGAGCTCCTTCATCCAGGTGAACCGAGCACAGACGCCGGAGACCGTTTCAGAAGAAGCTCTGTTAAACATCTGGAGGCTGGATTGACAGTGGGAAACTGCAGTGAGGAAACTTCTCCCAACAACGACGACTGCTGAAAACCATGTTCTTACACGTGTTCTTCTGTTTGGTGATGTTACTGAGCCGCACCACGCACCGTGCATCATCCGTGGAGCTGCAACAGGGCATGTGAGTGAAGGGCTGTATTTTATTTTATATCTATCCCCTCGCACCAGATGTAACGGGAGTAAAAGAGAACGCGTTAGTTGACATGAAATGGATTTTAAATGTTTAATAGTGTTGTGACACTTAAAGCGACTTTCCTCAATCAGGAGAATCACACGCTTTAATTCACTGTACAGTACATTTCTTCATGTGTCCACCAGGAGTCGCTTTTGTGGAGACCTGTGTAGCGATGGGATTGTGTGTTCATGTGCCACTGCACTGCTACACAGCTGATGGACTCTGTATTAACCCCGCTGTCATCCTCGGGTCAAAATGACACACCACTGTGTTAAAGAACAAATTCCCTACATTATATTTTTATATTACTTGGAATTTGACGACTCCCCCATAGATTGGTCCTTTTGATTTACCTACCGTACATTATTTAGTGTTTTTATTCATATTTCCATAAAAGTTGTATATAAAAGTTCCAAAAATTGTCTTGGGGTTAAATTGTGTTGAAATCATTATTTATTATATTGCCACAGAGTTAGTTCCACGCCACAGACTGTGAGTTTCTTCTCAGATCAATCAATACTAAAGACCAGACATCTGGTCTTCTGGTGGACTGTGACCTGGTCTGACCCAAATGTAACACAGTCTAACCCTTCAACTGTGTAGACTCCCAGAGGATATGAAGGTGCTGTAGATGAAAGTTCAATGAATTCTCTCTGTGCTGAATCCATGAGTGAAGCATTGAACAGTCTCTACAGCAGAGCTGATGTCCAACAACACAACTCTGCTTCTCTGAAGGGTCTTCTGATACACGTATGCTGCATGTATCTTCTTATATATTCCATATATATATAGATTGGGAGGAAGGAAGGGAATTAAACGGAAGGAAAACAAACTGCTTTTCATTGTTACATTGTGATCCACACCACTGCACACAACAAAATGTGACCTCTGCATTTAACCCATCACCAAAATGAACAGTGAACAGCTTTGAGCGCCTGGGGAGCAGTGTGGGGGGGTGCGCTCAGAGCACCTCAGTGGTAACCTGGCTGCTGGTAGATGATGATGATACTTCTTTAGAAGAAGAAGAACTAAAACTGAAAAAGTACTTTTCTTTAAAAAAATCAGCAACATAACAGTCATTTGTGGCAAAGGGCACGACAGGGTAGCCGTAGAAAATATCGTGGGGTTGACCACAGGATCCACCAGATATGCCAATTGTCACGCCCAGGACATTTTCTCAACATTCTACCTGTTCATCACACAACAATAGAAAAATCCTGTCAATGACAAATCTGGTTTTAAAAGGATAACAATCACTCACACATCCATAAGCTATTTTTTTGCACATTTATTTTTTGTTCTTAAGTACGTAATACCAATACTACACACATGCAACTTGTCACTTTTATGATAAACATTAATCCATTTGACAGTGTCATGGCAACAAGTCACATCTTCAGTAATTGCAGTCATCTGCCAGGTAAAGAGAGAAAACACAGGTAGTCACACAATTTGTGGTGGATGACAAGTTGTTTCTTCAAGCAAAATAAGATTAGGTGTTTATACTGTATCTGCTGATATTTGGAGGACACGGGCTGTAAACTAGATGGATGGATGGATGGATGGATGGATGGATGGATGGATGGATGGATGGATGGATGGATAGATAGATAGATAGATAGATAGATAGATAGGTGATGGATGTGGTAATGGATTTCTGCTTTCTTCTCCAAAAACCAGGCCAAATGTCTGTGCTGACCAAGAGGTGTCCCTGTTAGGGCTCCGTCAGCCATGTGTCCAGGCATTCACACGCATGGTCAAGGTTTGGAAACAGGATTGCACCAGCCACAGATGGTGTCTGGGCTACAAAAGAAGGTAAGAGCAGAATTCATCTATGGAACCTTGGAAATCAATGTTGGATGATAAACATCTTCTAGGTGCATGGTTAGAAGGATGGTTGTCAATTTGCACAAATCTGGGAATTAATGGTTCATATGCTTTTCTTCCTTAGTACAGCCTACTACACTGCATACAGACAAGTGTACAACATGGACCTGCACACTGTCTACAAGTGTTGTCCAGGATGGACTCAAAAGGCTGAAGAAGTGGGCTGTCTGCACAGTACGTCATGGAATCTTTCAAGTCCTTTCACTGACCTTATGTGAACACTGACAAGTTGGGATGGAATTACATGTAAATGATTGTGTGAAACTAAAATGTGAACGTGAGAACAGCAAGGGTGGAATAAGGAGTAACGAAGGAAATGAATTCACCAACTATTGGTACTGTAGCATTTCTGACTGTGAAGAAACCTCACTAAAATCAAGGCATCGCTAGAAAGAACATTCATTCATTTGTTCGTCTTCATCTGCTTGTCCAATGCCGGGTCGCATGGGCAGCTTGCACCACCCAGATCTCATTGAACATTTTTGTGAGTGGGTGGTGAGCCCACAAGAAGTTATGTGGGTCGTGACGATGCTATGATCAGAGCACCTCAGTGGCAACCAGACCAAGCTGGTGAATTAGAACTTGAAGACTTGTCCAAGTCGGCCCCCTTAACCACTAGGCCACCACTACTGTGGTTCATAGAACAATACTATGAATTCTTTGTTCATACCAGTGCTGGTTGATCTAATCACACTGATCCTACTTTTAAAAGGGACTGGAAGAAGCTCATAGATCCTCAGATCTAAAACACACAGAAGCAAAATCAGAACACATATGTCACGCATCCGTCTGCTAGACCGGAGCTCTCTTTCACTGCAGACTCTGTTTACCCTGACCAAAGACAGGGGTGTCAGTAAACTGTCATGTGTAAACAGCTTGTATGTGGTGCATGTCAAGAACAAAAGAGTAGCAGTACATGGATGTCAAACATCTGTATAAGAATGTCTTCACCACATAAGGTCATGGTAAATTTTCTCTGCTGTGGTCTCTCTGCAGGAGTGTGTGCGGCCAACATGTGTTTCAACGGAGGTGAGTGTGTGGAGACCGGAGGGCAGATATGTCAGTGTCCACGGGGCTTCAAGGGAACGAGATGTCAGTACGGTCAGTGTCTGTCGGTTTTCCTTAGCTTCTTATGTCAGCCTTATTCAACGCTGCAGTGGATGGAGTTTATGTTAAAGTGTCACTGCAGAGCTTGAACTCTGATCCTGAAGGGATTGAAGATGGGATCCAACATGAATATTTGGGATTCCCTAATGTCCAAAGTTTCAGGCCAAACTGAAATAGTGTGTAAGTGCAGTATAGCTGACACTGGATCTTCAGTTTTGATAGATAAACTGTTGAAATAGCCCTTCATTCCTGTTTCCACTGTGTTTATCTAGTTTAAATTCTACTGTAAACAAACACAGGAGGATGAGGAAGGAGTGAGATTTTTTGGAAAACTACAAAGGAAAACTGTGAGTGCTAGACTCAGGAAATGGACCCCCTCTGGCCCCCATCAGCCCCCATCCTTACACACACTGAGATGAATTTCCCATTTCAGTTCCTTCCTCCGTTCTTCCCCGGAGTGAGGATCAGCCCTCGTCGGCTGTTGACACTTCTCTTTCTTGTCATTGTTTGTTTGTGTCAACAGTCCCATCTATCTACTTCAACACAACCCCCCCCCCGGGTTGGTTGTCCTCCCCCACCCTTCCATCTCTCTGGTACAGTCCGCGTCAGAGCAGCTCCTGTAGGAAAGTGGTTTTCCTTCTTTCATCTCCTGAGACAGACTGATCCTCACTCTGCTGCCAGAGTCATGATGAGGGGAGGAGTCAGCCACTTTCCTTCATAACCACAGAATACCAAACTTGTTTTCATGCGAGATGAATCCCAGTAGAAGTAAAATACCGACAGCTTAACATGAAGTACAGTGTTGGTGAAGTGCAGCTCACAGTGAAATGGATTCCTTAACAACTCAACAATGGAAAGATTGAACTGGTGCCTTCTTAAAGAGAAGGGACTTAGATGTGCATATTTTAAACCTTTCTTGTTCAAAATATGCACATCCTGAAAGAGTGTCAAACAAGTGGTTTGAGAGAGGAGTGAAGGACGCCATCTATGCCCATCTGGAACAACCAACTTTAAACAGAGGGCAGGGGGCTGTGCCATCAGTTTTCTGCTTCAGACCATTCTGCCTTAAAATTCCAACGTAGGAAGGTGAACTGCACATGCGGTCATGGAAAAAATAATTAGACCATTCTTTCTTTAATTTCTTGTCCATTTAAAAATCTGCTTCCACCTAATCTGCATTAATCTGGACAAATATAATAAATAATAAAACAAAAAAGGCTCATAATTCAGTTTAATTTCAGAGTTGATTTCTGGCCATTTTGCATGGTTTTATTGACAGTGACAAAAATCACTTCCGTTCCTACATCACTAGCAATAACATTGTACTGACAAATACAGTGCTTTTAGTTATTGCATGGTTTTGTGTTCATTGTTTCCTCCTGGTGATAAACCTTTAGTGGAACAAGGCATTAAGATGAACAAGGAATTGAAGAAAACAGCAGAATGGTCTAATTATTTTTTCCATGACTGTAGATACCCCAGCAGTCTCCTCTAGACAACTGTCTAGTGGACAGTGCTTACTTGCATCTGGATATGTGACATGTCTCCAAAAGGTGTGACCAAAACAACTCTTCACACCGTTGTTCAGTGGAGAAGAAAGTGGTCTAGAGGAGCAGAAACTCTGAATTTCCATCTGACATCAACCAGAAACTGATGAAGTGCCACTGTTGAGGAATGAAACGTCTTTCAACTCCAAGAAGAAGTCCAGTTGCTGACAACTAAACTCTTTTGGTATCATGACCTGAGGGAAAGACAACTGGTTAAGTTAACTTTCCTGGTATATGGAGAATGGAAAGAAACACCATAAATAACAGTGAAAGCACACACTGAGTGGGTCTCATCAATTGATACCATCAACTGGGTCTTATTGACTGGGTCTCATTGACTGGGACTCATCAACTGTGTCTCATCAACCGGGTCTCATCAACTGGGTAACATTAACTGAGTATCACCAACTGGGTTTCAATAACTGGATGCCATCAACTGGGGTTCAATAACTGGGTCTCATCAACTTGGTCTCAATAACTGAGTCTCATGAACTGGACTCATGAACTTGGTCTCATCAACTGGGTCTCATGAACTTATTCTCATGGATCAGGTCACATCCACTGGGTCCCATCAACTAGGTCTTATTAACTGGCAAACATCAACTGAGTCTAGGGGTTTAATAACTGGGTCTCAGTCTCTATGCTGTGGTCTTTTTTCCAAACAATCACTCAACCCTTTGTTGGTTTGGTCCACAACAGATCACACTGGAGAATGGTCACATGGTCTGGGTTGCACTGGAAGTATCTTGGTCCAGTGGTTTGATTCATAAACATTGGAAACTCGACCTGATGCAGTAGTACTGTAGGTTTTATTTCTGCTTAAAGGCTAAATATATTTTTCCTGCAGATATTTTCAGATTTATGACACACTACATACAAGACATATGGAGATCTAAAACAAATGGAGCTGGATGAATCTTTCCAACCCTGTAAACGTAACAACCTGCGAAAAGACCGTGGTAAAAGTGTTGCTAGTTTGACTTCCTATCTGGGCTGTGGTGCAAAGGAAGAATTAAATAAAGTAAAGTTGCTGGTAACTGTTTAATGGATGAGCTGAGAACAGTGGCTCTGTTCTGTTCTGCTGCTATGGGAGTCTGCCAAGTTTCTAGAAGTTTCCAGGTTTGTGGGCCAGGTTCTCCTGCTGCTCAGCTGCTTCTCATTTCTGACTCTGGCCTCATTAGAAGGCACTCTATGAAATGTTGCAGCAGGCCTTGAATGGCATTAATTGGTGTCTGGTTGTGCTCCAAATGAAGTGAACACAGACACACCATAGAGTTAGGACACAGACCACCTGGTCCTCACTGTAGAGGTCTGCTTGTTGTCAGGTGACACTGTGCTGGACACTTGATGTAATAACATATGATGTCCAGGCTGGTCAGTAATCTCTGACCTTTAAAGAAAAGTGCTGTTTGTGATGGAACATTAAGGAAAAATATCTGTGTTGTCAAGTTTCCAGAACTGTTCATTTTTTTCCTTTGCAGCCTCAATGGGAAAAGAAGGTTTAGTGAGTCTCTCTTAGTATGACCTGCTAGAGGCACAACATTAACTTCTGTGGTGTATTTTAGCTATATACAGTCATGGCAAAAATGATTAGACCACTCTTTCTTTAATTTCTTGTCCATTTAAAAGTCTGCTTCCACTTAATCTACATTAATCTGGACAAATATAATAACAACAAAAAAGGCTCATTTCAAAAAAGGTTTAATTTCCGAGCTGATTTCTGTCCATTTTGCATGGTTTTATTGACAGTGACAAAAATCACTTCCGTTCCTACATCACTAGCAATA
>JAFBJS010000780.1:360382-432158 GCA_016785265.1 Paraplagusia blochii
GTGATAAACCTTTAGTGGAACAAGGCATTAAGATGAACAAGGAATTGGAGAAAACAGCAGAGTGGACTAATCATTTTTTCCAAGACTGCATTTATAGAATGGACGGCACTTTTTTGGTGACGTTTTCTCATTAAAGTTGTGTTTTGTACTGTAGATGTTAACACACCATTGGTTTGTATTTTTTGCTTGTCAGTCAGACTCTTAGAGACCAAACTGACTTTAATCACTGCTCTGACTTTCTGCTATACAGACATTTTAGATGATCTTTAGCTCTGTAAGTTTATGGTGCGGTGGTTCCAGGTTCGAATCCACCAACTGCCAGGATACCATTAAGGTCCACTGAGCATGGCACCGTCTTCACTCACTGCTCCCCGGGCTCTCAAAGCTGCCCACTGTTTACTGGGTTAAAGTCACATTTTGTTGTGTGCAGTGGTGTGGATCACTATGCTACAATGGCAAGGAGTTTGCTTTCCTTTCCTTTCCTCCATTGCTGAAAGCTGAGTTGAGTGTTCACAATGTCATGGGCTTCACATATTTTATCCAGTATTTCCACCTACGGTTCCTTGCTACTGCAACACCAGAGGTGCCGACTTTTCACAGTCCAGAAAACGTTGTATCTTTTGGAAAATGCTATTAAACTATCCCCGCTTCAATGTGAACCATGTGGTGTCCTGAGCCTGTGGACATCTGTGTTCCCTATGTGAATTCACTGCTCCTCCAGCACACATCCTCCCCACAGATGTAAAAATCTGCGCAGCTTTCATTTCACCAGAATGACTCCTGCAGGGAACCTAAACAAGGGAGCTGCTGAAAGAATTTGTCTGTCAACATGGATATATTTTCCCGATTTCTGCCATTCTAGCTTAAAGTGGGGTCAAGACGCAGTCAAAATTGGAAGTGGCGTTATTAAAATTATGTTTTATAAACTGTATTACTACAGTATAGTCAGTAGCTTACTGTCCGGTTACTGCTGCAACTTCTCATAAGGTTAGTTAGCTCCAACCCTTGGTGTTTATCACCTGTTCCGCAGGGAAGAGTGTTGGTCCTTTACCACTGCAGACCTGGTCCTCGGCATCCTTTATTTTCATTGACTGGATTGATAATAAAAACATAGGTGCCCTCTTACAAGGTATTACATTTGAGAGTATCTGTCTCTATGTTCTTTGAAAATTCAATATATCTTCCTTTTATATCTTCTAGTATCAGTAGTACTTTTAAAAAAAAGTCTATGCTACAGTAGTAGCAGTGGTACTGTCACGATATGTTGGTTAGAGTTTATTTTGAAAGGTTTAGGTCAGCTGGAGGACCACATATACCTGTGTTGTATTGTTCAAGTTGTGAGCACAGGTATAGATCTGGCCAAGAGTAGTTGAAGCTGTGATTGTGATTTTGTGGTAACTGCTTCATCCGCGACTCAGAAACAGATAAGCAGATGAGAAAGTATATATCAGGAATGAAGCCAGATTAAGATGAAGTAGAAGAATGTTCCTGAGGTGGAGGTACCAGTTGAGGTGGAGCTACATGCAGGTAGTTGGAGTCAGAGTAGAAGATACAGAGGACGGGGGAGATGGAGAAGAATGATTCAGAGTGGAAACCCCTGAAAAGGTACAAGACCAAAGGAGATGAGGAAGAAAGTTGTGCGTTCAATTACTGTTGGAGGCAGCTGGCATGATTCAGAGTCCAGAGCCGAGCTACATGCTACATGCTTAGCATTGGTATCATAGAAAGAGGCCAATTAGAAATATAACTGTTGCCGTATGGCAGTGAGGTTCTCGATTAGTGTAGTCAACAAACACACTCTCCTCTGTGCGGAGCCAAGTCGCCATTGTTTACAAGTTACTGCTGAGTGGCTCAGATCTAGTGGTCTGTGTGTTTTAAAGACTTGCTGTGAGATTCCTACAGTAGCAGTGGTGCACCCCCCTCTGTTCAAAGACGTCCCCCCGGTTCTGAGATTAGGAAAGTTGGCGTAGGATAAGACATTATCCTCATGTAATGTTGTATCTCAGGTTGTTTTTCACAGACTCTCACTGCAATGCACTCCATTAACTGCCTTCTGAGGCTTGGACCTGGAACAAGCTGGAGTGCCAAGCATAATAACTCCCCCTTCACACTTACAGTGTAATGGTACTGGCAGTGCCGTGATAACACTGTAACCATAACATCCAGAATGGCAAGTGATCATTTTTCATCTCTTTACGGCTTGCTAATAGCTAACAGGTTCAACCTATCCTTGCTCAATTGTGTCTCATCGTCGCATGAGGGTTAAACGCACCTTTAATTAAGGCAGTTTGACACAGTTTTCTTACAATGTTGATTGCACCATAGGGGGAAGTGCAGTCAGACATAGTTGAGGTTAAGGATGAATGTTGAATGGTGTGGTATCATGTATAGTATATATCATTTTGATGTGTTATGTGAATGGCACTGATTCTGTGTAACGGAATACACATGTTACCCTGGATTGAATAAAACATACTTTCATGGAGTAAACACGAAGTACACGCTATCTCTGCCAAATGAACATGAATCCTGATTCATTTATGCCTATGCTTTCTGCTGTGAAGGCTCTCTTTCATTTGATCTTTTTGGAGTTACAGCATGAGACTTCTAATCCTTCATTTCCTGATCTGGAATAGGGCAGCTGTTTTTTTTCCAGATGTTGCGGTACGACAATTTTGCTTTACTGGAACATGAGGCACATGGTTTAAACATAGCATTCAGTAAGCATTTACCTGAGAAGAAACATAGAAATACCGCAGGTTTACAAAGGAACTACCGACAGTGTTGGTACGACACATTCAGCGATGTCTAAACATGAAGAAGAAGAACATAGTCTTCCATAGCTCCCTCTACTGTTTGCTCGAGTGACGGCCTAGACTTAGTACTTGTTAGACAGTGCATTTTTTCAGCACACACTGCCTCGTTGTCTTAGGGTTGTACAGAAGTATAGACGAGTCAATCTCGATGATTAAAATGCATTCATTTACTGTGCTGTGCCTCATATTCAGCAGAAGTGTCGACTGAGTCCAGTGGAGATCTGTTCATTCACTCCAGCTTGATGGTTTCTCCATGAGTGGAACGGACACAGAGTTGGACACTTGTTTTACTTCGGATTCCTTTTCCTTCTATTGGAAAGTAGAAAAGAATCGGTCCTTGGAGAGGACGGAGAGGGTCAGTACTGTATGGAGAAGGACAGGACACCTGATGAGATAAGCAGGGACTGATTTTGGTTTTTACTCTCAGCAGCCTAGACTAAAACCAGGGAGCAGTGCAAGTTCGCAGCACCAGTAATGTTAGGACATTTGATGACACTTCCAAAAGACACATGGCAATGTTTGCGTTGGCTACATGGCTAACATGTGGTGTGAATTGATTGATACAGAAACCCTGATTGAGCAGCTTCAGCCACAATGCCACATAACGTAGAGGTCAAATGGTCAGAATAACCTCTTCTCAGAAGTTGCTGATGTCATACTCAGGGTCACATGATTGGACAAAGACTACAGTAATGATTCTGTACTTGGGAACACGACAAGGAGCCAACACTATGTATTTAGACTAAGGTAAGCTGTGCTAAGCAGCTATAAATATTAATGTTGTCTCACGGATTCTGGGATTGAAACAATCCAGTCATTAGAACCTAACGGTCCATCAGTGGGACATCTCTCGCTCTAATCTTGACATCTCTAAAGCCGTTCAGTATTGACTGGTACTTACATTCTTTCTTACTAATGTTCCAGAACCAACATGAAGGACTCATTAGACAGAACTTTCCGCCTGTTTGTGTGTTTGTTGTTTTGGAGGTTATTAACGTTCCCTTACATTCCTCCCAGAACTGTAATATATCAGATTAGTTGTTTGTCATTCTTTGTTAATTTGGACTCAACCTCCATGACCCTACCTGCCCTTAGAAACCAAGTGTGGGTGTGGCCTGGAAAAATACATTAAAAAAAGGCGACCCATCCTTAGTTTCCGAGGTCTGGCAGAATACAACATTTTAGGACACCCTCATATCCAAAAGAGTAACAATCTACCTACAATCTATCTATCTTTTTGGTTCCATCTTCTGTAGATTATTTGGGTTTATTAAAACTGTCTCTATCAGAATTTCAGATGTAATTAATCTGAAATCCTTGGGGTGGATCCTAAATCAAAGATGATCATTTGAGAGAAATCAACATTCCTATAAATAAACACTTTTGTCCCTGCCTACGTGAACATTCTGTAAACTAAAATAGTCTTCAGTAGGACGGTGGTGGAATTTTGTCCTTTGTGTGATCTGTGTTCCATTCACCTCTCAAACTTGTCACAGCTGGGGTCAAAACACTGATTGCTTTTCCTCTCTCCTCCGACAGCCGCTTCTTCCTGCTTCAATGTTTCTGCTCTGTCAACATCTCATTTTGCCAAAAGCAGAGCTACGACACTCTGTCGGCCGTGTGCAGGTGAAAGCAGTCTGATAATGGCTTCTCCTGCTCCGTCCACTGACCTCCAGCCAAAGACTGGCAGCAGAGTTGCTGAATAAGTGTTTCTAAATCTGCTCGGTCTTTAACTGTGCTGAAATATATTTCTCCTGAGAGACAAGCTCATGGTTTTCTACATTATTTCCTTTCAGACGTTAACGAATGCGAGGTGGACAATGGTGGCTGCGACAGCCACTGCTGCAACACCATCGGCAGCTACTACTGCAAATGCCCTGAAGGCAGCAGACTGCAGTCTGATGGCAGGACGTGTGGGGGTAAGACAACATCTGGTTGTTGGCTCTCAGCCCGCTGACAGATTCTTTCACACTCTTAAGAATGGATCTATTACAAAACGAAAGTCCGATTCCAATCCTCATGCTGTGCATATTTCAAAGCCCGCCATCGTTAGGTCTGTGAGAAGACACTGTTCTTTTCAAGACTAAGAAAAAAAGGCACAATATTCTGCACCCATCAGTCTGTAAGTCCTCACTTTAAACACTATGTAGAAAAGACTAACCCAGAACAGAAAGACTGAAACAATAACAATACACATTGAGTTCCTAGGAAAAATAGTAATATTAGAACATAGTCAAGTACTATAACGTATTATATGTTTGTGTTTCCGACATCAAACCTAAAGATTTGTGTTTGACAAATTTTTGGTCTCAATTCCGCAGATTTATTTCATTGCTTTACACAGTGGTGGGGAAGTGGTTAAGGAAACTGACCTGCATCCTGAGGGCCTCAGGTTTGAGGGCCCCAGCTTCCAAGTTGCCACTGACCATTGAGGCGTTGGCATTGACTCCAAGCACTGTTCCCCTGGGCGCTCACATGATGGGTTCATTCCAGAGGTTGAACTTTGTTGTGTGCATGGTGTCCTAGGTTGCAATGACAAGGAGTCATTTTCCTTCCTTGCACTCTTGAGGTTTACCGGTCCTGTTAACTTTTCCTTCAAAAGTGTCATCATTTCAGTACTTCAACTGGAAATAAATACCACCAATGCACACATTTCTTCTGGTAGCCAATGAGTAGCTTTGTTTGTCAGTCATCCCTCAACTAGATCACAGAGTTGGACCTAGTCACAGAGGTGGGTCACAAAAGTGGACTAGGACATAGTGGCAGACCAGGTCACTGAGCGTTTCCCTGCAGTATTATCCATCGTTCACTCTGCTTTTTGGAGAACTCATGGAGTTCAATGGAGTAAAAATATATTAAAATATCAAAAAGTCAATGTGGTCACAGGATTGAATGATTAGAAGGGAACTGTTGTATCCCTTTTCATAGGTTTCCTTTATTCATTTATTTTTTACTGCAGATGAATAAGCAGCCGAGAAGCTGAAATACCGCACTTTGGAAATTTTCACTCAGTGCAGTGGCATAAATCATGACGGCCATGGTTAGGCGACGTGTGAGGCTGCTGATTTGACTTTTCTGAAACTCTAAACATCTTAATGAACGACATATTTGAGGTAGACTCACATTCTTGAAGTGTTGAATCTTCGAGATTTTCTTCTCTTTAGGTCTGAGTTGGGAGCCAGTTGGCTCCCAACCTTCTAAAGTTGTTTTTATAGGTCCCCTCAGGGAGTGAAATCTGTTCTTTGAAGGGAAAGAACTAGGGCATGTGTGGTGGTGGCGTGTGTGTTTTTTTTCCCACTTTTAAACATGTTCTGATGGCACTCGGTGTTATAGTGAGGGTCATTTTTAAAATGTGGTTTCTTTGTGTTGCAGTGTGTAACATTTTCTGAGCAACTGTCTGGGCCATTATTATGTTTAACTAGTCAACCTTCAATCATTTTTTTACTTTACATCACTGGCTCTGGGGTTATTTCAATAAATTAAATTGATATAATTTGATGAGTTATTTCATTAAATTCCCATTTTGTGACAGAGGAGGTCAGACATGAGTCTCTATGAATGATGATGTTTGAAGATCAATCAACCAATCATCATGACACTGTGATCTGTAGTGAGCATAGGCAGCAGTTGGTACAGAACTCAGAGAGGTGAAGGTTTGTCATGATGTATGGATTACAGACCGTAGCAATAGGCAGAAGACAGGAGGCAGAACTGGAGGCGGCAGAGTTGCAGACACTGATATTCTCTTTAGGAGAGACAAGGAACACAGACAGGAAGATTTGGAGAAAAAGATTGAGATGGTTTGGACATGTTCAGAGGAAGGACAGTGGAGACATTGGAAGAAGAATGATCCTATTGATGGAGCTACCAGGTGGGAGTCAAAGAGGAGATTGACGGATGCAGTGAGGGAGGACATGGAGGTAGTTGGAGTCAGAGTAGTAGATGGACAGAATAGTGGTTCTGTCCATCTGTCCACCAGCAGTGGTTTTGTTCATCTGTCCTCCAGAAGTCCATCAGTAGAAGATAGACTGTTGGTGGTCATGAAAGGTTTCACTGATTGGACTACAGTTTTTCACAATAAAACTTTACATTACCACGTAAATCTGTGCAATATGACTTTGTTTTTCCACATCTGACATGATATATCGAATAGTCTTTTCTCTGTACAGGATCATCAACTGAACTTTATTCGTCTATTCAGATATAAATGAATGTGAGGAGCTGAATGGAGGATGCCAACAATCATGTGTCAACACTCCGGGCTCTTACTACTGCGAGTGCAGCGAAGGGTTCCGCATGCACGCCGACGGTCGATCCTGCATCTGTGAGTACATTCTATAAATAATTAGAAGTTTGGCTTTGACTCAAATTAGATTCATATGTTTCCCAAAACAGTATCTTTTAACTTCCTCGCTGCTTTTGTCCAAGATGCAACTGCCCAATGTAATGTCACAACACTAAGACAGACAGATTGTGAAGTCAAAGAGCCAATACACAGCTCGGATGTAGAGATATGGACACCATTGTGGCTGTTTATTGGAGTGTGAAAGTCAATACCTACATGACATGATTTGATGTTAGAAATAAACAGGACGTCATAGAGAGTCCATGTTTGATTTGGTTTCATACCTTTACATGTTCTGTGTGGATTGGTGGTTAAAGATAGATGGCAGTAGAGAGAAGGCTGGTTGTGTCTGTTGAAATTATCAAGAAAGAGGGACTGCTGAGTTATTCACTTATCATCATTACTGCTGAGTTAGAGTTATTGTCATTGCTGCTGACTCATCGAGTTATTGTTTCTGCTGAGTTATTGAGTGATCATTACTGCTTAGTTAGTGAATTATTATTGTTACTGCTAGGTTACTGCTAGGAGTTATAGTTGTTACTGCTGTGTTATTGAATTGTCATCATTACTGCAGAGTAATTAAGTTATTGTTATTACTGCTGAGTTATTGAGTTATCATCATTACTGCGGCGTTATTTAATTGTCATTGTTACTGCTGAGTTATTGAGCAATCTTTATTAGTGCTGAGTTAGTGAGTTATAGTCATTACTGCTGAGTTATTGAGTTATGGTTACTGCTGTGTTATTGAGTCAACATCATTACTGCTGAGTTATTGAGTTATTGTCATTACTGCTGAGTTATTGAGTTGTTGACATTGTTACTGCTGAGTTATTGAGTTACCATCATTACTGCTTACTTATTAAATTGCCATTGTTACTGCTGAGTTATTGAGATATCATTACTGCTGAGTTACTGAATTATCCTTGTTACTGCTGAGTTATCTTTATTAGTGCTGAGTCAGTGAGTTATCGTCATTGTTACTGCTGAGTTATTGAGTTATCATCATTACTGCTAAGTTATTGAATTGCCATTGTTACTGCTGAGTTATTTAGTTATTGTTATTGCTGCAGAGTTATATAATTGTCATTGTTACTGCTGAGTTATTGAATTGTCATTGTTTCTGCTGAGCTATTGTGTAATCAACATTACTCCTGAGTTATTGAGTTATTGTCATTACTGCTAAGTTATTGAGGTTTTGTCATTACTCCTTTCACCTTTCTAGCTGTGACTTCCTGCTCAGTGATGAATGGTGGGTGCGAGCAGAAGTGTGTGGACCTGGGAAACAACCAACACAAGTGTGAGTGTGGGAAGAACTACCAGCTGAAGAGAGATGGGAGACACTGTGAACGTGAGTCCCGTTCTTTACGCTGGTAATGAGAAACAGTTAACTGATTCTCGTGATGGAGGAGTCTGGATCAGAGCTTCCTGTTTCGGACTGCTTTGAGTTGACACGTTCTGCAGAGCTGACCTGAACTCAGTTCATCCTGCTGTCTGTCTCTTTCTGTGCTTGTATTCATCTCAGTCAGAAACCCCTGTGAGGACAGGAATGGGGGCTGTGCCCAGCTGTGTCTATCTGTGGACGCCGAGGTGGAGTGCAGCTGTCGCAGTGGTTTCACCTTAGCCGCTGATGGCAGGAGCTGTGAAGGTGAGGAACTGCCCTCATGACCGCTGCCCTGTGACCATGGCCTCAGCTGTGGGGAACACTGCTGTCCAGTGGGGAGGTCTGGTAACAGCAGTGGGACGATTTGATTGAACTTCCCCAGGGTGTAGTATAGTGGCTGTTGTACATATATTTAAGATTTGTAAATCTTACTCACTCTTCTCTTAAACTCTTCACTTGTGTCCCTCAGACGTAGACGAGTGTGTGTTGCCTGGTGTCAAATGCTCTCATGGATGCGTCAACACGGCAGGCTCTTTCAGCTGTGTCTGTAATCCAGGCTTCGAACTGGGTGCAGATGGTAAACAGTGCTACCGTAAGTACATAAATAGGAAACTAAATTTTCCCGAACTTCCCGAACTCAGACAATGCTTTCTTTACATACCAGACAATGCAGAAAGATGGCTATTTATACTTGCTCATGTGCTCCACAGGCATAGAGATGGAGATCATCAACAGTTGTGAGAGGAACAATGGTGGATGTTCTCATCGATGTCAACACACCACCAGTGGAGCCCGCTGCTCCTGTAATCATGGTTTTCAGTTGGACCAGGATGGGAAGACCTGTGTTGGTATGGATTCTTCACTTCTCCGTGTTCTCTCTTGTACATCTTCCTTTCTTGTGGTTTGAAACAACGTCCTCTCCTTGTCCTCAGACACTGACGAGTGTGTCGCTGGCAGCTCCTGTTGCAGTCAATTCTGCAGAAACTACCCCGGGGGCTACGAGTGTAGCTGCAGAGCTGGTCACAGGCTGAACCCAGATGGATGTGGCTGTGATGGTGAGTTGAGTCCATGGTTCCCCGACTGTATATTCTAACATTTAGATCGTAAGGAGAGACAGCAGTCCAAAAAGATAATCTGAGGCACCTCTAATGGGGTGTTAGTGGTGGTCTAAGACCCCATTGCTCAACTTTACATGGTCCAACAGTCCAAGGTCCAAAATGTTCACCATTCAACCACTGATGGCAAAGCTGTCTAAGGTCTAACTGTCCATGGCCCAACCATCTATGGTATAACTGTCCATGGTCTATCTCCCTACGGTCCAATTGTACATGATCTAATTGTCCATGGACTAACTGTCAATGGCCCAACTGTCTAAGGTGCAACAGTCCATGGTTCAACTGTCTGCGGTCAACAGTCAAAAATAATTTGAGACAAATATGTCAAACCTAAGGCCCGCAGGTGGATCTAGCACTTCAAGTCATTTTAAGTGGCAGAACTTATGCTCATTAGCATTATTATCACAGAGATTGGGGTGAGGAAGGCAGGCAAAAGTGTGAGGACTCAAGTGCAGGAACTGGTGGAGCTTTAAGATTTAATTTACAAAAACAAGAGAAACCAAAAATCACTAGCAAAAGGCCAGGCAGGTACAAATGGTGACTTGGCAAAACAGGAACTCAAAAGCAGGAGCAGGAACAACAAACCAGAAACATCTAACCAGAAATCAACCAACCTGAACCACAGAAACGAGAACATGCAACAAACAATGATCCGACAAGACTGAGTGAGGGAGAGGGGTATATATACTGAGGGCACCAGGTGACACGAGTGAGACTAACGACAGAGACACAGGTGAGAGTGATCACACTGACGACCAGACACTGCAGGAAGGGGAGACAGACAGGCTTGACAATTATATTTGTTGTGTTTTTAATAGTGTGTAGTGCTAATGGTTTAAAGTTTCAGTAGCACAAATAACGTTCCCTGTTCTCCTGCCTCTTTTTTAGGTAGTCAGGGTTAATTGATCCACAGGACTCCCTCTTGACAATCTTTGTTTTTAATTGTTATCTTTTTAAAAATGCTCTAGGTCAAAGTAAAACTTAAACTGCATGTCAAAGATGTCCAACTCACCCTAACTCCTATAGTCCCGCTGACATGCCTATTGTTGTCCTGCACTCAAACCTGTGATTTTTTAACTCCTAGACATTGACGAGTGCCTGGCTGAAACATCTGGCTGCGAACACTACTGTGTCAACACGGTGGGAACCTACGAGTGCTTCTGTAGACCAGGCTTCAGCTTGGACCAGGACCAGCACTCCTGCACCTGTCAGTGACTGTGGGCAACTCGACTGCTAGTAGAAGAACAACGGCCGCAGTTTGCGATGAGTCTGACGTTACCTTTGATGTGTTCAGCTCTTTATGACAGAGACCTGGAAGAAGATGAAGAAGAGAATGAAGGAGGAGAGGAGGAGGAGCAGGTGGAAGTTCACAGATTCCCTGACCTGCTCTTCCGCAACGTTCCCCAGCTCCTGCAGTACACAGCAGCCTTGCACACTCGCTCCGAAGGTCATTATGACGATGATGATGTGGAGGAAGAAGATAGTGAGAACCAGTGGCAGACTCAGGGAGACCGCACGGGGGAACTCAAAGAGGAGACCCATACAGGTATAGGGCTGGACTAGAGGGGCAACTGTTTTGTCTTAGAAAAGTCTTACAGGAGACAAACATTTGTCATCTGCCTTGTCAGCCTGTTTAGATGGATGGTTTGGAGACGACTGCAGTGTGACCTGTGAAGACTGTGTGAACGGAGAGTGCAGTGAATCTGGAGAGGAGTGCAAGTGTCTCCCAGGATGGACGGGAAGCATCTGTAACATGAGTAAGTCCAACTGTCCATGGTCAAACTGCTAGTTGTCAAACTGTCCATGGTCCAACTGTCCATGACCTAACTCTCCCATGGTCCAACAGTGCAAGGTCTATAGTATAAATGTTTAAGGTCTAACTGTCCAAGGCGTAGTTTTCTATGGTCCAAGGTCCAACTGTGCTTGATCTAACCCTCAATGGCCCACTGAGCATAGTCCAACCATCCATAGACCAACTGTCAATGGTCTAACTCTCCATGTTCTATCTCCTCATGGTCCAACGGTTAATGGTCAAACTGTTCATGGTTCAAGTGTCTAATGTCATTAGTTAGGCTAACTGTCCATGGACCTAACTGTCCAAGTGTTCACGGACCAACTGCCCATGGTCCAACCATACATTGTTAAGCTGCATATGGTATTACTCCCCTTGGTTCAACTGTGGTTCTACTGTCCTTGGTCCAAAACCAAAAGGTTCAATTGTCCATGGTCTAACTCTCCATGATTCCACTGCCCATTGTCCAACTGTCTATGGTTCAACTGTCCATGGTCCAACTATCCATGGTCTAACTCTTAGTGGTCCAACTGTCCGTTATCCAACTGTCTATTATCCAACCTATCCTGGACCAGCATCCAACGGTCCATGGTCCTACCTTCCATGGTGCAACTGTCCAAGAAATAACTTGAAAGTCCGAATTTAACTTGGGATGAGGATGCTGGTCAGAGGAGGAAGCTAGTGTGCTTTGGCCCAGAGCCATGTGTCCTCTCCTGACTTGTTTACAGGCTTCTGAACACCAGAACAGCAACGGAATCAGTTTGCCTGCTGCTGGACCCATTCCAGGTCCTGCAGACCAGGATGTCCACCGCTGGATCCACTGTTCCTCATCCCCTGTCATGATTAATGTCTTCCCTGAGCTTTGATTCACTGTTTGACTGGTAATCATAGCGGAGGCAGCACCTGGTCATTTAGGAACAATCGGTCACTTGAGGTTACACTCCCCTCCTAGTCTGATGCCTTGGAGGTGGTGTTTCTAGACAAGGGCAGTATTTTTAGGTAGGCCACGTGTCTAGTGACTGGGCTTGAAGCTCAGCTGTGGGAACTTCCTGGTCCTGACAGAAAAAGAGCTGGATAACAGCTGTAAAATGATTTGAGGACCGTGGTCAAGAGAATCCAAAAGGTCTGATTGTTGCTGGTACCACAGCAGCAGTCAGACCTTTTATTTTGTAGTAGAATTTGGTTCATGGTCTGTAATTCCTGCTTTACAGGTTCACAATAATTACTGTGTTAAAGATTCCCTGGCCATGGAATTGTTCAATCAAAGTAGAATGACAAAAATCAGTCATGACAACGGGACCCAATAACAGCAAGAGCTGCTGCTGATAGTTATAATAATAATATCAATGTAAATAAAAAAATATTATAATCATGGCAGTAGTAGCATTAGTGGTATTTGTGTTTTATTATTACGGTATTTATATGACAGAACTACAGTCACTATTATGATGACTCCTGTAACTCTGACTCTGCTGTATGACTGATTTGGCTCTAACAACACACACACACACACACACACACACACACATACAAGCATTTTGTAGGCATTGAGACTAATCAGGGTCTCCATTAGTTAAGAGTAAATAGAGTTAAGATTAAAGAGGTTCTCTTGATGACTAGGATGGACAGGATCAGGAATGAGGTATAAAGGGGACAACACAGACAGGAAGGTTTGGAGAAAAAGCTAGAGAAGCCAGATTGAGATGGTTTGGACATGTCCAGAGGAGGGACAGTAATTATATTGGTAGAAGAACGATCCTAGAGATGGAGCTACCGGGTAGGAGAAAAAGAGGAGATTGATGGATGCAGTGAGGGAGGACATGGAGGTAGTTGGAGTTAGAGTTGAGGACACAGAGGACAGAGGGAGATGTCGCTGTGGCAACCCCTGAAAAAAAAGGGACAAGCCGATGGGAAAAGAAGAAGAAGAAATAGATTTTAAACCTAAACCGTTCTCCATCACACCCTCCACCCCTCACTCCCCACAGCTTGTCCACAGGGAACCTTTGGACAGGCCTGCAACAGTCTTTGCCGCTGCCAAAACGGAGGATCATGTGACCCGGTGACTGGGAAGTGTTGGTGTCCTCTGGGAGTGCAAGGCCCACATTGTGAAGATGGTAACCGTGACACTGCACACAGTTCTCCACAGACACCCTCACTTCAGTGTTATGCCTTCTCCTTGGTATTAACCAATAGCCTGACTGTTTCTTTGACCTTGTTTTTCAGGTTGTCCCAGGGGATATTTCGGGAGACACTGCAGAAGAAAATGTAACTGTCCGCACCACGGAGCCTGTCATCGTCTCTCCGGGGCCTGTCTTTGTCCTGCAGGACTTTATGGTCGATTCTGCCACCTGCGTGAGTTACCCCTGCACCCCCATCCCAGGGTTAGGGTTGGGGTGAGGAGATTCATCATTCGAATAGTTTATTCTAATAAGCGTATACATTTTTATTGCATGAATGTTATGAATATTTACAGACACAGAGACAAAGTTTTGTTAAGTAAAATTTGACCTATATACTTGAACATATACATAGGTGAACATGTAGGTAATGGCCATATTCAACTAAGTGTGTGGTATTAGAATATTATATACAAATAGACGAGTCCTTCTCCAATATGATGTGACTTCTACTCCTGGCTGCTGGCCGTACTCTGTCGTTTTGACGGTGGCACCAGGTGAGAGGGCAGCTGACGGGGGAGCCAGTGACCCTCAATCTTCCCCTCAATAAGATGCACGGCTAAAGCAAACTCCTGGTCGTCCAGCATGCCGTCACCATCCACATCTGACAGCCGCCAGATTTGAGCAAGTACAGAGTTTGGCAGCAGCGTGGTCCTCATCCACGCTCTGACTTTGGTGCCGCTCAGTTTGCCCTCGCTCGGTCCGAGGTTGTAGAAAATCTCGTCGTATTTCGGCTTGTACTTTTCTACCGCCCACTCGTCAAAGTTGTTTTCACTGCTCCCGTCCTCCAGGGGGAGTTCTTTGAATGGATCTCTCCAGTGAGGCTCGGACCTGAACGTTCCCATCAGTTTGCCGTCTAACACACTCGGCAGGGAATTCTTCCTCTCTTCGTGATATTGAAGCAGAGGCACCAGGTTCTCTATGTCTGTTGTCAGGAGTTTCTCCAAGGACGCCATCAGACCTGGTTTCAAGGTCTTGAACTTTGAGAAGTCTTGACCCAGGAGTTTTTCCTGAAGATGAAGATCAAACACAAAGAGAGAATTTAGGCCTTGACATAAAGAACAACCCTAAAATCAGAGATAGATATTACACATTCAGTACCTGGTACCTGTAAGTATATTTGTACACTTAAAGTCAGTATTTACCCGTTCAGTTTTTAAAAGTACAGTACAGCAGTGTCAGTCAGTGTCTGGGGAGTTTATTCTAGCAGCAGTCTGGAGGTGTACGTCTATTATTATTACGTCAAAAGATACTGTGGTCAGTTGATGTCAATGCCCCGCTCACGTTCAAGGTTCTGAGACTAGCGTCATTCAATGTTTGTTTGACCTGCATTTTGGTGCAGTCGGGGAAGTCACCAGCGGGAACTCGATGCTGTTGTTGGATCTTGGTGAAAATCAGCGGAAGCTGGTAAATCAGATTGTGCTTCTTGCTCTCTTTGCAAAAGATGGTGGGCATTTCCTGCTTCAGGTAGCTGATTATGTGGGCATGAGCCTGGAATAAGAACAAAAGTATCAGAATATCTGAACTTAATTCCCCCTAGAATATGGACACATGTCAACGGAAAGGCTTTTCGCTCTCACCCTCACTAATCTGGCCCTCTTCACCAGGTCATTTAATTTGCGTATGGCAGCGTAGCGTGGCAGGTTCCTTATGTCGGAGAGAAGATCCTCCTCCTCCTTCTCTATCAGATGGTAGTGGTCACATTTCTGCCTGGGCTCTGACCAGAAAGACCCAATATAAACCCTTAGGATCTCCGGGGTCTGAAACACCTTCCCCAGTGACCACATGAGGGCGCCGTAGACTCTCATGAGCTGCTGCGAGTCCACTCTGTCAGCCTTGTTGAGAACTACACGTAACTTGTCCTCGTAGCCGTGCAGGGCTCCAAAGGCCCGGGTGAGCTCATCAGAGAACTCCAGTTTGTGTGCGTCGAACAGTAGGATTATTCGATCCACACGTTCCGCGAACCACCGCAGCACTGCCGGAAATTCGTATCCTGGGAACAGGGAGCAGAAACACAGTGGATGTGTTAACTCTGAGGACCTTGTTGGTTTCAGGCCATTTGAGTTACACCCATTGATGAATCTATCCTGGAGACAAAGTCTGCTGCGTCTCCTCCCTGCTCTATCACTTTAATCTACTCTGGTTTTGGCTTCAACTGTTTGGCTTCATTGCTTTTTTTTCTGTGAGAAAAGAAGAACGGATCCTCCTGGAAGCGATGATGCTCCTGCTCATCTGTGTTCTTGAATATATGGAAGTGAAAGGCTATTTATTCCTCAAACAATGAAAAGGAAATATTAAACATTTCCTGTCTCACCTCGGCTCAGTTGTCTTTTTGCTGCAGTCAGGATCCCCGGCGTGTCTATGATGCTGATACTTTCAAGCACAGGATTCGGCAGCTGAACACACTGAAACCTGGACGGCAGAAAAACACTGGTTGGAACACGGCAAGAAACACAAACTCTCTCCATTCTCTGTCTCTGTTTATTTGGAATCACCTGTTCAAGAAGGAGTTCCCAAAAGGATCCAGGTTGCGGAAGGGTCTTTTGGGGTCCACAGTGAGGGCGTTGCCTGGGATGATAGCTTCAGTGTCTCCATGCATCAGGGCAGTGAAAGAGTCGGTGGTTGGCTCTGGACCAACCCTGCCTCCAGGGAAGTCTTGTTCCATGAGGTACCTGAAGACACCGTCAGTCAATATGTCATCCACACCATCCACCCAACATCATCCATTGCACTTGCAGTATTACCCTTTTTTGAGAATCTGACCTGATGAACGTGGTCTTTCCTGTGGAGTACTGACCCATCACCAGCACCATAGGTTTGTTATCAAAGTCTGCATCCTCATAGCTGGGGCTGTGGAAGTGGTTGAAGAAGTAGTGCTTCTCTATGGGCAGCAGCCTCTTGTTGTAAAGGTTCTTCAGCTCCTCTGTCACCATGTTCACGTCCCCGACAGTTTTAGGGTTGCTCCAAAACCTTCGGATGGACATGACGGCCGCTCTGACTGTGGTGGTCTCCGCGTCCAAACTGCTCGCCTTCCAAGATCTTCAGTGACTGAGGAAGGAATGTGCTCGAGGAATATTATCAGACTCTCACAGCTGTCTGCTCCATCCTGCAGCGGAACATGCAGAGGGTGGAGAGGGTGTAACCAGACCCTGCAGCTGCACCTACTATAAAGCCAGTGTCCAGAGGGACAGGGTGGAGTGGCTGAGCAGGGACCGTCTTGGCCACATTCACGCTGACTGATTGTTTGGGATGTTGCGAATGTGGACGTAGCCGATTTTTTGACAGCCTTACTCGTCTGTGGAACGGCAGCAGCAGTGGCCTCAAAGTCAAAGACAACGTTAAGATTTTGACAAATCCTCCAAACTTTTTTCTGTATTTTACTTAAGAAGGCACCAAAAATTTTATTAATCCACTGAAACCCCAGTCAGGGAAGTCCTTCCTCCCTTCACATCCACTTTTTCTCTGTTTTTCTTGAAAACAAACCTTCCCACTGCTCAGCCTGTCCCAGGTGGAGCCACGGCGCAGGCTGTTCCCAGGAATGTGACTGTAATAAGGAACATTCCTCTGGCTGTGACCCCAAAACAGGAAGCTGCATCTGTAAGGCAGCGTACCAGGGCCCCCGCTGTGACCAAGGTGAGAAAGACAAAACACTGCACAGGTTGAGAACCACCAGCACTTCATCATCATCATCATCATCATCATCGTCATTGCCACCTATTACTCCTTCTTCTTATGTTTCAATCCAGAATGTGATCCAGGGTTTTTCGGAGCAGGCTGTGAGGAGTCTTGTGACTGTCCAACAGGGGGCGTGTGTGATCCAAGAACTGGGGAGTGCAGACTTCAGTGTCCTGCTGGACTCTATGGAAACAATTGTCAGCTTGGTAAGACTTTGGGATGAATTCCACCTGGTGTTGATGTGAAGGAGTTGACCAAGCCAAGCACATCTAATCAGACAACCACAGTCAGGCAAACCACAGTGGTGTCCTCTGTCCAATTCTGAATTATTAAAAATCCCCATCCATTTAGAGTTGACTGTAGATTCCTTTCTTCTCCTATGGTTTTGTCCCTTTTCCAGGGGTTCCACAGTGTCTCATCCTTTTCCATCTTCCTCTGTTCTCTCCATCTTCTACCTTCATCACAGCATCCATCAATCTCATCTTTGTCTCCTACCTGGTAGCTTCATCTCCATGATCATTTTTCTACCACTGTCCTTCCTCTGAACATGTCCAAACCATCTCAATCTGACTTCTCTAGCTTTTTCTCCAAACCATCCGGTTTGTGTTGTCCCTCGTATGACCTCATTCTTGATGATGACTCCAACTACCTCCATCTCCTCCCTCACTGCATCCATCAATCTCTCCTTTGGCCCTTGACCTGGTAGCTCCATCTCTAGGTTCATTCTTCTCCCAAGGCATCCACTGCCCTTCCTTTGAATGTGATCCTGTACAGTTCTTTTCTAAACTTACAATACCAACAGTACCATCTAGTGGTCAGGCAGTAAAGTTTACAGATTTGTCTGTTCTCTCCTAAGTGAGCATAGTTGAGTCCACGATACATCCACTCTATTGGCTTTGCTTCTATACAGTGTCTTCTACATTTGTCAAATTGACTGCGTAATAATGACGCCCTGATCTCATGGCTTATCTCTTATCTGCTTCTCGATCCCTGATGCTTAGCCTGCAAAGCTGGAAGCTATGGACAAAACTGCCTTCGGATCTGCAACTGTGGTGGGAGTCCATGTGACCCAGTCAGTGGACAGTGCATCTGTCCCCCTGGGAAGATGGGTCCCTCCTGCCAAGAAGGTCCAATTACCGACATTTATTACCCTTAACTGCACCACTGTTTTTAATTATACTGTATGGGGAATGACATGGATGTCTCTCTTCAGGCTGTCCTGAGGGCTTCTGGGGGTTGGAGTGCCAGTTCTCATGTCCCCCCTGTCAGGATGGAGGTGTCTGCAACAAACAGACAGGAGGCTGTGACTGTGAGACAGGCTTTACTGGAAACCTCTGCCAGAACAGTACGTCCATATTAGTTGGGTAGTTGGTGGCCTAGTGGTTAAGGGAGCAGACTTGGGTCCGCAATGGCCAGGGTTCAAATCCCCCTACTGCCAAGTTACTGCTAAGGTGCCCTGAGCATGGTATCGTCCCAGCACACTGCTACTGGGCCACTCAAAAAGCTGCCCACTGCTAACTTTGGTGATGGGTTAAATGCAGAGGCCAAATGTTATTGTGTGCTGTGGTGTGAATCACAACGTCACAATGACAAAAAATCAATTAATCACAGCCCCACAGTTGAACTAGTGGGGTAGAAACCCCAGGGTAGTAACCTGGGGTATTGACCTGGGACAGTAAACAGGGGCAGTAACCTGGGGTTGTAACCTGGGGCAAGTTTTTTACGGTGTCTTCCTTCCTCTGTCCTCTGGGTGGATGTCTGGTCCAGAGTGTTCTCCAGGCTTCCATGGACCTGGCTGTGAACTCCAGTGTTCCTGTCCGTCCAACAGCAGCTGTGACCCTCACAGCGGTCAGTGCAGCTGTCCTCCAGGCACCAGGGGACCAGATTGCGGGGCAGGTAAGACCTTGAACTGAAACTGCACTGGTCAGCGGTCCTTCCTCAGGCTGACTGGATTTGACTCTTTTCCTGATGACAGCCTGTGAGCCTGGTCTCTGGGGTCCAGGCTGCCTTAGGAGGTGCCAGTGTGGGTCCCACTCCCTGGGCTGCGACCCTGTCGCCGGTCAGTGTCTGTGTGAGAGCGGCTTCACGGGAGACCAGTGCGAGAAGCGTGAGTTCAAAACAGAATTACAGATCAACTGTTGTCATTCTAGTTTAAGCAATGTTGCCACCTAGCGGTGTTGGATGTTAAAGGTTTCCTAGTAAGACGCTGTTTTTCCTTTCCATCTCTTCCATACATCCCTTATTCCACTGTCTTCACTGTTTTTCTCTGCAGATTGTGTGGACGGCACCTATGGACTGGGCTGCGTCCAACACTGTGGCTGTCAGAATGGCGCCCACTGTGATCACGTGAGTGGGGCCTGCACATGTTCACCTGGCTACACTGGCACCTCATGTGAAAAAGGTACATTTTTTCCCCATGGTTGTAAATTAATGTTAAGAGTTTCATTAAACTTTCAATATTATTAAGTAAATAGAAAAACCGTTGCCAGGATCTGTTGGCCGTCTTATCTGTTGTCTTCGTCTTTTTATACACTAGAGGTCGCTGCAGGATTATTTTTCCTACTGTACTTCACTTCTATTTCAAAACTCTCCCTGAATCACTGTACTCGGTGATTTGTTCAATTGTTATGGGATGTATGGATTCTGCCAACACATGTAACAAATGCCCAACTCACTGTTAGGATGTCGGTAGACGGGCTCTTGTTTGTCACCTGTGACTCCGCAGTGTCTCCTGTTGTGAAAGGTGGAATTTACGGCTAGACAGTGTCAGTCGTTTTTAATCCAAACATGTGTAGCAGGAGTTCAGGAGGAGCAGGAGGAACGGGAGGAGCACGGGGAGCAGAAGTAGCAGGGGGTGCATGACCAAGACAAACAGGGAAACAGGAGAAGCAGAAGAATCCAGTTATTTATCAGGAAAAAAATGAAACATTTTATGTGGATTTAGTTTAACAAAGCACACACACAAAAAAAACCAAACAAACACAAAAACAAAACAAGGCTTGTGGGCCCAGATAGGCTCTTCACCTACATCAATTAAAACCATGTCCTTCTATACTTGTCAACATCCTCTACCAGCACCACCCTGAGTCTGTCTTCCCTTCAACTGTGTGGTCCACGTTCCACTTTATGGGTTCCACGATTAAAGCAGAGATCTGGAAACAATTCATGTTGTATTCAAGTCAATTAATCAAGGTGTTTCCTGGAACAGACTGGACTGGATTGGACTAGACTGAACTAGACTGGACTTGACAGATGTTAACTAGACTAAATTAAACTGGACTTGACTAACCTGGAAAAGACTGGATTAGATTTAATCAAATCAATCATTTTTATTTCTATAGCCCACATTTACCAAAGAACCACTGAGAGAACAAACCCTTTTAACAGGGAAAAAAAACTATAGAAACCTTAGTGAGAACCACAGGAGAGAGATCCACTCCCTGGACGGACAGACAGTGCAATGGATGTTACCAGAGCATAAAAATACAATAGAATAAAACTAGTACAAAGATACAACACATAGTCAAATTTTAAATGCTTGAAATGAGGCTATGAGCCTGGTCATCATACAGCTGGTCCTCCTAGTCCTGGTTATCCTAGTCCTGGGAACGGCCCATTCATCAGTATAAACTTAAATAAGCACATACCTAACTAGACTGGACGTAACTGAACTGGACTGTATTTGGTTTTGGACTGGACTAAACTCGACTGGACTGGACTGTACTGGACTGGACTGGACTTGACTAGACTAGTCGGGAATAGTCTTGACTGAACTGGAATGGTCCGAAATTAACCGGACTGGACTAAACTAGACTGAACTGAATTTTACTGGACTGTACTAGACTAGACTAGACCATACTAGACAAGACTGAACTATTCTGGACTGTACTGGACTGGTTTAAAATTAACCTGACTGGATTGAACTAGGCTTAACTAAACTGAACCGGACAAATCTACATGATAGTGAACTGGACTGCACTTCACTGATCTAGACTGGGTTGGACCGGAATGAAACACAAAATTCACAAACAGTAACTTGGCTTTGTTCTGGGGTGTATGGGGGGCGGGTCAGGAGGGGGCGTTGCAGGACACCCCACTAATGACCCCGCCTCTGTTCCACCTACAGCTGCACATGTAGGTGGGCCATGACGTCACTTAACAAACGCAGATAACTAAACGTCCACAGTGTGCGCTGCCATTTTATATTGGTATTGTTAGCAGCCGGTTGGAGAGCTGGAGGGAGAGCTCTGACGGTCGGATGTTTTGTCTCTGTCCACAGTTTGCCCCGACGGATTTTATGGCCTCTACTGCGGGCAGATGTGCGAGTGCAGGAACGGCGCCCGCTGCCACCACATCACAGGAGCCTGCCTGTGTACAGCTGGCTGGGCAGGACCACACTGCATTCTGGGTAATGGAAGCCACATCATTAAAATGGGGAGTGAGGGCAGGGGCCCAGCTGTGGCCACAGGTCGGACTGAACACAACAGTGATTATCTCTGAAGTCAGAGGGTAGCACTGCCCTGAGGAATAACTCCTTTAACGTAGGTCTATTCTAGATAAATGCCCTATATGTTTAACACAGAGGGAGGTGGGCTGCCCCCTGGTGGGGGTCCAGACTGTTTCTCTGGCTGCAGTTATGTCGTTCCTGAATTCTCCAGTCAGGTTCAGAAGACTGACCTGAGAACGTCACATTGAACATGAACACTCTGATACCTCGACAGCAGGTATTCACTGGGGCTCTGTGGCCTCGTGTTTCTCTCTGTCTGTAGAGTGTCCACAGGGTCAGTTTGGACAGCAGTGCAGTCAGAGTTGTGAGTGTCAAAATGGAGCCAGGTGTGACCACATCTCTGGACACTGCAGCTGTGCAGCGGGCTGGATGGGCACAAACTGTCAGACAGGTGAGTATCTCACTCTCTCCCAGTGTCTTACACTCCCTTAGTGTCTAACCCACCTGTAGCATATTCCTGTGTATGTTTTTGGTAGCCATATTAGCCACATGTGGCGCTGACTTGCTGCTATTTTTTTTTGTTGTCCAGCCTGTCCAGAAGGACTCTATGGAGAACACTGTTCTGCTCAGTGTTTGTGTCAAAATGGTGGCTCCTGTGACAGGGTGAGTGGAAAGTGCACGTGTCCACCCGGCTGGACAGGGGGCGTCTGTGAGCTGGGTGAGCAAATCATCATTAATCAGTGTTTTAAGACTTTCGCACTGAAATTTGGACCTTGACCAGACCTTGACCAGACCTCAACAAGATTACATCTTGACCAGAGCTTGATCAGACCTTGACAAGACCTTGACTAGACCTTGAGCAAACATTGATCAGACCTCAACCAGAACTTTACCAGACCTTGACCAAACCTTGATTGAGTTTTGACCAGACCATATTTATACCTCGATCAGACACTGACCAGAACTCAACCAGATCCTGACCAGACACCAACAAAACCACAACCAGACCCTTGATTAGACCCTGACCAGAACTTGACCAAACTTGACCAGACTTTGAACAGGACCTGACCAGACCTCAACTAAACCTTAACCAGACCTTGATTAGGTCTTGAACAGACCAAGTACAGTACATACCTTGACCAGACCCCGACGAAAACTTGACGAAACCTTAACCAAACCTTGACCAGACCTTGATTAATCTTCGACAAGACCTTGACCAGACCTTGACCACACCTTGATACCTTGATCAGGTCTTAACCAGACCAGACTAGTATCTTCAGACACAGTCAATCAAAAAGTGATTTTCCTATATTTCAGTGTACTTTTGTGGTAGCCACATTAGCACTGACTTGCTGCTACTTCATTTGTGTGTCTAACCCAGCCTGTCCAGCAGGACTCTATGGAGAACATTGTTCTGCTCAGTGTCTGTGTCAAAACGGTGGCTCCTGTGACAGAGTGAGTGGAAAGTGCACATGTCCCCCCGGCTGGACAGGGGGCGCCTGTGAGCTGGGTGAGCCAATCATCATTAATCAATGTTTGAAAACTTGAACCTTTGACCGCAATCGGACCCAGACCAGACTACAACCAGACTCTGACCAGACCTTGATCAGACCTGGACCAAAACCTTGATCAGACCTGGACCAGAACCTTGATCAGACCTGGACCAAACGTTGTTGAAACAAATCAGAAGGGTTCCACATTCAAATCCACATACTGCCAGGTTGCCACTGAGGTCCACTGAGCATGGCACTGTCCCCCCTCACTGTTCCCTGGGCACTCTGCACTGCTCACTGTTCACTTTGGTGGGGGATTGAATTCAGAGGTCAAATTTCGTTGTGTGCAGTGGTGTGGCTCGTAACGACAAGGAGTTTGCTTTCCTTCCTTCCTAAACTCTTTCTCTTCTTCTCTTGGTTTTACTGAAGCCTGCTCTGAGGGCCATTTTGGAGAGGCCTGCGTCCACAGGTGTGACTGTGTCCACAGCTTTGGCTGCCATCATGTGACGGGGAACTGTGAGTGTCGGCCAGGCTGGAGAGGAGCGCGCTGTGACCAACGTGAGTGCATTTTCAGAGGAGAATGTAGTTGACGTGAACAGAACAGGCGCTGACATGACACTCTCCTCCCCAGCCTGCCTCCCTGGATCCTACGGAGCTTCCTGCGCCCAGAGGTGTGAGTGTTTGAGGGGCATGCCATGCCACCATGAGACGGGCACATGTGGCTGTCCACCTGGACGGACAGGACCAGGTTGTGAGACAGGTAGGACCAGCTCTCAAGGATTCTCGGTTGACGGACTGACACTAGTGGCACTAGTTTAACCCCACTGGTGGTAATCACAATGACTGAGAAGAATTGTTGTTACGTGGACCACCTCAGATGTTTCTGTGTAACTATCAGATTAGATTTGTTAGGGCTACGAATTAAAATGCTAACTGTATATTAACTTCACTGCAGTGATGCAAATTGTATAGTAACTCCACTAGCATGATGCCAAGTTTATAGCAGGTTGGGCAATTATATTGACAGGCGGGCTACAAGTGGTACTAAAATTTGACTCATAGGCCCGGACAGAATCAAAAAGATTGTTTGAGTATTTGGGTGAACTAAAGTAAATGATGGGCTTTAAGCCCATTTAAGACTTTCTTTTGGGGAATTGCTGGATTTGCAGGGAAAAGGCAGAAGGATAATGATGATATGAACTGTATGAATTGGACAAGATAAGCAGGCCGGTTAAAAAAGCCAAACGGCCCACATCTGGCTCGCAGGCCTTAGTTTGCCAAGGTCTGGTTTATTGTAACTCAACTGACATGATGCTTACTGTATAGATAATGTTGTTCACTTCCTCAGAATCAGCATCAGCTCTAATTATTCTACTTAATGGTACAACAGATTTTCCAGAGTGTTTTGGCAACAGAAGAAAGTCATTGTCATTGGTTCCAACAATTTGGCTGACACTTCTGGCCCTTTAATAAAACACTCACGCACCACAATAGTCCACTTCCATCTGGGAGAAGGAAGGCATCATGGGATTGTGTGTGTACGGGCTAATTAAATGTTCTCTTTGTCGTCTCCGTCCTCCTGGGGAAGATGAACATTTATGACATTCCAGGAAAGGTTTTCTCCGGAGCGTGTCTGTCACAGGACTTTATGCTAATGTTTCAGTGTTTAGACTGTGGACCCCAAAGACTGTGTAGCAGCAGCTCTGCAGCCCCCCCCCCCTCACCGCTTTCGCTCTCGCTCCCTTCCTCACACACACACACACACACACACACACACTCCCCAGACATCTGATAAATGTTACACACCAGTTGCCAAGTAAAACAGAAGGCATTGTTTTTGTCTCCTCGGCGGTGGATAAGAGCTGTTGGAGGCAGACGTCCATAATGACAGCAGCGTAATTAGCTCTTCAGTCTAAACTCCTTTCTTATCTGTCCCACGCTGCCACTGCAGCGGCCCAGAGCTGGGCTCTGAGCCTACAACATGTTGGCTTCACACACTCGTCTTGTTGCTCTGACTCCATTCATTACTGTGACCAGTCTGGGTGTGGGAAAGTTTCCTGTCCATGGAAGAGGAAGGTTGGTCCATCAGGCTGGAGTGTTGGACTGGGATGTCTAGAGACCCAGGCCTTTCAAACCCCAATTGTTGGGCTGACATGTACTGTGCATTCTACATCAAATGTTGCACACATTCACTGCAGATGGAGTCTGGCATGATGCTAACTGTAAAGTAACGTCTGGTCACAGATATTTCGAGATTTGCTTTAATTCTGCGCGGCCGTTTACAATGATGTAGCAGCCCACATCCGGCCCGCTGGCCTTGAGTTTGACACATTGCTACAAAACCTTTCACTGTGATGTCAACAATTGCCGTGTCTGCGGGTCTCAGATTGCCCTGGTGGGACCTTTGGACCTGGATGCAGCCAACCGTGTCGATGTTCAGGGGACCAGGAACAGTGCCACCCAGTGACGGGGAAGTGCAGCTACCTGCCAGGTTACCACGGACCGCGCTGTGATTTACGTGAGTCAACCATGTTCTTCGGAGAGTACTTTTACTTCAGAACCATTTTTTAAAAGTTGCTGATTGCTGTGTCCAGGATGTCGTGCAGGGAGCTTTGGGCCCAACTGTAAGTTCAGGTGCAGTTGCACCAATCTTGCTCGCTGTGACTCCAGGACTGGAACCTGCCACTGTCCTCCTGGATACATCGGCGCCACCTGCAGCGACAGTAAATGAAGCCTGAGCAGTAAGGTTTGGAGGGCTCATTGCTGTTTTTTGAATCACAGACATGGTTGTTTTTTTTTTTTAAGGTTGTCCCAGCGGTTTCTATGGTAAGGACTGTGCCCAGCGGAGTTCCTGTGGTGACGGAGGACAGTGCCACCCAGTGACTGGGAGGTGCATCTGCAGTCCTGGTAGAATGGGCCAGTATTGTGAGCAAGGTGAGAATCAGTCGAATGCTCAGCAGGGTCTGGTTCACCCGGTCAGCAGGTTCTTGACCACAATGGGCCTCGGTCTGGCCCATCAGGTCGGTAGAGTCTGAACCAGAATGGACCTCAGTTTGGACCATTCTTGTTACAACAAGCTTGGATCTGGTGCACCTGGTCAGCAGGGTGTGGACCAGTACTTGACGTTGTGTCTGTGTCTTCAGCATGTCCTAGAGGGCGCTATGGTCTTCAGTGCCATAAGATATGCCTCTGTCAGAACGAAGGAGTGTGTGACCCGATTGATGGATCCTGCAGCTGTGGACTGGGCTGGACTGGGCCGCACTGTAGCACAGGTACAGGTGAAAACACAACTGTCAACAGGAACATCAGAAACTCCAGTAACACCTACACTGCCCTCTAGCTTGTCAACAGGGAAAGTACGGACTGAACTGCTCCCAGGACTGTCCCTGTCACAACAACGGAACCTGTGACAGATTCACTGGAACCTGTTCTTGTTCAGCTGGTTACTATGGCAACTCCTGTCAACACAGTATATCAACCTTTACCTTTACCTGTACCTTTAAATGCCATAAACACACACACACACACACACACACACACACACACAATTCCTTTACTGTTGTTTTATCTTTGTAGAATGTACTGCAGGATATTTTGGAAAGTCCTGTAGCCAAACCTGCAAATGTAACCTGGGCCAGACATGTGATCCAGTGAGTGGACAGTGTGACTGTCCCCCGGGCTTTGACGGCTTGCAGTGCCAACAACGTGAGTGGACCTGAGTGTGGACTGTTTAACTGACCGATTGACAGACTGACTGACTGATGGATGACCAGACTGACCAAAGGGGCTGACTAACTGACTGACTGACAGACTCACAGATAGACAGACCAACTCACAGACAGACAGACCAACTGGTTTACTAACCAACTGATCGACTGTCTGCATGGATGTTCCTGACTGGGCTGTGCTCTGATTACACTGCTGTTTAGTGATGTAGTCATTGTAGATTGTTACATTGCTTTTACGTTTTTTTTTTTCTGTCAGGATGTGAAGCTGGCCGTTTTGGACTGCAGTGCTCAGAGTCCTGTCATTGTGCTGGTGGCGCCCCCTGTGACCCAGTGACTGGACGCTGCCAGTGCCCCCCTGGCAGGACGGGAGAGAGATGTGAAAAAGGTGGAAATCAACACCAGAGGATGGATTTGATTAGCACCAAACAGAGTTTCTGGATTTCTTTCATTTTTTTTTTCAGACTGTCCCGGAGACTCTTTTGGTCCTAACTGCTCTCTGCCATGTCTGTGCTCCCATGGAGCTCGCTGTGATGGAGTCACTGGGCGATGTCTGTGTCCACCCACCTGGCTGGGCCCCACATGTAGTCAAGGTATATCTGGGCTCCTATGGCTTCACACACACACACACACACACACACACACACACACACACACCAAAGAAAGACAAGTGGGGTAAAAAGGATGGGGGGCTGCAAGCTGAAACATCGTCGCTGAAACTTCTGCGGTGAAGTGTGAGGGGCTTGGCCCCATCACTGCGTGCGTCACCCTGTCTTCTCCAATAGCTGCTCCTGTCTCCTGACAGTCATTTTAATCAGTGCCCAGCAGGGGTCAGGCTTGATGCTGTCTCTGTTTCACCTCCTCAAAGACCGCTCCTTTCTCCTCCACAAACCTCAGAACATTTGCTTCTCATTTGCACGTCGTGCTAACCCTAACACTAGCCTTTTTTTTTTTTTTTTTTATCCTCCTCTTTTCAGCGCCACTACAACATTTGTCTGCACCGATGGACCAAAGAAAGAGACGAGCAAGACGCCTCTGACCTCTGACCAGACTAAAGCCCCTGACCGGACCTTCACCGACAGAGGAGTGAAGTCCAGAAGTCATCTTTGTCAGGGAGATGCTGTGTCTCATCACCACTGAGATGAAGACCATCATCTAAGTTATCTGACCTGTGAGGAGCTCTGAGGAGAAGTCAGAACCAGCAGATCCTGAGGGGTTCAGGTCCTGCAGGTCTGTCTTCAACTAGATCTTGAGAAGATTCTGACACAGAGTGTGGACAGACAGTAGACCAATTGTTGGCCAACTGCAGACAGACTATAGGCCGACTATAAATAGACTGTTGACCAAATGTAGACACAATGTAGACCAACTGTAGACAGACCATAGACCAACTATTGACAGACCGTAGACCAACTGTAGGTTGACTGCAGACAGACCGTAACAGACCACGGACCATACCTAGATTGACTGCAGACTAATTGTAGACTGACTTTAGCCCAACAACAGACAGAGTGTAGACCAACTGTAGACAGACCATACACAAATTATAGACTTATTTTGAACAGACCATAGCCCAACTGTAGACGGACCGTACACCAGCCGTAAATATACCATGGACCAACTCTAGGCTGACTATAGGCAGACTGTAGACTAACTCTAGACCATCTGTAGACAGACCTCAGACCACCGATAGAACAACTGTAGATAGACTGTAGAACGACTGTAGACAGACCATAGATCTGCTGTAAGCACACCATGGACCGACTCTAGGCTGACTGTAGACAGACTGTAGATCAACTGTAGACTGACTGTACATAGACCGTAGGCCAACTGTAGACTGATGGTAGTCTACATTTACCAAAACACAAACAGTAATACCAGGTTGAGTAGAACTGCTGCAGCTTTGTAAGACTTTTTTTTCTGAGACTTTTTCTCAGAGAGCCAGGTGTTTGTGGCTCCAAGAACAGGTCAGACACTGGGCCTTCATCAGACCATCATCATCACTGATGGCTGGGCAGTTTTCCTTTTTACATTTTGCCATGTTTAAAGTCCCATCGACTGTTCAAACAGCAGCTGTTGTCATTTTTTTTTTCTATCAGCGAAAATACAGAGAAAAAAAAATACAGATTTATGATATATCTCCAGTCAGTTGTCGAATTGACACATTTAACTCTTTGTTCTTGTTACAACAAATATACAAAACCCGTGAAGTATGTGATGCACGGAGGGTTTTTTTCATCAAGGGTCTTGAGTGGTGTGTGTGTGTGTGTGTGTGTGTGTGTGTGTGTGTGTGTGTGTGTCAGTGGAAGAGAGAGTGCTGTCCCTGCAGCATTTCTCAAGTGTGATGAAGCGTCTGCTGTTCCATCGGTCAGCTGCGTCTGTGGTCCGGCTGAGGCAGGTGCCTGGATGAGGTGAGAGACGGGTGAACGGTCCCTACACAAAAAAAAAAGATTGGATTGCTCCCCCCCGCCACCCAGTTCCCCTACTCTCCCAAACTAAAGTCAGGAAAAGGAGGAAGGAGTTCAGGGAACAAGCAGGACTAAGGAGGCTTATTAACCCTGGACACCAGGTGGCAGCAGTGAGACTGACAACAATCACGGCTGAGTGTGATGTCATGGATCAAAAGGACTGATACAACCCGTGTGCTCTGGGAGGATGCAGAAGGGGCAGAAGGGCAGGGACGGGCTGATGAAATCGGCCGTAAAAGGTACGATCCCATCACGGGTACTTTTTCGCAGCAATTACCCACAGTCCACGCTGAACAGAAGAGATTCTATCACTTTTTGGGCCAAAGCTCCATGTCCCAGAGGGAGATAATTTCTGCCCGTGTGCGTTGAACCACAACCCCCAGAAGGCCGCAATGTTTTGAACTGGAGCTGAAAAAGCTGTGTGCTGAGATAAAAGAACGAGGGGGAAAACCACGTCCACACGTCCAGCATCATCGGCTTCGCTGTTTTCTGGAAAAATAAAACTTAAAAAAGATCAGTATCAAAAAAACTCTCCCACACATCAGTCTCACATCTGTCAGACAATAGCATTATTATTATAGGCAAAAAAATGTTTCAGCAGGCAAGGTGCATATCACTGTGTCCACCACTGGATGGTGCTGTACATAATAACGATAGACAGAAAAAGAGACGGAAAAAGAAGAGGAGGAGGACAGAGGCCTGGGAACACACACACACAAACTCACACACATACAGACAGGGGCCCCACCATAAAGCAGTAAAACCTATATGTGAGTATGGATGGGGGGGTGATGTAAGAGGCGGCACACTTCCACCAGTGCCAACTGTAAAAACCACCCTCCCTCATGGATGTCCGCGTTGTGGTCAGTGCCAAGTCAATCAGCATGAGAGCTGCCAGCTGTGACGGCCTTCGTCCCTGGGGGCCGCTGACGTATGTCCTGGTCACATGGACAGAAGGATGAGGACGGAGACGCAGAGCGCAGCTGTAATGACTTCTGATGGATTCTGAGGCCGTGCCAACTGGACCATTAGCTGAGTGGCCACACAGCTCAACTTCATCAGGAGCTGAGGCTTAACCATGGCAGTAGCTCCTCCACTGTGAGGATGCAGGCCTGGCCCTGGTTCTGGTACTGGTTCTTGCAGTTGGTGTCTGTGTCACGCTGCCACGTGAACATCAACAGGTCCTTCAGAATATTCAAGGTGCCAGTGGTCTTAATCTTACACTTGATCAAAACTTTTTTTTTTTTCATTTACAGCAAATACTCCCACATGTACTTCTGTCAGTACTCCCATCAATAGACGCGTCAGTACTCCCACATTTACTTCTGTCAGTACTCCCACAAGTACTTTTGTCAGTAGTCCCATTAGTACTCCTTCCAGTACTCCCTCAATTGATTATATTGGTACTCCCATCAGTACTTTGATCAGTACTCCCATTAGTATTCCCACAAATTCTCCCATCAGTATTCCCACAAGTATTTCTGTCATTACTCACATCAGTTTTCCCATCAATACACCCATCAATTCTCCAGCCAATACTCCCATTGGTATTCCCATGAGTTTTGCCATCCGTTCTCCCACAAGTACTTCCATCAGTACTCACATCAGTACCCTGTTACTACACCCATCTGTTCTCAGATCAGTGCTATCAACAGTACTCCCAACAGTAGCACGTTAATACCCCCATCAGCACTCCCATCAATGATATCATCAGTACTCCCAACAGTACTATCATCAGTACTTCCATCAGTACCCCCATCAATACTATCATCAGTACTACTATGAGGAGGGCCTTAAATGAGTCCCACAGGACAGGTGGTCGAACTCACAAAGGACCATCAACACCAACGCCCCACCATGGCCAATGCCCACACCAACACAACGGTCACTGGGACTAACCTCATCAAAGCTGGACGACCCATGCTGACCTCATCAACACTGCGTGACCCTGTGTGATCCCATCAAAGCCGGACGCCCCGCGAAGCCCCCAGGGCTGACGACAGGCCCTAAAAAAACAGCCCATCCATTAGGTGGCAGGAGCACTGTAAATGTGAGGTGTCAGCGCCAGCCATCCTCACTGTCATGCCCAATTCTCCAGCCCCCGCCCAGGCTACTTGCCGGACAATGGAGTCAGTGAACCTCCAACCCTCGCAGCCACAATGTCCGCCCACGTTGGCTGGCAGCGGTGACAGAGGGGGAGGCCTGCTGCAGGACGGGACTCTCATTGAGCATTTGAGCGATGAGCCAGGTCATCGCATCGAGCCACCTCATCCATCATGCCCCACAAATGGACACAAATAAAGAAGACACATTCCTGCCTGGGCTCCCACTACTAGACTGAAGCCCACTCCCAGCTTCGCTCCCCTCTGAGTGTGAGCCAAGGCCTGCAGTGAAGAGCTGAGGAGCAGGGTTCAAGTCGCCCTCACTCCTGGAGGCCATGAGAGCGCCAGAAGAAAGTGCCAGGTGGTTTTCTGACTCATGTCTCTTGGTCTAACTCAGCTCGCGGCCAAATCGTTGGGGCGGGGTGCGCAGTGGGTCTATGTTACGGGGCTCCAAGAAAGACAAAGACATTTGTCGACATTTCAGTCCACATTGTATTCTTTTATTTCTCAGTTGTTCCTCCCACAGTATTGAATTGAAATGCATAACATTGCAGAAATTACACTGTAGAAAGCATTAACACAAAGTACCTCCACTTACTTTTTAAAAATTGATTATAAACAAAAAACCAAAACAAACAAACAAAAAAACATGTCCCTTAAAAATGGGAGAAAGAAAAGGAAAAGAATCAGTTACTTGTAGTTTCATCATCAGTTTGGCACAATGGATTAACATGGGGTGAACGTCACACGTCAAGCTTGCAGACAAATGTCAGAGAATGTCGGACACAGATCTTAGCAGACCAATCATGCGTTTAAGAACAAAACTATACCTGGCTCGTTTAATTTTTCATTCCTCATCTTTTTTAAAATTTTGATTATCATATTTTTTTTTCATTTTTTACAACTTAATGAAAAAAAAAATCTAAATGAAATCTACTCATTGACCAGTTTCATTAGAAGAATGTATGTTCAATACTATCTGGTGCTCAGATAAAGTAATCTACCAACGACCTCGTCACCTGAGGCTAGGAGCAGTGCTATTCAGTAAACAAACTACAGTTTGTCAAGAAATAAATACAATTCTCAACATACAACAGCAAATAACAACACCAAAAATAAACAAACAAAACCATGATTGTCTAAAAATGAAAGACACACAAGCATGGGGAAGCTAACGACTAGCATTCAGGCTATTTAGTGGTATTGTCAGATGACTAGGATGGAGTTATTTTTTTCTATTTTTGTTTTCTTTTTTTTTTTGAAAAAAAAAAAAAAACCTTTTACAGGACAACAATCACCGTCAGCACTGGCTATTTTACTCGATTCCAAAAGTGTTTTTTTTTTTCTCCTCCACTAAAAAGACAACAGAGTGATATCTCTTCACAGATCTTGCAGGCGGGACAGGATGGAGTGCACTGTGGAGAACACTCATGTACAACAGTGCTGTGATTGTAAAAGACAATGAAAACACAGATGGGATCTTGTCTTAACGTCAGTGAAATGGACATTACACTGGGGCTGTCTTCAAGTCAACCACCAGAAACACGGACGATCACGGAGTTGGAGGAGGTTCTGGAAACACACTTCAATTTTTCGTCAGCTGAGAGGTCCGTCATGCTTAATGCACAGTGGTGCTTACTTAGCACTAACTGGCTGAATTGTTCTCCTTGCTTTGTAATGTGCTGTCTGTGAATGTGTCCAGGGCATCAGCACATCCGTCTCTCATGTCCAGCAGCTGCCTTTGCTGTGCAAAACATAGATATCCAACAGAATAAATAGGGCTATTATTATTATTTCATCATTATTATTTCCACCACACTCCAGGTTGGTGTTGGGCCTTGTCAATTTTCTGGAGGGACCAATTTATTCTATCAGCGTCAGTGTTCGTTTTCTACAACTTGGATGGGCTCACTGCAGACTCTGTTTGTGAGGTGTTGGACCTGCTCACGACAACCCCTGCAGACAGGCCTGCTGTAATGGACTCCCTTGTGCCACAACTCAGGTTTCGGGTTTGTCTCTATCAAATGTGGCTCAGGGACTGGATGGCGCTTGATTCGGCGGCAGCAGCCCGTGCCAGACTGTGCCACATGGTGGCTGAGGCGTGTGTTGCTGCATGGAGAGAGTCCTTTTCAGCCAGAGACAGCATCATGGCATAGGCCTAAGAGGGAACGTTTGGAGGAATAAGGTTCAATACTTTGACTTTATGGATGTGCGTTGTCAGCTAGTGGCAGAACATTTTCTTACCTGAGATTTAGATTTCCTAAAGAGTGGCTGTTTGACTGCCTCAGTGAGAGACGGGGACCTGAACGATCCATCGTCCTCGTCTCCATCCCCGTCACTCAATTCACTTTCCGCCAGTTTCCGCATCTCAGAAAAATGACGAATGTGGTCCAAAGCTGAGTAGCTGCTCTGCTCCTCCTTGTCCTTGTACCTGGAACATTTGCAAATCAGTTGTTATTAAGTTCCAGTCGATGGGTCACTGCAGTTTCATTTTTTTTTTATTTTAGTCACAAAAGTACCCGATAGGAGAAATTTTGCAGTCGAGGTCCATTTTTTCCTCCATTATGTTGTCATTGAGGTTGTCGGGATGCATCTCTCCATCCAGTTGGTCTGCAGTGTTGGGGTGCTCCTCGTCTTCTCCATCAGCACCAAGGTCTTCTGCTTCCTCATCTGCCAAGTCATGGGACACGTGGTTTGCCATCAGCGGCTTCTCTTCTTCAAATAGGCCACCATTTAGTCTGCAGATGAGAAGGAATTTGATTTGGAGAGAAGAAAAATTTAGTCCCACTTGCAGAATATATTTCCTTTTTGCTACATGTCGATCAAGAAAAAAGGTAATTATCAACTTTAACTCAACAGGTCATTACAGTGATGATCATGACAACTTCTGTTGGATTCTTGGATAATTTTTGGTACACAGTTTAACCTTTGGATAAACTGTTGGAAAAGATTTTGAAATGACTTTGCAACGACTAGATGTTGTAAGACTAAGTGTTCTGCCTACAAAGAGGGACGTATGTTACTGGAAGCTGTGCCTGAAGACCGAGATCATGAGGAAGAACATGAAAGGTCACCGCCAGGGGGTAACAGAAAGTCCATCTGCATGTGGCCACTCTTTCAATGAAGGGTGAAGAAACCCCTATGTTGCAAAACAACGCGTGTGTACATTCTTGGAAATTACACCTGTTTTTTTTTTGTTTGTTTGTCTCACTGTATATGAACTGAATAAGGTCAGTTAGTCAGTTATCGCTCCTGGCTTACGTCCTGAATAACTGGCAGAATACTAGGGATAACAATGACTTGCGAGCTTCTAAGGATACCCCTAACTCCCAAGTCAGATAGCCCTGACTCCCGCACTGTTATAAACAGCCCTGATTGTTTCCCTCCACATTGGTGTTATTATAATTTAAAGAAAATACTTGCTTTTTGATTGCCTTTCTCTGTGGTTTTGGATAAAAAGGACACACTTTAATCTCAGTAAATCAGCCAGAGCGGTGAGTCTTCCACAGGACGTGGAACCAGTTTGTCATCAAGGCCCTGGGCCTCTCTCATGGCTGCAGTACTTGAGTGAAGTGCTCTGCCTCTCTCCTTGTTTATTTTCTCTGCTATCTCGGATTCATCTAATAGGCACAATATTTAGCAGACAGCCCCATTTGTTGAGAGAGTTATGAGAGCCCTGCCAACGGACCCATTTCTCTCTCCCTGTGGAGCAGCTATCCAAACGGCCCCAGTCCTAATCTGTCCCTCTGTCTCAGCACCACAGGAAACCAGCATTTGGTAAATCATCTGGAACCACATTAAGACTGATTCACTAATTACACTCTTGGACGTCTTTCGTCATCTTCCAGAAATTCCATTTCTCACACGACGGATGAGGGCTGGGGAATGGGCATCACCCTGGAATCACCATGAAGCGTACATAGGTACGCTGTATTTTTTTCTCAACCATATAGTCGAGCGGGTTGTTTTAGGATAGTGTCCGTGGCTAACAGAGCTTGTCCTTCTCACTCCTCCTCATGGGTTGGAAGGGACCAGGGACCAGTTTCACAGGAGACAAAGCTGGAGCTCTGTGATTAAGAAAACAGATTCGCTAATTGCGCCTTCAAATGTGGTAATTTGCTGAGGATAAAGTATCTATCAGAAGTAGTCAGGGGAGAAGCATTTTGAAAGGAAACACGGGCCGACCCTTTGACCCCACCCCCACTGCCCCTCTTCCTGTAGGCAGGCATGTTGGTTCCAGATGTGGCTGCGCTCTCCTCACCGTCGCTCTTGCACACCGTACCTCCCACTCTTGCTTTCACAAGGAGTCTGCAGATCTCTATCTGCCGTCCAATCAATCTGCCCCGCGATCTCACCGACGAGAGCCACATGAAAACAAACTGCAAGGCCCGAGCAGACCTCTGGGCTGCTATCTGAGACGATCACTGCCTCGAGAATTATTTCGCTCACATCCATGCAAAAATCATAGACAGCCGCTGGTACGGTATCGACAGAAAATGCTATTAAGTCAGTGAAATGACATCCCAGATTACGTTACATTAAACACATTAAAAACCACAGGCTGGGTGGCATAAAAACCTATGGCAAAGAGAAGAGATCTGATAGAGTCGGCCCATTACTGCTCTGTTATCCAGCCTCTTTCATAATGAAGCTAATGTACTTCTTATTAGTGACGGGAGATCAGCAAAAACTAACGTTAAAAGGAACAAAGTTGACTTTGGCCGGCAGTGTGTGAAGTCTGCTCACCCTTCGTCAGACGGCTCTGGTGACGTCTGGTTTTGGCCAGTGTTGCTGATGAAGTTTCTTATCTCATTGAAATAAGAGTCCTCTTTGTCATCCAGTATAGCACTGCTGCTGTCCAGTTCAGACCGAGGGGATGACATGGCCGTGCCTGCATAGATTGCAGACATATCTGTGTTGTTTCAACGTAATCAAGAGTGCATGCTCTCAGAGTGTGTTTGGTTTTAATGATGTGCCACATTAGAAATTAGAAATTTAAGCTTCAGGTTTGCAGGTGTGTTAATGAAAGGAAGAACAGTGGAATGTTGAGGTTACAAGGAGCGCAGATGGAAAAATTCAGAGTTTAGATACTGAGGATCAACTGTTCAGAGCAGTGGAGACTGTGGAAGAGAGGAGAAGTGAAGAGTCAGGAATGATCAGTGTCAGCTAAGGTGAAAGGAAAGGTTTACAGAATGGTAGTGAGACCAGCCATGATGGATGAAAAGGAGACACTAGGAATAGGTAGAAGACAGGAGGTGATGGAGTTAAAGATGCTGAGATTCTCTTTAGGAGAGACAAGGATGGACAGGATCAGAAAGGAGGTCATTACACATCCGTAATCCAAAAATATTATAATCATTCAGGAACATATCACTGAATATGTAGTAATGTTGAAATTAAAATGAATTTGTAACACAATTTTTGATATAACCTTGTTCAAGGGCAAAATAGTGTTAGAAGCTGCTCCGCCTGCTGCTAATAAAACGTTCCTGCTGTTGCACTGATAAGAATTAAGTATCATTAGCTAAAGCGCCGCTTTCCCTCTCTGCTCACCTGAAAGGTTGCCGTTCTCGTGCTTCTTCAGGTGCCGGTCCAGGTTGGTTTGCTGACCAAAGCAACGGTCACACAAGTGACATTTAAAGGGCTTCTCCTTGTTGTGAATGTTGCGAATGTGACGTTGCAGGTTGGAGGAGATGCTGAAGGAACGGTCGCAGTATTTACACCTGTAAAAGAAAACGGCATCAAACCTGACTTGTTTTCTGTTTGGTAAAAGCCAAAAAAAAAAACAAAAAAAAAACAATCAACTGAACAATAATCACTGACAACACCTGAGTCAAGAATCAACGGCTTCCTCTGAGACTCTCCCCACATGATGGAGGGCCTTGTTATAGGTGGAACAGCTTGTCTCTTATCTCGGGCCAGGCCAATAAAACTACATTCTTCTCTCACCAAACAAGCATGCAGCAGATTTGTTCTGAACCCAGCAGAATTACACTCAGCAGCCAAGTTCCTTCATGCAAAATTATACCAGAAGATTACATCGTTTCTTCGAGTGGAATTAGCTCGCTCGATTGGCCGTCCCTGTGGGACCCCCTCCCGCCCTCCATCCCCAGTTATCTCCATAAACATTACAATAAACAGCGTTGATCTTTAATAGCATGCCAACGTGTGTACTGCAGGCTCTCCAGTCGAGGCAGCAGAGGTCTACAAAGCTACACAGAGCTAGCCAGAGCTAAGTGCTTATCCGAATGTCTTGTATGAGCAGGGTTTATTTTTACATGGGTAAAAAGCTGCTTTCAGAGCAACAACTTTTCAAATTAATAAATAAATCTATTTTTAACAACTATCTGTTTTCCAACACTAATTTAATCAGTAGGAGTCCTACAGTGAGACCTGGAGCTGGCTGCAATCCCTTTATTTGCCAGGAAAGTCTAAGTCTTGCTAGTCTCTGGTCTTTGCAGAACAAGACAAAAGAACTCTCCCTGGTACTTCATCTCCTAAAACTATCCTTAGCCTTTGTCTCATCCTCAGGCCTTTCTTTTTGAACATTTTTTCTGACAGAACAAGGAAAAGAAGAAAAAGAAGAACAAGAACAGCAACCCCAGCCTCAGTTTTTCTTTCACACTCTTAAGACATCAGTGCCCCCTGCAGTCCTTCCCTGTGTGTCAAGTAGATTGACCTTAGCGCCATGAAGAAGGAGAACGAAGGATTTGCTCACCTGTACGGCTGCTCTCCTGTATGAGTCCTGAGGTGTCGGGTCAGGTTGGCAGAGCGAGGGAAGATTTTCCCACAATACCTACAACACAGGGTTAGTTTTATCATCAACATGAAAAACTGTGAAAAGAACAGCCTAAAGTACTATGAAGGTCATCGGTCAGCCTCCTCACCTGCAGGTGTAACGCTCTTTGCCTTTGCGCAGTAAGGTCTCTGGAAGAGCAGAAGGTGGCGCTCTGAAGTCAAACATGGAGGGGACCGAGCGCAGCAGGTCACCTGACTCGGGCTTTAAGGACCCAAAGGTCTCCAGCTTCTCTGCCATGTTCTCGATGGCTGACATCTAAGTGGACAAGAGGAAGGGGGCGTGGTTAGTGTAGCTACAGCTAGGCTAGCACTGACATGAGCCCACTCATAATGGACTGATCAGCTGAAAAATATGTGTGGGTCTGTGTGTGTGTGTGTGTTTGTGTGTGGCAGGGGAGTGATTCATGTCCACTGCTGGGCTGTAAACCATTCTGTGCACAATGTGGGCCGACAGCACATTCGTCAATATGAAGGATGTTGACATTACTGATCAAGGGCCAGACATGGGTAATAATGATATCGCTGTGCTGAGAGGGGGCAGCAGGGGGGAGGAGCAGGGGCTGGAGGGGGGTGAGGGTCCCAGTAGGCCGCAGGGCCCGTCAGCCCATCTCCACCTCTCTCTATTTTCACACACACATCTCTGTTTTCCGAAGCGCTCCCAGAAACATTTGCATTATTTTGCGTGTATTGAATTTTCAGCCGGCGTCTCCTTCTTATTTCAATAAGGCAACAAATCAAGGGTGATTGGGGTCGTCCACCAGAGCCCTGCTCTGACTGTGACATTCCATCTCCCGCCTTCACCCCCCGTCACTCCCCGACTTTACAACAAGATGGAGCGTACTGTGGGGAGGAAGAGCGCTGGGAGAAGGGTGATGAAGGACTAAAACGATGGGGGAGAACAGAAGCAGGAAAGGAGAGAAGAAAGAAAGAGGGGACAGACAGAAGGGAAGACATGGGCTGATGGATGGCGGCGGAGCGCTGTGTTGGGAGCGGCTGATTAGGAGTGACAGCTGAGTGTAAAGTTCCTGCCGCAGACGTCGACGTTCCCTCTGAGGGAGGATGTGGAGTGTCAGCTCCGTTTGATTATGAATATGCCAATGCTGCACGCCATGAATCAAAGAGAAGGGAGAAAGCAGGACGGAGCGAAACAGAGCGAGGAGAGAGGAGCAGGGAGGGGAAAAAAAGGAGGTAAATGGATTGAAAGACAGATGCAGGCTTGGAGGGGGTGGAGTGCTTTCATATTTCTTTTTGAATGTGTATTTCACTGGGCTCTTGGTGAATGCTTAGTTTGTCTGCTTTATTCAATGAGGAGCCATAACTCCTGGGAACATTAGAGCTCCTAAAGCTGTCGGCAGTGTCCAGTCCAACACTTTCCCATGCTTAAATGACTCCATTTCATCTAGTGGGGATTTCTGAGCGGGGAGCTCAGCTGTCAATGCTGCTGCTGCCGAGACTCTCTATCAACAGTTTCACCTCACACCTGTGGCCGGACTCCACCTTTACTTTTAGCCGTTCTCATAGAAAAGTCGGTCAACGTTTCACTAAAGACTTCTACTGCCTTACACCCTGTGGGCAGAATATGAGCCTCTGTGAGGCTGCTTGTTGCTGTAGTGCCGCTCAGGGACCGGCAGTTGATTGGCTATCTTTAGATGTCAGTGATGCTGTGAGCACCCTAATTAGTGAGATGCATTCTCAGTTCTCGATTGTTGATGTTAATCGGCAACCAGATGTGTGGAGGGAGAAACTCGCCCTCCCGCCATCCCACAGAGACTACTACCCTTTGACTGATATAAAGCAGCCGCCAACCCCCCTCCCCAAAGCCCCCAAGCCCTCTGCCTCCACTTCTAAACACCAATCTCCACCCATCATTTTACTCTCCATTTCATGTCCATTTTCAGGAGCCCTTTCTTTTCCAAATAAACAAACACATTTTCAAGGGTGGTGGATGGAAATCCCCACACCATCCCTTCCTGCGAAGGATTGCTAAGGAAAGTTTTCACAAACGACGCAGAAATCCCTCAACAATCAACACGCTGTTACACTAGAATGCATAACCTGCATAGGATTAGTTTCAGGTAAAAGCTGAAAAGGAACTTACCCAAGTTCTCTGGTCTGGCAGACGGAGCTAAAGGTTAAAACAACACAAAGAAAAGCAATCAGATCCAGGAAGTGGTGCATAAACCAACAGATGTTGTCTGCTATCATATAGTTGCAGATAGTGTTACAGTTCTTACTACCATTAACTCTAAATGTGCTTCACGCCTCTTGCAGTTACTCTGGTTTTCCCCAATGCCTCCTAGTGTTCAATAAGCTCACTGTGGCAGGCTACAAATACGATTCCGGTAAGTAATCTAAGCCAGTCATGCTTAGCAATAAAAATGGCTGCCATGAAATTTAAAAGCTGAATCACCCTTTTTTGATATATGGCTCAACAGTGAGTCAGGTGACTGAAAATGAGGCACATGTTTGGTCTGGGTTTGGCCTATCTAGGCCTGGTTTTTCTGGGAATGATTTGTGTGTCCAGACATCATAAAGTCATAAAGATGGCTTAAGCACTCTGTTAGTGTTTCTACTGATAGGACACCTCATTAAGGCGTGTTGGACAGCCATGTGCCTGCTGCATAGACGCAGGCTACAGCGGTCTGGACAGGGGACATAAATCAGACAAATGAAACAGCCTGTAAAAACCAGACCTGCAACGGCCAGAAAAAGAAGGGGAGGGGGGGTCATATGCCTGAGAAAGTGGTGTTTTTACTTTCCTTTTGACCGTTCTCACCCTCGGGGAAAGACTGAACTAATGAACGTCAAGGCGACGTTTCGTAGACACATTTACCCATGTGCATGCACGCTCTTTTCATCAGAGACCTACGTTGGGAATTCAGGCGTATAGAACCCAGAGGCGAAAAGCATTGCTTTAAGAGCATATCATTTTTTTTTTTACATTGTAATCAAAGACACATTATGGGAAGACGTGTCACAAAGTGCCCTTTCTTTCTGCAACATCTGTTTCATATCAGCAGAAATGGGCTAACAGGCAGTAGCTTGTATAAGGTTAAAGCCACTTATTAATATTCATTAACCAGTCTAGAAAAATCCTGTCATTATATGGTTTAATATGTGACAGCAGTTACTTCTGTTACTTCTGGCATAAGACAATAAAAGTCTAAGACCAAAACCCATACAATAGTCACTCTTTTTACTGTTCTTGCATACTTTGTCACAAGGGGGACTTACCTGTGGATGGAAAAGGAATCCTGGACCTGGGCGCATGCACTTGTCTTTCAGTGTCTCAAACGGATCGCTCATTCTCCTCTTCTCAACCCTGCTAATAGTAAATTTCCATTAGCTCTAAAGGAAGGTAAACCAGTCAAAAACCAGTGTTCACTCGGTTTGTGCTGAAATTGGAAACAGCAGCTTGACGTACAGTTGAAAAATGTGGGTAGGCTACTGCTAAAAACAATACCTGTAGATGGGGTCCATGAAGAACGGCGTGGGCCGGGCATGTTGTAGAGTATTGTTGTCCACTTTAGGACTCTCCAACACTCCCTTTTCTTCCTCATAATCCTGGCTCTTCTTGGCATCCTCCTCTCTCACATTCTGCCCACGGCCCCTGGATCCCAGACTCAGGTCCAGTGGCTGATCCTGACCCACAGCAAGTGGGGCCTCTGGTTTTGAAGGACAAAAAGGGGCGGACTTTTCTCCCTTTCTCTTGGTAGTGAGATCGAATGGGGACTCTGGTAAGGATTTGCTCTGGGCCTTCTTGCTATCATCTTTTGGAGACTGCGTCTCACCGCGTAGGCTCTGAGGCTTGCTGTTTCTATCTGGGAAGGGGTAAACAGGAGGAGAAAAAGTTGGGAAGAAAGGCAGAGGGAACATGGATGGATAGGGCAACGACCCAGCCTTTTTGTCCTGCAGTCCAGCCAGCGCCGTGGAACCAAAGTACTTCTCAGCAATCGAGGCAATAGCTTTAATAGAGTCATTCACAGCCCCTGTCACAGCTGTGTGCTCGTCCAGTGTGGATGGGATGAGGGAAGAGCCTGGGAAGACCTTAGCAGCACTGCTGCTAATCAGACTGGGGCTTGGAGGCACTCTCTCAATGGCCTTCCTCTTGGGGCCTTTGCCATTTTCTCGGGTTGCCCCCCTCTCACTGTCCATATCGCTCTCCATCTCAGAACCAGATGTGCTCTCAAGGTCACTGCCACTAGGCGTGCTAACGTCATCTAGGTCACTGCTCTCCGACTGGTCACTCTGTTTGTTCCCATGTTTGGACGAAGAGGATGATGTCTGTGTATGGAGCTCTGAGCCAGGTATGCCACCTGGGGAGCCCTCTTTATGTAGAGCTTTAAGAAGTTCCTTGGACTCTTGGGTGCCAGGGCTCGGAGGCAGGAGTGGACTTTTACTTACTTCAGCACCTGCACTTGCAACAGTTGGTTGTCTGATGGGAGAGGAGGTAGCAGGAATGAGCGGTGGCCGGTGATATAGTCCAGAGGGAAAGAGTCCAGGAAAGCTGAAAGGAAATGCTGGAGCTGCGGGGAATGTAAGTCCTCCATGGTGGCGACTGGCCCCAAAGTAATCAGCTAGGCCAGCACTACTGTGGCCCATTGCTAGGGCTGATTTGTCCAAGCCAGGGGCGCCAGGGAGTTGCATACCCTGGGCGAAAAGTCCCCCAGCTGAGAAATGGTTCTTCCCCTCACAGAAGCGCCGGTGCTTGTTGAGAGACGAAGTGGTGCTGAACATCTGACCACAGTCTTTGCACTTGATCTGTGTGCGGCAGTCAGCGTGCATACGCTTGTGGCGGCACAGGTTTGAAAACTGAGTGTAGGACTTGTGACATACTTCACCTGCAGGGACAGGGGGACAGACCAGGAGAGGATGAGTGTGCAGCACATGCTGCGAACACAAACACACCATACACAAACACTTCATCACTATCGCATGACATTAGTCATTATCAACCTCCAGAATGACGGGGAGGAAACACATCATAACTAGTATCCCTGAGTTCTCATCAACACACTGACAATAGATGTAGGAAAAGGTGTCCTCAGATCCAGATCCTGGTATTGTCCGGAAATCTGTTTGGTTGATGGTATGAGTCAGTTACTGCCACTCATCATCTGCACATCAAACTGAATTCCCATGCATCTCTAGGCCCATTGTCTTTCCAGGGACGCTCCCAGGGAGTCCATAAACAATTACACACACGCAGGGACGAGAATGCACACTGACAAAATCTTCACATACCACACAGAAACTGAATCACACCCAGAGACACACATTCACACTCAGTCTCCTACAGTACAATGGCTCTATTTTAGGTTTGTGGAGGAAGTGAAGTTGAATGAATCCTATCCTGAAATCCGGTTCCCAGGGACAGGTCTCACGTCCCCTATTACCCCTCTCACTGTCACCCCCTCAGCCCCTTCACCTTGTCCCCATAGCTGCAGACCCCTGTCCCCTTGCGTTAGTGCTGGAGATGTGAAATGGCCTAATCGCAGAACCAGCTTCTCATTTGTTTGAATCCACAAGGAGAAAAGACAAGTTTGTTTTTTCCCTTGTCCCTTTTATAGTGGGAAAATGGAAACTCCCTGTCTGCGTTACCCCTACGTGCTAAAAGACATTGTACCGATAAGCTACTAGAGATGACATTTCAACAAAAGCCATTAGGCCATAACTCTCCCGAGTGATGGATTTTGCTCACATTGTTATTAGATCCTCAAAATGAGGGTAAGGAAGTGGTTCGTCTGACACCGTGATTACGCTTCTGCATACTTTGGATGACTTCCAACCCCAAGGTGCACAAGTGGCGATTTAAAGAGATGAACAGGAAGAGTGCGAATATATATTAATATATATATATATATACAGATCAACACCCATGAGGCACTCATGAGAACTGGACTACAAAAGCCAGGATTAATGTAGTCAAATTTTTTTCTGGATATGTCACATGTATTTCTGGCTTGGCTGCCTGGACAGCATGTCTGCAAAACAAAGGTTGCAGAAACATCTGGGGACAAGGAATTACTGATTACTGATTGCACTTGTTCTTGCACGTCTGAAAAATTAAGCAGGCTGAAGTGGGTGTGTGCTGAAGATGGTTTTGACACACACTACAATAATACGCAGGGTCAGTAGCTCATTTTTAAGTGCGGACATAACAGCAGTTCTGAATATAGCATAACTCTTGCTAAAACGGCCAGTTGGTGTTTATGCAGATGACAGTACTCTCTTTGTCTACTTATCAGCTGTTAGATGCTAAATCTCTGGGCCATACAGTAATTCACTTTGTTTGAATTCTCATTGAGCATGATGGGTATAGGCTAGTTATCAAGTTGGACAACGTATCCTCAGCACGGTCAGTGTGTGAGTTCAGCGATCATGATATTTACAAAAATATTTTAATGAAAATAAATTAAACATTAAAAGCTTCAGGCCACTGACAGTGGAACAATGATACCCAGAACACCGGGGAGCAGCTGCCGGGCTGGCCTCAGTGGACAATCCAAAATCCAGTAAAGTGTGCGTGGCTTTCCCAGGCAGCAATCACGTTGTTCACACTGCTGATTATTTTTTTTTTTTGTTGTTTTTAAACCTGCATATTTTCTGCTGATTACAGCAAATGGACTCTGATTCAGAGGAAGCACAAGGAAGAGTGCCGTACATGTGGTTACTATTTGTGAGGAATGGTGGCTGTGGCTCAAAGAGAGCAGAGACTCGGAGGTCTGCAGCGGAGAAGCACTCACTAAAACCAGCCGTCTGTCCGTCTGCGTGCTGAACCTCGGCGTGTGTGTGTGTTTGCTCGAGGAGAGGAAAGAAAGTGTGTATGGTGTGTGTCTAACCGTCACTCAGACTGGGTCAGTGTGAGAGGCAACAATGAGCGAAATCCAGATGGGACTGAATCAAATTACATTCTCCCATCAACACATCGGCAGAGTGTGTGAATGCTGATGCAGACGTAACCCTGGACTTAATTAGATGCCGCCATTTCATACTTAAAAAAAAAATAAAAATTGTGACCCTATAAGGAGCAAGTCAAAAATCATGTGGTTACTGTTATTATTGTTAGGATTGAAATTTGCTGAGGAGACTTACATAGGTAGGGTCTTAGTGACTTACACATGAAGGGCTTGACACTGCTGTGGATGTGCTTATGCTGCTTGAGGCCCGAAGACGTAGCAAACGTCTTGCCACATTCAGAGCAGGCGTGGGCCCGCGCCCCGACGTGCTGCGAGCGGATGTGCCTCTGCAGGTTACTGGGGTCTGTGAACACCTGCTGGAGGAAGGAACCACACACACACATGGGGACGTTAGTAGTGGCTTCTGAAAAATACTTGCAATTTTGGACAGACATGGGAATACATGAGGAGGGTACGGCCCAAACCTTGGGGTGGACCAACACAGGTACTGGTCTTGGTATCAGACTCAATACTGTGTGCTGATCCAACAATGCAATACCCTAAATGTGTATAGTTTCTTATATAAAACTTATTTCAACACCATGCATGCAGACACAAGACTTTATGTAGCAGTTAAATTCTTCTTCTTCTTTCGGCTTGTCCCTTTTCCAGGGGTCGTTACACCGAGTCAACATTTTCCATCTCACCTTGTCCTCTGTGTCCTCAACTCTAACTCCAGCTACCTCCATGTCCTCTCTCACTGCATCCATCAATCTCCTCTTTGTCTCCTACCTGGTAAGGAGGGTACGGCCCAAACCTTGGGGTGGACCAACACAGGTACTGGTCTTGGTATCAGACTCAATACTGTGTGCTGATCCAACAATGCAATACCCTAAATGTGTATAGTTTCTTATATAAAACTTATTTCAACACCATGCATGTAGACACAAGACTTTACGTAGCAGTTAAATTCTTCTTCTTCTTTCGGCTTGTCCCTTTTCCAGGGGTCGTTACACCGAGTCAACATTTTCCATCTCACCTTGTCCTCTGTGTCCTCAACTCAAACTCCAGCTACCTCCATGTCCTCTCTCACTGCATCCATCAATCTCCTCTTTGTCTCCTACCTGGTAGCTCCATCTCTAGGATCATTCTTCTACCAATGTATCCACTGTCCCTCCTCTGAACATGTCCAAACCTTCTCAATCTGACTTCTCTAGCTTTTTCTTCCCGATCCTGTCCATCTTTGTAGCAGCTAAATAAAACACCTGTTGTGTTGATGAAGATTCTCAGTCGTTCAGGTCATGGTCAAGATTAAAGGGTTTTGTTAAGCAAATGCACATTATGTTCTTTTTAAAGCCTCTCATTCACCTCTCATTTAAAAAATTCCATTTTCTAAAAAATATTCTAACAAAACTCTTCCTCCTACACCAACACCTTATGTGACTAGTGCTGAATGTGCTAATGCCTTTGCAATTTGATGCAGAAAAAAGTCACTCCAGTAAAACCGTTCAACCTGTCCATTCACTAATGTGGGTTTGATTGTTGGAAAGAGTGATTTGGAATTCACTTAGCTAACTGTGAAGAGTGTTTGCTTTTGCTCATCAAGGTATATTAAGGGGTCATTTTGCAAGTTCCGTCAGCAGCCAAATGGAAATAAATATGGTCTCAACCCTACACAAGATGGAACAGCACTGACAGAAAAATCTCTTCTTCAGAGGTCATCACTTTACCTTTGAGCAGTTTTCACATTCGTAGTGCTTGCCGCTGTCATGTGACATCTGATGTCGGATGAGGTTTGATTTCCAGTTGAAAGCTTTGGGGCACTGGTCACACTTGTATTCCCTCTCCTCGGAGTGGGACAGAATGTGGCTCTCCAGGCTGCAGTCGACAGAAAACAAAGGAAATTTATTAATTCACACAAAAGATTCTGTCACATCATAAACAGTGCCGGCTGCTTGGCGTTCACTGTAGAGAAACGATACGTCTGTGTTGTCACTTGCCTGTGGGTGTCGGGAAAAACCTGATCACACTCCTTACACTCATGCAGCCCATGCGACAGGTGGAGGGGATGCAGCTCCTGTGGTTCCTGTGCCTTTAGGTCACTGTCGCCCCCTAGGAGGAACAGACAGAACTGAAGTAAGAAAAGTATTGTGACAACATCCTAAAAAAGTTAAGAGTGTATACTGCACATTAATGTTCACATCAAATCATTTAACTGGGTCACTAAATAGATCAGTTTGGTTATAAATCCTAACCTGGGCTGAGGAAGCCAGAAGGTGGCGTCGCACACGGATGTTTCTGGTGGTCCAACAGTTGACTGTGGGACTGGAAGCTTTGATCACATTCCTCACATCGAAACTGTCTCTCTTCTGGAGGGAGAGGGAGAGAGACAGCCTACAATTAAGGTTCTGTCTGAGCCAGCAGGTGTAATATGTGCATTGACGTTCTGCGGACCGTGAATGTCAGGAGCCATGTCGTCACAGGAGAATTCTTCAGCCTTCATGAGAAGTAGCAGCTCCTCACCAGCTGGAACCTCTCTGGTGACTCTGTAGAAGATCTGCAGTAAAAAAGAGAAGGTTTTAACCTCAGAGTTCTACTGTGTTTGGTTCTACTCTGGTCTGTTCTACTCTGATCTGTTGGATATATCATTCCACAATAACCACATTGTAGTGTGGTTATTGTGATGAAACATGAATGTATTTCTACCGTATGTTTAGCATGTTAGCTTCCTCTGACCTTACAATGATTACGTTGTTATTTATTAGACGTCCAATCAGAAGCCGGGTGGTGGCTCATGGGAACACTTAGGTTACAGTTTTTCCACTCTCTGTGGGAATTCCTGGCCAGTGCTATAAGGAGACTAGGAGCACAGAGAGTGGTGATAAATATCTGGCTCACAATAAAGATCATGATATGTATTCCACTGTTTATTGTCTGATTGATCCCTACATTGTTCTGGCCTCCGGCCCATGAACGGCACCACCTAGTGATTCATTTAAAGAACAGGAAGTTGAGAGACTGGGTGACTTCATTTAACCAGGTCCATGTTATTTTTGCACTGCAAGACACAGATCGCCAAACACTCACTCACTAAACACACACACACACACTTTTCCTTGAATCTGCCACAAAAATGTTGTGATTCAGAAGAGGTGGAGCAGCGGTTCAGTCTGAGGCTGCTGGGTTCGATCCCTAACAGACTGACACTGTAGCTCTTTGGAGAGTCACCAGGGCGTGGACTGAGGCCTCGGAACATAAACCTTAATGGACTCTGTCAAAGCCACTGTGTGGATGAATATAAGGTTCAGGGTTAACGAGAGTACAATCATCTACTGAAAAAAAAATAGAAATACTACCAGAGTATAACTGACCAGGGCGGTACTGATGAGTGCTACTGTCTGGGGTGGTACTGAACACAGTGCCACTGACCAGGACTATATTGGCCACAGTGGTACTGACCGGGATTGTACTGACCAAGACAGTACTGACAAGGACAGTAGTGACGAGGACAGCACTGACCGCAGTGGTACTGACCAGCACAATACTGTCCAGGACAGTGCTGACCATGATGGTGCTGTCTGATATGGTACTGACAAAAGTTCACCAAAGTAAACTAATTCTTATGTTTGGTTGATTTCTCCATTGTTCAAGTGATAACTGTGTTGTAACGGTGTTGTTGCAGTGTTGTTGAAGTGTTGTACAGCGAGTGAGGATCAATATTGAGACACAAACAAGACAGGGACCCCAAAAAAACAATGACTCTCACTATCTGAATGACAAAATTAAAAGACTGAAATTGACAGGATGATGGAGGGTGGGACTTAGTGAGGAAATGAGGAGGAAGAGTTGACCAACAGACATCATGACCCTCATCATCATTGTTGACAACCAGGTGTAACTGGTTGACTGAAACAGAGAGACAGGCAGAGAAAAGCAGACGGATGATTTATTCTGTCTGTGTCTAAAAAAAACATCACTGAGGCCAAGGAGAACAACAGACAGAAAGACGGGTAGACAGACATAGAGGCATGAAGGCAGACAGACAGAGAGACAGACACAAGGAAAGACAGACAATTCTCCTCTGTACAGCTCCTTCAGTGAGACTTTGTTCGCCCTTGGTCCAGTCTCTCACCTCCACCCCTCTGCCAACACCCCCACTCACATCTTCCAGAAACTGGTCATAAAGTTTTATGACAAACAAAACTGGGTCAGGTATAGGGGAACAGGGGCAGTTCCATGTTCTGCCTCTAGTGGGTGTAAAATTAGTTCTTGATAAGGAGCAGGGCCAATTAATGATCAGCACACCAGGGGTTGGACCGCCACAGTAAATCATACAACCAACAATCTGCTGCTGCTCTACAACAATGGGTCAGAGGGGGCGCCACTAGGCCTCTTCCCTCTTCCCTGCCTGCTCCACATGCAGACACCAGTGTGTTTTCAAAAACACTGATGTTGGCGGAAGGCTCAGCGGCGCCACACGGTGGATTGTTGTGACAGAGTGTAACAGTTAACAATGGCCTCATCACCGCCACGACCACGACCACGACCATGACCACGACCACGGGCTGAGCCTCACACAGGCACCAGAGCAGAACCACACTGTTGACAGGAGGGAGGTACAGTACACCTCCAGGAGAGGGGAGGTCAGAGGAGCTCCTTCTCCTCCTCCTCCATTATTTCACCATTATTTTCTTTTTCTCTTTCAATATCTATTCTTTACTTTGCAAACATCTTAGGTGGGAACACAGGAAACGGAAACAGACCAGACCAAAACAGGCCAGACCAGGACTAGATCAGACCAGACCAGACCAGACCAGGTACAGACAAGACCAGAACCCTTTCTCAGTGTAGTTTCAACAGCAGTCAGTGATTATTCAAGCCATCATAGGTGACAGAGGTGAAGGTCCGAACAGAACCACTGATGATGGTCTTATCTCGGGTCTCCTTCTATGGGTCAGTGTTAGGTATGATCAACACACCTCTGTCTGTCTGTCTGTCCCTCTGTCTGTCTGTGAACGGACCCCCATGTGTGGAGCCACACCTCCTGGCTCAGCCAGGTGAGGACTAAGACATTCCTGACATATCTCACAGCTTCTCTCTGCAGTGGAACCATCTTCATCCTGGCGGTCTCCTCTGATCCTGCCCTGTGGTCCTCGCTCTGAGATAACGTTAGTGTGTGTGTGTGTGTGTGTGTGTGTGTGAGTGGGGATATCTGATTAAGATGATTCAGATGGCAACACCTTCCACCTGAATAGCACATCAGACCAAGACCACACATCGCAGAATATTCAAGGAGCGTGTTGGCAGGAGAATGGCTTCTGAGAAAGAACTGCCATTGGTCTGACCAGGACGTAGAGGTCTACGTTACGTTATGTTACGTGACCTGTGAAGGTCTACATCACTCAACCTTTAGTGGTTGTCTACATCATCTGACATGGTTTACATCACATGGCCTTCTGTAGTCAACATAACTTGATCTGTGATGGTCTACATTGTGCAACCTATGGTGTTTGTCTTCATCACATGTATTTTAGTGGTCTACATTACATGTCCTGTGGCGTATACGTCACATGTCCAGTGGTGGTATACATCACATGACCTTTGGGATTCTATTTTATGTGTCCTGTGATGGTCTACATTACACGAGCTGTGATTGTCTACATCATATAATCTGTGGTGTTGGTCTCTATCGTAAGACTTGTGGTGGTCTACATCACGTGGCCTTTGGTGGTCCCTGTACCAGGATCTGTGGTGGTCTTTTTCCTTCTCATCACTATGTGCTACCTCTACGTGAACGCTGATGTCAGAGATGATGCTAAACCTGTGGGTCCCTACCTGACCGTCCACCTGACAGGCTTCGAGGTTGTGCTGCCTCGCCTCCGGGGCAAACTGGACGTACTTCAGCCAAGTCCCCGCGTCTGTCCTGCTGGCATCAAAAGCAGAGTTCACATGGCCTGAGCCATCCAGGACCTGTAGAGAGGAGAAGGAGAGGAGAGGAGAGAAGAGGGGAGTTATCAGAGCAGGTTAGTGTGTCCAAACACTGACTAACCACATACCTCCCACAGAGAAATACCACTCAAACACACACACACACACACATGGTCACGGTGTCTGTTCTGAACACAGACGTCTGTAGATGTTCAACAAACAAAAAAAAAACAAAAACATTGAAAAGTGCATAAAATATCCCTCAACAAACTTTAATAAAGTCTGTATTAATTTTTTTTCTGGGACCCATATTTGTCTGAGAATAAAATCTATGAACTGAAACAAAAACCAGCACCTTAACAGGATTAACTGAATAAGAAAAAGGATGTAAAAAGTTTTGAATTGACTCGAGATTAACCAGATTGTTCTTTCAATTCTATTTTTTAAAAAGCTGTTAAAAGTTGTGGACAAAAAGCTTTTCAGGTTTAATTCGTTCCTGAAAATAGGGTTTAAAGAACTATATAAAAAGACCTGGATAATGATAAATTATTATTATTATTTTTATTATTATTATTGTTGTTGTTGTTGTTATTGTTGTTATGAGAAACCACCGACAGCGAACACATCAGACTTTTATTATGAAACGGCTCTGATTTACCGACCATTTTATGTGACATTTTCCTGCATAGAAATATTTTTATTTCCTTGTATTTATTTCCTTAGAGAAGTGCATTTAGTTTTAGTAGTAATTTAGTGGTAAATGTGATCACAGAACAAACACAAGATTAGGAGGAGGAAATAAACGCAGTAAAAAGTCGATTTCCAGTTTTTCCCATCTTGTATTTTAATTCCTTCGCAATAAAAATAAAAGACGTTTTCAAAGATTTTCATTCATTCGTTTATATTTTTTTCTTTCTGCGCTTTTACAATTTTCTCTTTCCATTTCTTACCGTCCAAATCCAACTCTGCTGCGGCGTCCGCGGCGCCGAAACCCCGCGGTAAAAGAGCGGCGGCACCGCAGGACAGGAACAGAGGAAAAGTACGAAGAAAAAGCAAAAAAAAAAAAAAAAAGTTGTTCAAAGTGTCGTATCAACTCTTAGAACTAAACTCTCTTTTTGTTCGTTCTGTGAAAGCGGCGCTCAGTTGCTTCTGTGTGTCTGCGCCGCTGTTTCTGCGCGTCTTCACCCCGCAGGACGCGTGTCGTCCGGCGGCAGCGCACGCTCCTGGCGTTCCGGGCGGACACGGCTGCTTAGAGTCGGTCCTGTTCCACTGGAATCAGCGTGGACTCGTCTTGTCTTCCCCCCGTCTCCGCGTCGCGCCAACGCCGCAGCTAAATCCCCTTCGGAACATCAACTTGCCCCCAACTTTTCATTATGTGCGCTTCAGCTGGTCTCCCCCGCTCCTCTCTGGTCACCCCTCCTGTCCTGACTCACCCAGGTGTCCTGTCGTAGCCATTCAACTCTTCCTCTCTTCCTCTCCCACCTCCCCTCCCCTCCTCGGATGGAGGGGTTGATTTAACGCATCACTCCTGTGTCTGATGTTTCTCTCCCAAACTCCGTCGTCTGGCCGAACAAAGCCCGTGACAGAGAGTGGCAGCGGCGGCACGGACTCTGCCCTGTCCCCCCGCTCGGAAGCGACTCTTCCCCGCAGTAAATTCGGAGAGTGACAGGACTCTCCGGGGTTGGAGAGGGTGAGCGGCGGGGTCAGGGAGAGTTCGACATCACGGCCTCACATCCACGTGTTTCCCAGAGTTCGCAGCAACACAAGCGGCGCTGCTTCATGATGCGTTTTATGGCTTTATTAAGCGAAACATCACAGCTGGAATAATAAGTTAATAAATAAACAAGCAAATAAATAAAAAACATAAATAAGTAGACGGCTTCAGCAGGCACCGTGGGAAACTATTTGTTTTCTAAACAATATATATATTTATAATACATAGATTTTTTTATTATTATTATTATTATTAGTTTTATTAGTATCTAGAATATGTTTTATCTGTTTCCATCTATCCATATATTTATATAGAGAGACAGATATATCAATATATATATATATATATCTATACAGTAATTATGTGTAGTTTTATTATTATCGACTAAATATAAATATTATGAAATGTGTCAATGGCAACCTCAGTGGCAACCCGGCAGCTGCTGGATTCGAGCCTGGAACCCCACGTACGGTCCGGTTCCCATATACAGTGTATGTATATATATATATATATATATATATATATATATATATATACACATATATATAATTTCAGACGGTGTGAACGCACCTGCTCCTGCATCTTTTTTTATGCAGTATCAGTTGCTGATTGTGTGTGTACAGGTGGGGTATAATTGGTGTAGACACCTCCGGTCAGGCCACCGCTGCCGTTGCTGCCGCTGCCACAGCCACAGCGGCCCATGATGATGGATCGAGCCCGGATCCCTGACACTGACCTTCCAGCCCTGATAATGTCTATTGTTTTACAAAATCGCGGAGCAAATGTGCAGGAAGGACAGGAAAAATCATGTGTAAATAAGGCAGGACCCCGCCGCCGACTCCCATCGTCCTGCGCTCCCTGAGAACCGAGCAGGGAGCCGGGTCTGCCCGGTCATTGATTTCCTGCCTCCCCTCGACTTGTCCATTGTTGGAGGCCTTTTTAATTTAGCCATAAATTGGGAAAAGCTCAAGTGGAATGAGCTGTTCTATTTTCTTCCTGTCAGGATGAGGGATTTGTTTTATGATGCATTGTGTATTAAATACAAGTAATCTGGGAAAGTGATTGCTCCACGACTGCTGCTCCTGCTCCGACCCAGGGTGGAATCTCAGAATCTCTCAAACATCGGAATAAAAACGCGCGAGGCTGGAGCTTTTACTTTTTACTCCGCCGGGGGGTAAACGGGGGTATCACAGGAGATGGGGCTGCGCTTTAGCGCCTGGGGCCACGCTGCACTTCTCAAGCCCTACCAGGAGATGGCATGCTCATCCGAAACCAACGTGTGTGAAAGCGGACCCGGGCACACCGTTGGAATGAGTTCTCGCTTTCTGTTAAAGAACAAGAAAAGAAGAAAGAGGAGGGAAGAAAAATAGAAAGAAAGAGAAAGGGAAATAGGTAGTAATTCGTTGTTTTAAAAGCCAGGCATTAGGAACGAAACTATGATTGGAGTGAAAGGACTTTGGCCTCGGAAGGAAGACAGAGAAAGACAGAGAAGAAAAAAGAAAGATAGATAATGATAAAGAAAAGAAAGAAAGATAATGATAGATAACTAATAATGAATAATATATGAATGAATAAAGTGAGAAATAAAGAAAGAAAAGAGGGAGGGCATAAAGACGGAAGGAATAATGGAGAGCATGCCCTGCAATAAAGGAAAAAAGGAGAAAGAACGAAATGAAAAGCAAAAAACAAACAAACAAACAAACAAACAAACAAAAATAACGGAGAAATAAATAAAGTAAATAAAACTAAAACAAACAAAGCAAGTGGCGGAAAGAGAACTGAAAGAGATAAGCAGATGAAGGGATGAAGAAAAAGTTAAATTGGTATTAAAAATAAAGACAATAAAACAATAAATTAAATAAAACTAATAAAATAAAGACAATACACGCCGGTGCGTGGGAAGATTGGCCGTTACGGTTGTATCGCAAATTATTTGTGTTTCAATTGATTTTTTTATGAGAAGTGAAAGTGGAAATTATTAACATTATTATTAATTTTATTCACATTACTCATTCGCCTGCTGTGACTGAAGCAGAGGACAAGAAACTCGGGTCTTTTCTCCGGCGACTTTTTATAAAAAGCGTCACAAAATATAATATATACATTAATGCGTCAAATAGCCATAAACAGTGCCGTAAAAAATCACGGCCGTGGATTTATAATCACCGGAACGAACGGCTGTAAAGCCTGGGAATCTACCCCGCCACAGAAGAAGAGATGGATTTCAGAGATGTGTCCTATCTGTCAATCAGCCGCTGCGGGGCGCGCTTCTATTTATTCGTAGGTTTATTTGAACAATTAGGAAACGGCTCTGATGATCAGAAGGAACCTATTTTATTAGATTTTTACCAAGTAAACAAACAGCGACATGAATGGAAAAGCTGTTTATCAACAACCTACACGGGCCGAGCTGCGGGCCATAACGGACCGTGGTCCACACATCACTTCGCAGCGGATGGAGCGACTTTCTGAAACACACTGAGAGAGGAGAGACTTGAAAGAGCTGTGAAATCCGTCCAGTCGGACCGGGCCTGGTCGGCCTCGGGCTGTTTGGGTCTGTTTGGTTGGAGCACCAGCGATTCATACGAGAGAGAAAAAAGAGATGGGGATTTCGGTGATCGAATCTCAGTTAGTTTGATGTGTGGTTCAACCCCCGACACAATCATAAACCACAGGATTATTATGATTATGATTATTATAAACTTTATTGTTGTCAATAATAATTCATTTTCATCCTCTTTTCCGTTACCAGTGCCATACTGTGAGACTTCCTTATTATTATTGTTATTATTATTATTATTATTATTATTGTTGTTGTTGTTGTTGTCATTGTTGTTGTACGATTCAATAAACAAATTATCGGATCAGTATCGGATCATGTCCCGACACGCAGCGGTTATTTTGATCCCACAGTCCAGTCGTCTGAATGTGGGGATTCCCGTGTGGGCTGAACACTGGCTCCGGAGCAGCAGCAGCCCAACGAGGGGTCGCATGGAAACACTGTGTCGGCCTGCGCCGTGCGTGCGTGCGTGCGTTCCAGCATATCCAGATAGGGAGAGAGGGAGAGAGAGAGAGAGTCGAGAAAGAAAACTATCACAGCCAAATCCACATTAAATAGTTCCACCCTTCAGTGCAGGACCTCCCGTTGACTCTGCATTAAGTCTCCATCATGACTCCGTACCAACTCTGCCCCCTCCCCCGCCTTGCTGCCCTGCCGCCTTTTTATTTGCTCTTAATGTGTGTGTTTGTGTATGTTGGGGGTGGATATGGGAAGGGGTTGGGAGGGCGATTCAATCAAGTGGCAGAGACTGCTTTTCACGGCTCCAACCACAGTTTGAACAACACTCTGTAAAGTCCTTTGCAATTACCACAGCCATCCACCAGGGCCCCGGCCAAGAGAGTAAGTCTGTGTCCGCACAGACACCAGTGTCATAAGAACCAACTTCTTACCCTTTGGTCTTGTCCCTTTTTAGGGGTTTCCACAGTGAATCATCCTATTCCACCTTTCCCTGTTCTCTCCATCTTCTATTCCTGTTCCAACTACCTCCTTGCCCTCCCTCACTGCATCTCCTCTTTGCCTCCAACCTGGTAGCTCCATCTCCTGGTATCTCCATCTCTTGGATAATTCTTCTACCCCCTGCTGAAGATGTCCAAACCATCTCAATCTGTCTTCTATAGGTTTTTCTCAAAACCTTCCTGTCTTGTGTTGTCCCTCTAATCACCTCATTCCTGATCATGTCCATCCATGTCTCTCCTAAAGAGAACCTCAGCATCTTTAATTCTGCCACCTCCAGCTTCTGCCCCTTGTCTTCTGCCTATTGGTGGAGTCATTAGGACCAACTGGGCAGCGGAAATGAAGGCAGGAAAATGTAAATAAAACATTTCCTTTGCTCGCGGTGAGCGGCGTGTTAATCTCCACCTCAGTCATTTGGTTTTGCGGGAGGAGACAGAAGCCCTGCTGCTGTGCCCTGCACTTCATAAATCACTGCTTTATGTGGACAAGGTCAGAACCCCCCCGTCTTCCCCCTCCGCCCTGTTTACCCGGCCGTCAGGGGGCTCTCAGGACCAGAGCGGCTCACTTGTAATTACTTTGGATTATTTTCATTTGCCGGAGGTCAGCGAGGCATCCCGGCCGGAGAAGAAGGATGGTTCCTGGTTGAGCCCAGAGTTCTGCACCACTTCATCACTGCGACACATCAACATGTCGCTCCTGCTGTAGAATGATTCCAGTGATTGCAGACAGATCATTGATACTGATGACGTCATGTTCATCAGGAGTCAATAGTAAGGCAGACCATCACAGAGAGGTTTATGAGCAGAGAGCACTACCCTCATTAAGAGGGTTCTCTGCTTCACTCTCTGACAAAACAATAGTATTTAGCAAAAAAAAATAATTATTCTAATTTAATAATAAAAAACAAAACAATTAATGAGTAGAAAAAGTAATTTTCCTTTAAAACTACAGAAGTGTGTGCTTTGTGGCTGATGTTCAGCCGCAGATGTTCTCATAACCATGATGTGCTTCACATTAGAACCAGCGCTGACAGGTCTGGGCTCTGGTTTTATCACTGACAGAAGCTTGGGTTCTTGCAGGAATATAACATGAACTGATTCAAAGCTATCGTCTCAGTTTTCATCTGCTCCTGTGAACAGCTTCACGCTCTGGAATGTTTGAGCTCCATACAGAGCTGTTGGGGGCAGAGCTAACTGTGAGTGGGGTGCTGATGTACAGAATGAAGCACAGACATGTGGTAATCACAGTCACTTCCTCTGCTGAGCCCCAGATTACTGGGCCGCTCCGTATGTGGGCTACAGGGGGCCGTAAAGCTGCACAGCGGTCAGAGGTCAGGTTTTTCAAGCATAAATTCAGCAGCACACACCTCCAGTAATGCAGCAGACGGAGTGGAAACTTAAACAACCACCTTCACCCCACTCTCAGTCCAGTAAGGAGGGTGGGGGCTGCGGGGGTAATTAGAGCGTGTTGCTGGTCGCCGGGTGAACAAATTGGCTCTAAAATGCTCATAGATATCATGTTCAAAAGAGTTTTTATGTCCATGAGGTGAAGCAGAGTGGAAGTCAGCGTTCAAGAGTCGTTACATCACTGAACTCCGGGCTCAATGCCGTTTGCTGCGCTACTGACACAGTCTGCCACAAGTTAACACCGCATGTAAAAGGGAAGAGAATACCCCAGCAGTAGGAGCATCAGTAGAAGTAGCATTGGTTGTAATAGTAGTAGTAGTAGCAGTAGTAACAGTAGAAGTGGTAGCAGCAGCAGTACTACTAGCAGTAGTAACAGTGGTAGTAGCAGTAGAAGTAGTAGCATAAGTGGTAGTAGTAGCAGTAGACGTAGTAGCAGTAGTAGTAGTAGTAGTAGTAGTAATAGTAGTAGCAGTAGTAGTAGTAGTAGGTTAAAGAGTTTAGTTAGGCAACTGGACATTCAGCTTTATTGGAGTTTTTTTTGAGTTTTTCCAAAAAACTGAATGTCCAGTTTAACTAAACTCTTTAACCTTGACCATGACCTGGATGACTGAGAATCTGCATCGAGTAGTAGTAGTAGTAGTAGTAACAGTAGAAGTGGTAGCAGCAGCAGCAGTACTACTAGCAGTAGTAACAGTAGTAGTAGCACTAGAAGTAGTAGTAGTAATAGTAGGAGTAGTTGTAGTAATAGTAGCAGCAGTAGTCACAGTAGCAGTAGTAGCAGCAGAAGAATTAGTAGTTGTTGCAGCAGCAGTAGCAGCAGCAGTAGTGGTAGAAGTAGTAGTAGCAGTAGTACAACCACTAGTAGTAATAGTAGTAGAAGCAATAGAAGTAGTAGTAGTAATAGTAATAGTAGTAGAAGTAGTAGTAGTAGTAGCAGTAGTAGAAGCAGGAGAAGTAATAGTAGTACTAGTAGTAGTAGCAGTTAGAGCAGAAGTGGTACAACAACGGTACTGCAGTAATAATTTAGTGCTCCTTTTAGTACACTACTTAGTGGCTGAAGAACCAAAAACAAACAGTAGGTGGCGCTGCAGTGGTACCTGTCATACACTCAAACAGCTTTTCTAGTTGTTGAAATGTTCTCTGGAGGAACTGAAAACAGATGGATGTGATTGGACGTCCCAGCTTTCAGTCAAGGTGGGACAAAGCTGTGAAAAAAAGCACTTTTGTGGACGACACTGACATGGTTGTTTCGTGAACCTCTTTAATTCAGAGTTAAGTCCACGGTAATAGAGTTACTCCGGAAGCAGAGTTTCACTGATATCTGGGTTAGATGACTGGGGTTCTGCCTACAGCCAGGGGCCAATCAGAATAAACTGTGAACAACTCACTCTGTGAGAGTGGACTACAGTCAGTACCTAAGGTTCACGTAGGCTATCCAGGTCTGAAATGAAGCAGCCGTTCTATTCCAGGTTATTCAATGCCAAACCAATCATTCCTGTGTCATACACTTTTGGGTTAATATTCTAACAGAGGGGCCCGAGGCTAGCTGAAGATAAATCTGCTTTTATGATGGGTTGTTATGGTTTTTACTGCAGCGGGGAGTGAGGCTGGTGATTTGGGGATCAATCACCTGTAGGTGTCTGCTGGGGACCCGGCTGCAGTGAGGATCGATTGAAGATCTAGAGGCGCGTTGATGAAATAGAAGTGCTTTTCTTCGTGTGCATGAGTTTGTGGAGGCAGTCGAGAGACAAAGTGATGAAGGTGTGGAAGTGGTCGGTTATGGAGCGAGATGAGATAAATCTGGGCTGCAGCCCTGATGAACAGCTGCTGGACTATGACCAGACCATCTCAGGTCCTCACCACAGCCCCAGCCCCCACGCTCCCTTCTTTTCCTTCTCTCACAGACAAATTCTTTATCACTAAGGCACAATAGGAAAGCTTAATAACAACAACAACAACAACAACAGGCAGAGAGGTTGGAGGCATGCAGCTAAGGACGACAGCCACAACCGGGCATCGAGCACCGACACACAACCCTGAACAAAACATTGATTTTGCCCCGTCTACTGACATGTCTCTGATCGGAACACTGACCAAGGTGTTGACCATTTGACGGTTGCTTCCTCCTTGCTTTCAGCAACTCGGACCCGAAACAAACGAGGCGAGTCAGAGGAAGTTCCAGCTGATTACAGCGCCATGAAGAAACCTGCTGAAACCCCTATATGGGCTGAAACTGTAGGTCGTGTAGCGTAGACTTTTTTGATTAAGATAACAAAGAGTTGACAGCATACAGGAAGTGAGGAGGAAAAAAGGAAAACAAGGAGTTTGTGTTGAATTTCAATAAAACACAGTCTCCCTCCAGGACCAGGCCTGGATGCCACCATCAGTCCTTCCATGACATCTTAGAATTTACTGGGTGTAGGATCTACCTCTTTCACACCCTCCTCCGTCTGTTTATACAGCACTGGGTTAAGAGGGCTTGTGTGTGTGTCTGTTGTGAGGGGGGCAGTCATGATGAAGCACCAAAGTGTGTGTACACACACTGGGGATGTCCAGAGCGTATGTGTACACACACTCTTGACGTCCTGACAGAAGACGACCTATTAAATCTGTATTTGTTTGACAGAAGTGCTGTCTCTCTCCCACCTTTTTTCTGTCTTAGTGCTAACATGCATTAAGTGAATGAGACAGTGACAGGGAACAGATGAACCGACTGAAGGTGAGACGGGAGGGCGGGGGTGAGTTCAGGTCTGCAGAGAGTGTCCTTACACCCCCAGTCCTGTTGGGGAGCTGTGGCTGTTTTTCACCACTGATTGTTCAGATTGTGTCTGACAAAAACAAAACAAACAAGGAAGTGTAAAAAAAGACGGAGGGGCGGGTGGGGGGGCACCTCCTGGCAGTGCCTGTGGTGGTAGGAGTGGAAGGCTGTTGGGCTCCCAGGGTGGGTAGTTGGTTCTGGTTGGGGAGTGGGGGTTGGTGGCCCTGGTGTAATCCCAGTGCTGAATAGACGGAGCTCTTAATAGAATCCCGTCGTCCGGCTGCCACCGCAAGAAACAAGAGCCGTAATGGATGGGTTGTGCTGCGGCGCCCACTTTCCCCCACATGACCCTCACGTTGGTCAGGAGTAAGAGCTAAAGAAGCATTGTAGCCCCAGGCCTGATTGAATGGGGAGAGAGGGAGGTGGCAGCAGTGTGCAGGGGTGCAGGGGGTTGGTGCAGTGGGCAGGGGGTGTTAAGGCAGCCTCGCTGATAGACCAATTTCCCACTAGTGCAAGCAGCAGGGTTGATTGATGAGGGCTGGTGCTGCTGAGAGGAGGCCCATCACATGCGATCACATAAATACTTATTCAGCTGGAATGGGGCCTGACAAGCCTGACGACAGCTTTGTGCTGTCACAAATATCATTGGAAGGAAAACTCTCCATTAATCATATGTAATTAACTTCTCCAAAGGGACCTTCGCTTCGGAATCGGTGCTCAGATAAAAAAGTTCCAACATCTTATCCAGGATTGAAGAGAGCATCATTGAGTCGCTGCGTCCGTACGGGAAACGGCTTCATTAGCGCTGGTTTAGGGCTCTAATGGACTCGACACACGTCGGCAGTGTTCCGTGGTCTATCGCTGCAATATCCTGTGAGTGTGCCTGGCCATAATGTTCCTCGTTTGAAGTCAGAGTGAAACCCATCTGAACGCCAGCCACAACTTAACTGCCCTGCACCCCCCCCATGAAGAAATGTGCAGGAGTGAGTGTCCCCCAATCAGAGGTATTCCCCTGAGGGCAGTGAGGTGGAGCACCACAGCCTCTTCCTCCATCCACATACTACCCAGAAGTTGGTGAAAACAGCAATAAACTCAAGTTAACAGAACAATTCAGAGTCACAGTGTGGAACGTCCCGATGCAAACAGTACAGTTTAAATTGTAATTGTTGCAATAATATTTTTAAGAAAACTGCAGAGCAAATTAATAAAAATATAAAGTATAATTTTGGTACAGAATGACTTTTACATCTATAATATATCTGTCATATTTCTTTCATTTTTATGTAAAGTGTTCCTAAAAACACTGTAGAAATCAATATAGTGGGATTTTCAACAAAAACAAAGGAATCAGACCCGGACACATTCTTCCCTTAGTTTCTGACCATGTCAAATCCAACAACACATCTCATCAGCTCCTTCACCAACAAACCTCAAACAAGCCTCCTGAGACATGTCGTCAAACCTTGGTCAAACCTCTGTCTCCTGCAGCTACAGGAGCTACAATAACGTAGGGTTTGTTCAGTTCAGCTCTGCCCATAGAAACTGATTCTTAGCCTCACACAGGATCATCTCACACTTATGCTGTCCAAGCACAGCATCATCCCCTCATTCAGCTGTTAAACCTCAAACAGAATCCACCACGAGTCCAGGTTTGACCCATTATTTGGACTCCTTCTTAAACTGGTCCTGTTTACCTGGGATTCCCCATGACTCGTCTCCAGACTCCCTTTGAATCCCAGCTGACACATAGTCTGGTGGTCAGACGTGTGTCTGCTGTGGCCAAAGACTCAGACCAAAGTCACAGACCTAGTCACAGACCAAAGTCCTGGTCTGAGACAGAGTTGCTGACCTGGTCCCAGATTGATTCATTGATTGCCCAGTGATTGTTTGAGGACATTAAAAGACAGTTGTTACAAAATCCTACTGTTGGTAAGAAAAAAGAGAAAGGAGTAAAAAAGTAAAGTATTTGTGTGCCAAGAGCATGACTGCAACCAGCTTGTGCTCTGAGACTTTAATTCAGATGTGTACTACTGTATATTGCAGTACTGACAAACTTTTGTGGGAGCTAAAATATCCAGTTGTGGTCTCTCTCCTGCCTTCAATTTATTGTGGTCAACTGAACTTGTCCATGTCCACAGGTTCCTCATCAAACAGACAAATATGAGACTGATATCAGATCAGATATCAGACTGAAGGACTTTAAACTAGCCCGGGAGCCCAGTTTTGATCTTCAGGGTACATGGTCAACCAACTCAGCGTCTGGGATCAGCCGGCTTTGAAAAGTCAGAGTTTACTCTAATATTCATTGAACCAACTTTAAATTGTTCCAAAAAACAGAGCTCAGAAACAGGACAGTGCCACAACCACCACAACAACACAGACCAGGAGAGAAGCTGATGGGCCGGGACAGGTCAAGAACATCAGTCCTTTCAGTTTGACCTCTATGGAAATGTCAAACAACAATGAGTGCTGAGTCCAAACTAGGGTAAGGTGGTTTAATAGAGGTTCATGAAGTCAGTGAACTCTTTCTTGAATGATCTCTGGCCCTGTTAGGCTGACCTTAGGCCTCTGAACAATGACCACTGACTCTTCCTTGTTGCACTTTGTACATGAAGAAGTATTTGGCAGTAAATTTCACAAGAGGAGACTGTTAGTAATGATGGGTTGGACTGAACAATGGTTGGGGTATGAATCTGGGGTTCCTGGGTACTATTTCTGCTGCACTGACTTTTGAAACAAACAAAAAAAAAAAGAGTATCTACTGAAGAAGGGTTATTTGGTATAACAGTTGTTGTTGTCAGAGCCATGCTGGTTCAACATCAGCCACATAACGAATGCTGGAAGGAGAGGAGAAGAGAAAGTGGTGAAGCCTTTTTGGTAAATAAAAGAAAATAAAGAAAAGTGTTAATCAGAGATTTCTCTAAAAGGCCTTGAATCATTGCTTAGAGGCAGAGAGTGAGTGAACCACGGCTAAGCACAGAGGTGAGGAAACCAGAGAAGACTTGACTGAGAGATAGATGGGGAGACGTACGGAGGAGGACGAGGGGTTAGGAAGGCAGGGTGCATTCCTGTGGCCACGGCTGCGGGAGCTGCAATCACTAAAGAGTAGCGCTAGCCTCTATGCTGACGATTACTGGACAAGTTACAAACGAAACAAAACAGCATGACAGTCTGTTTTTTAAATCAATGAAGAGACTAGCAATCAACATGCTAGCGTTTACACAGCCTCCCTCCATACTTCTCTCCATCATGTTCCCTCGGCTGAGTGTCATACTCTCTGTGGCAAGGATGACCCCTTCTCTGTCTCTATATTTGCCCCTCTTTGTTCACCACTGGCCAGTTGGGGCAGGCATCTGAGCCTGAGACCATCGATCACTGCTCTGACAGCGGGCCCCAGGCGGGGACGGCCCTGTTATTTGGACTCTGTGATGACTTCCTCAAAAAAGGGGCCGCTCCTTTCCCTCCTAGGCCTGGCATGGCTGAGGTTTGGTTTGGAGGCTCCATACCTTCCTTGTATGTCCACAGAAAACCCCGAGCAGTCACTGGCCGCATGTTTGGGTCACGCTAGGGTGAGCAAGACAGATAGAGTGTAGAGTGGTAGTAAAATAAAAGGAGCTCAAGATGTGGAGCTGGAAATTTCTCAGCTCCCTCCCTACGTCAGTGGCATCTCCGCTACGGAGACTTGGCCTGGTGGAAGTATAGGTTCAACGTGTATATTTAAAATATAAAATCACAAACAAGCCTTTAAGTTGCGTGCACCATAGTTATTTGGTCTGAGTGTTTATTTTATCCTGGTCTGTGCTGCTAGATCATGGAAAGGATCAGTTTAGAATAGCTGCTGAGCTTCACCAAGTGATGCTTCAATGCCCTGGCTCATCTCCCTCCCCCGTTCCTCCTGGATCTGGCTAAACCAGACGAGGAGGCAGCAGGACACTATCGTTACAGCTGGCTATAATTAGAAACACTGCTCGTTCTGTTAGAGTGCACGGGCACACGAGTATCTGTCTAATCTCATTCTCACGCGCCGGCTAATTCCTCCACTCATCTGCATTCAGCGGAGACCAACAGCCGAGGCCTGCAGTGGATGTGGACGTGGATGAGGACAGTTGGTTTAAGAAGCAAACGGAATGAAGAAGGAACGCAAAGTGGAAAAAAAAAAACTGACCCCACTGTGACCACAGCCTTGACCTCAGCCATGGCTGGACCAACCATCTGTCAACTGGTCTCACCATGGAGATTATAGGAAAGGTTTAAGTAATGTTCTGCACAGAGGGCCGACTGAGAAACCCCTCCAACAAAGACTGCACACACTTCATTAACACTGTCCGTGAGAAGGAAGGAATCGTACACATGGAACCACTCCTGATCTGTCGTCTCAGGCTACCGCTGTGCGATGCCTGGATTCGCTGGCTTCCTTCCTTCCTTCCAAATCCTCCTGCTCCCTGCCTGAACACAATGCTCAACTTGTTCATAGGCCGCTCTAAAGAAAAGGCAGAAACACAAAGGCGAGGAGATAAGATTACAGACTTTCCTTCCACCCACAGGTGTGAAAGTAGCCAAGCCTTTCCAACATCAGCTACCCAGCCCTCCATCATCACTTCGTATAGTTCCACCGCGGTTCCTGGCTGACTTATCAGGAAAGTGCGATGATCCAAAGGCACTGATGAAGGTGTTTCTTGTCCACTTTCTGTGGTTAAAGGAAATGTGTTTATTTGATACACTCACGCGCCCCCACTCAGCTGTTACTCCACTTGTTACATCATGCTGATGTGCACCTTCATAGGGACAACAGCCGATGCTAAAAATCTCTCTGTTATCTTTCAAATCACTCTCACTGCGCTGCATAACCTTGACCTCGTCCTGTAGCAACAAATACTCCAACTCAATCATAAACACAAGACAACTCCACTTGTCTTCCAAGCTCTGGTCACTAGAGACAATGCAAGGAGTTTTTTTCATTGAAAATGTCTGGGCAAAATCATGTAAAACCTCTTGCTTTAAGGTGTTGCAACCCTTGTGGTTCTCAAAGGACCTGCAGGAAGAATTTATTTGTCTGTTGGGACGCTTCTTTCTCCATATGAATAACCTGCTCTCACCGACACATGCTAACAGTTCTGGTGTTTTCTTTGCCCCCCCTTCTGTTTTGGTCATATACAGTAAGCTGTTTACATTCATGCTCCAGCTGTGCACCAGTGAGCTAAGTGGAGTTTGGAGTTATTGCCAACTGAGTAAATAATTCCAATCTAATCCACTTCATCTGCAGCCTCACACCTGCCTTCCCTTTGACTGGGTCACTCCGTCCATATCTGTGAGCTGGAGGTGAATCATTGTCAAATATTGTCTCAGGATTCGTTCCTTTTCTTTCCCTGATCTTTTTTTTTGTGTCTCTCCCATTGAAAGACTCTTTATCACTCTGCTGTTTCAACCCCGCTCATATCTGAAGCCGACGTGCCTTTCTGCAAACAGAACAATGACACTTGAGGCAGACCCTTGGCCTGTGTACATTCCACAGCATTGCACAATAACCTACCAGGTGAAAGGAGGAAGGGCTGGAGCAGAGATCATTGATGTGAAAGAAAGGATTAAAGGAGAAAAGTGTTGGTGGATGGTCAGGCTCAGAGAGGTGATCTACGCAAATAAATATTAGATTTCAATCCCAAAGTTCACAGTGAGGTTACAGGGAGCAGTGGTGGTGAAGGTGCAAGAGACTGTGGAAGAGAGGTGAAGAATAGAGTGGAGGCAGAATGGAACAGCTGGAGAAAAGATCCACGAGGGATGGATTAGAGCAAGGATGCCCAATAGGTAGGGATCTACCAGTAGATCTCCAAAGAAGTGTTGGTGGATACTGAGCAATAACATAATAAAGCAATAGTAATAGTAGCAATAGTAATTTAAACTAAAATTTAAAGGTGTACAGGAATAAAATTGTATTTCAAGATACTTATGACTGGGCTGAAATAAGAATCATATAGGCATCGAGTCAGACAGTACACCAAATATATAACAATGTATAAAACAACATACCCTGTTTATATAGGTAAATATATTTAGAGTTTTTAATCTTTTTAATTTAATCACGAGACAAAAATGTGTGGGCACCACTTAGAGACAATAGGCTAACAAGGATGGACAGGTTCAGGAAAAACGGCATTAGTGGGACAACACAGACAGGGTGGTTCAGAGAATAAGCTAGAGACATGTTCAGAGGAGGGACAGTGGATACATTGGTAGTAGAATAATCACAGAGATGGAGCTACCAGGTAGGAGAAAAAGGAGAACGATGGATGCAGTGAGGGAGGACATGGAGGTAGTTGGATGGGAAAGGATGATTCACTGTGGAAACCCCTGAAAATGGAACAGGACCAAAGAAAAAATAGATAAAGTAGTGTCAGGTCTGTCTGTCTACACTTCCTGCTGTGTCTGGTCATCAGTTTGACCACACTCACCTGTGTCTCGGTCATTAGTCCTGTTTTTAAGTCCATGCTCTGTTTTTGCCAAGCCATACTCTGGCCTTTTTTGCCAATGATATTTTTTTTTTATTTTTGACTCTTGTTTTGTTAATAAAACCCTGATTTTCTGCACTCAAGAACAGCTCTGCCACTTCCTGCATTAGGGTCCTCACTACTTCCTGCCAACCACACCGAAATTCATGACTAAGAAGAATCAGCAGAGGTCACAGTGACCGACAATGATGGACAGAGGATGGGATGCAGATAGACCTGGTACTGTTCTCCACCAAATGTCTTCTTCTACACCCTTTACAAGCAAAGGTCTGGAGATTCACACAAGCTATACGAAACCCGACCTGAAAGTAGAGCTTCTGAGCAAACTTGATAGTACAATTTAAAGCTGCATCTATTAGGTTTCAGTTCAAAGGAGATTAAGTGTTGGCCGTTTAGTCATGCAGCTCCTGAGCCGGAATCAGCGGTGTAAGAGATCAGAGCAGAGGAAACAGGATCTGACCTGAGCTGATCCAGATCTGATACTGGCTCATAAAACTGTCCCTCCAAAACGACGCCACACGGCACGTACATGCAGCCAGAGAAAACGGCGACACGGTGGAAATGTGACTACATCTGCATTCCCACCCCCTCAAACTAATATTTTTTGTGTTGTCAAATGTTGAAGAACATTTGACCTTTGAAAGTCCGGGAAAGGAGAGGTCTAGTTCCTGAAGTGAAGGTTGTGGAAGATTAACTCCTTTATTCCGAGGCGTCTTCCTTCTTGCTCTATGTCCGCCTGTTATTCTAACACACACCTCTAGGGGCAGACTGTCAGACTAAGCCGCAGACGTGATAAAACTGTGGTTAGGATGCCCTGACACAGGTCTTTTCAATAGTAATTTGAGTAAAAAAGAAAATTACGAAGTATCAAATCCCAATCCAAAAAAGATAATGGAAGAAAAGGTCTCTTTTCTGACGAGACAAATGAGTCTTAGAAAAGATCTGATTTCTTCCTTGTGTTCAGGAACTCTCTTCCCGCTTTTGTGTTCAGAATGAAACCACCTATTGGCTACAGACAAAGACCTGTGGGACCAGTGGTAGATGTCAGTAGTTGGTGGTGAGAGGTGAGTGACTGGTGTCATTGGTAAACTGAGAGCCTTCTGTAAGAAAATCCAATGCTGACCGTGGCCCTAGCATTTAATTTTGCCCAAAAAACACCCTAAATCACCCATCCAAATATTGGGTGAATACACGGGTCTATGGGTCTTAGGTTGGTGTACCGTTGATTTGTGAGTTGAGCTTCGCCCAGAGTCAGAGTGACTGAGGCACAGTGGGATGGAAGAGGTTCAATTGGAGCTGCAGTCACTCCATTCATCTGTCAACATTTCTGTTGTCTTTCAGAGGGTGCCATGTTTTAGCCAGTAAGTAAAGCTGCCAGTAAACAGTGGTTGTAAGGCTTTGTGATCAACGTCAGCATTCTACAACCGGTGGTAGTGAAGTCATCTAAGACAGACACAGGTCCATCTTCTCATTTACACTACCTGGCCAAAACAAAGTCCCCACCTGGATTTAACTAAGCAAATAGGTAGGAGCCTCCCATTGTAGGTCAGGTCTAGGTTCAGCAACAGTATGTGGTCAAAGAATGAAGTCAGCTGACTACCTGAATATACTGAATGACCAGGTTATTCCATCAACGGATTTTTTCTTCTCTGATGGCACGGCCATATTCCAAGATGACAATGCCAGGATTCATCGGGCTCTTATTATGAAAGACTGGGTCAGGGAGCATGAGATGGATTGGCATGAGAGTCCGGACCTTAACCCCATTGAGAATCTTTGGGATGTGCTGGAGTCTACTGGAGACTCTACCATCACCAATGCAAGATCTTGGTGGAAAATGAATGTGGTAACATGGCTGTATGGGGATTCGAACTGGGGGCCTTGCAGACCCAGGTCTGCTTCCTTAACCATTAGGCCACCAACTGCCCCAACTGCCAAGCTAAAGGCGGTCCAACGAAATATTAGAGTGACTCTAAATATTAGAGTAAAAGACCCTCTTTTTGGTGGTGACTTTTTTTTTGGCCAGGCAGTATACCATGGTCCATTTTCTACTGTGGACCACTTTCTTCTTTTGGTCATCTTCTACTGTGGAAGAAGTCAGGGACAGGTTCTACTCTTGTTCTGCTGCATACTGTAGTTGTCTGGAATCAGACACAGAAGATGCTCCGAGACAATAGGACAGCTAGGAGGATGAGAAGATTGGAAGGAGGGGTAGTAGGGGTCTGAAGTGATGGACCCCTGCCGTGGAGGACAAAGACGTCCAACCACAGAGATGCACTGCATCAAACTAACAAGACAATCGAGGTTCAAAAAGCGCCAGGGCCTTTCAGCCCAGCATTTCTGCCCCAGCCCAGCAGGGGGACAAGCTTCCCCTGTCCCCCCGCCCCAACAGTGGGAGGATGAGACGACAGGACAGAAGAACTTCAACAAAGGCACAACAGAGAAGAGGAGAGCGTTGACGGACAGTGTGAAACCATGAGAAACCATGACAATCCAAATATGTCAGCCATTGTACAGTGGCCGACCCATTGTCCAGAGCTGATGGTACTGATGGCACTAGTCTGTTGGTACTTTCTCCTATTTTCTTTTTCTTTATTTACTTCATTTTCCCTGAGAATAACGTCTCCTCTCTGGGTTCCTCCTCACCTTCATCTTCACCTCAGATGAGAGCAGCTCCTGTCGCTGCCATCAAATAAAACTCTACATCAATGGAAATTCCAGGTTGTGTCGTGCCAAGCCATGGACTGCTCTGCCAAGTCCACAACCACTCGTGTTGTAACCCTTCCTGGGATGCCTGAGCACGAACCAGCGGTCAGGTCCAACCTTCTTGGGTGCCAAGAAGAACTCGGTGTAACTGAGGCCCACTGTGAATATTCTCAAAGAAAACCAATAAAACAAGACTGTCATTGTGGCGTCCCCAGACCAAACCATTTAAGACAATCTTTAAATCCACTTTGTTCTGTGTCCATCTATCTTTGACAGAATTAGAGGCCCGACAGACCAGCACAGATCTTCCAAGAATATTCCCTTAAAGTTAATTTGCTCTGAAAATTGAAAATTCTCGGAATCTATGGAAACGGTAAAAATATTGGAATTCCTCCTTTCCTGGTCTCACAATGTACAGGTCTAAAAAAGCCCAGCAGTGACTGTACTTCCTGAGAAAGCTGAGAAACATTTTTTTGGCATCCAAAATTCTCAGCAAATTTACAGCTGCACAGTCAAGAACATGGTCACCAGCTCTGTCACAGTCTGGGATTGTAACTGTTCTGCCTAAGACGAGTGGTCAAAACTGCACAGCCCATCTCTGGAGCAGGGAGATGAGCAAATAAATACTTTATTGTGCATTGTGACATCTTTCTTAACTGAAAATATGACAATGAACATCGTGAATCTTGAACAAATACGTGTCTCCTGAAACATTTATTCATAAAACCTCCTCCTCTAATCTGTAGCCAGATCTCAGGGGCATCAGTCTCCTCCATTGCCAACCAAATCACACAATTGCACAGGATAAGCCTTCCTGCAGGTGGGGAAACCACTGATAGTGATGTGGGTCGGGACGGTGCTACGATCAGAGCAGCTGGTGGATTCAAGCTTGGAACCTTGCAGGCTTTCCTTAACCACTAGGCCACCACTGCAGGACAGAGAACACACATCTGTGTGTTAAACAAACAGCGGCACGCTCTCGCACAGTCCTAACAAAGATCTCAGTGTAGGACTGGACATCTGGTTCAACCCCTGTCTGATAACTGATAACCACCCCACAGCCCCCACCCTCTCTGAACAGGACAGTGGTAAAAGTGAGGCAGCAGGACCCCCCGCCCCCCCATATCTTCACTAAAGGGGGCTCCTGCGACTGGCTGGCGCCAGGAACGGTGAGCTGGCCACAGCAGAGGCGGACAGAGGCTGCAGTGTGAGAGTGGCTCAGCAGGGAGTTGGAGAATGTTCTGGTTCGGAGCCGTTATCTGCTCCTGGAGTTCATCATCAGTCATGAACGGCAGCTTCTGTCCACCAGGACGCTCAGTCCACGCTTGTGTGTCAGAGGAACAGCCCCCAGCTTCCCCAGTTAGTGCCGTCTACAACCTGGGGGGTTCACACGCTCTCGCTCCTTCAGCAGCTGCCTGGACAGTCTGACCATCCAAAAGACAGCGCCCTCTTCAGTTTGTCTTATTCCTTGGCTCTTCCCTCTCCTGGGAGGCGGGATCTCTCAGCAGGGCGGCTGGCGTAACCATTTATTTTAAACTTTTTGTTCAGATGCTGAGGGTTTAATTATGTTCAGAGACGAGGCCGTAAACATCTATTCCGAGGACGTGTTTATTGACTCCAGAGCTGGGCCCACTCTCTGGCATTTCAATTAGGCATTTATAAGAGGAGAAACTACCATGAGCTAAGAACACTTTCTGTCTAAATGAGATGGTGCAGATATGTGGAGCAGCTGGTGGAGGCCGCCTCATCTGATGACAGGAAGATGGTGGTCAGAGAGTAAATAAAAAGAAATCACACATTAGGAGGTAGAAGAGGAGAAATGTAACAAACTGACGACTGCAGAAGGAAAAGTTCAGCTGCTGAGCGACTGGTGTACGTCTGTTGTAGGACTGTTGTACAAAAAGTTGAACTAAATAAAAGCTAGGTTGGACGCTGATACGGTGATCATCAACCTGTGATCCTCAGGTCTGATTCATGAGTGGATTCCAGAATAAATGTCAAATATTACTTTTTG
>JAFBJS010000783.1:3702-18069 GCA_016785265.1 Paraplagusia blochii
GAATTATGAGCCTTTTTTTGTTGTTATTATATTTGTCCAGATTAATGTAGATTAAGTGGAGGCAGACTTTTAAACGGACAAGAAATTAAAGAAAGAGTGGTCTAATCATTTTTTCCATGACTGTATATATATATGGTATTAACATTGGTATCAGTATCAACTGAGCAATACTTTTGGGCTTAAATGTTCTTTAGCATCTTGGCTGGTTGTTGTTTGGAGTGAAACTGTAGTGTGTTTGTTTGGGAAAAGGTTGAATTTTTCAGGGAGAAAACTCGAAAGAAAGGTTGTCTCCTAATGCACCTCCAGTGGAGCGCTGGTTTCTCCACACTGACATCGATGGCTTCCTTCACACTCTCTGGAACCATCTGTCTTCTCTAGCCTATTCTCCTCCACATCTGGAGTGTGAACATCTTTCTTAGAAGAGCATCCCTTTCCAAGAATGTCGTCATAACCCAGTCAGAAACTGTGGGAATTCAATTATTATTTTTAGAACTAATTCCCAACTGCAGTCTCTGAGACAAACAACAGGCAAAGAACAACTATAATAAATGCAGACACTGTTTAACACACTTTATGTAGTCATGGTTAGTTCAGTTAAATAAAAAAAAAGTTAGTTGGTTTGGTTGTTTCCATTTTAACACTGAGAAGTTTGTGTTCTGAGGAAGTGGTTTCTAATCGCTACACCCTGTGTCCCAGGTCTTGATGAGAGTTAAATGTTGGGCTGCGGAATGGGACGTGTCCCTGACTCCCCCCTGTGGGTCTCATCTGGAGGAGAAAGATAAACTGAGCCGAACATAGAAAGATTGTTTTCCATCAGTGCGCCAGTGTTAGAGGGGCTCAACTCCCCGTTCTTAAAAGTGTCGGTGAGCACAGAGAAGGATGTGTTCAAAATTATTAAACCTCCGTCCGAGAGAGAGAGAGAAAAAAAAAAAAGAGTTGAGACATTCAGAAGGAAAAAGAACGGTATTGTTCATTGTGTGAGCTAGCGCTCTCTCTCAGACACACAAACACACACACACACACACACACATTCAAGTGCAGCTAAAGAGTGCTGACACCAATGAGCAGTCAATGATTTTCCTAATGGTTCTCTTTTATAGAAAGGCAACTCTCATGAGGACGGTTAAATCTCTGAAAGCCATGAGTAAACTCTCTCACACACACACACACACTGCTCACTTATTCCCCGACCGTGTGTTAGCAGACATCAGTTTGTTTGCCATCGGCAAGCAAGATAAAACAACTTCCATTATTTTATACCAAAAGATGATTAATTTTGAATTAATACTAAAAATAACTTTTTAAGTAACCCAGTGGTTAAGGAGGCAAATTCAGTCCACAAGGTTTCAAGTACTAATCCACCAGTTGCCTGGATGCCACTGTGCAAGGACTTACACAACTTTGAGTGGGCTGTGCAATTTGGGTTCATACAAGTACGTCTGACGTTTTACTTTAATATCATTCACAGACCTGAATGTCTTTTTTTTGCGCACATTCAAAACAGGGAAACACCAGGACAGACAGTTATGTTAACTGAGGTTTGTTTTTTTGTCTTATTTTTCCATAAACTTTTATCACAGCATTATTTTTCAATACCTCTGGCAATGTTTTTAACCAACAACAGTCAATGGAAATTCTTGAATCACAGTATTACAGGCAGCTTGTGTTTTTTAGTTCCATTATTGCGTTTTTTTTTGTTTTGTTTTTTTTTGTTATGTTGGAACAAACCTATTGCCGAAGAAGATTATATTAATTTTTCACTAATGCAGATAACATGAGAGTTATGTTCCGCAAAAGGTGGCTGCTCCATGTTAGCTAGAAGGGTCAACTCCAATTTTGGTAGCATATCACTGCATGGATTAGTTACGTTGAGGTCAAAAAGTTTGTGCCAAAATGCTTGTCCATTCTTTGATCGTTCTAAACCAGAGGTGGACAAACTTTTTGACTCGCAGGTCACATTGGGTCCCAGACTTAAACACAAGATCTTTTATAGAACTACGATAAATAGCAGGTAAAACTAATGTATAAAACCAAAAAATGCAAAATTTCTTATAGCCTTTCTGGTGTCACCTACTGGGGAACTGCAAGCATTGCAATTGGATAAGGAAAAAGTTTAATGATAGTACAAATTAATTATTTAACTTGGACAAAACTGGCGGGCCTTATTTAAAAGCTTAATGGGCCGCATCCAGTCCCCGGGCCTTAGTTTGCCATGTCTGTTCTAGACCAACAGTCCATAAACATTGGCTGCCTATGTTAGTAATACAGAGGAATTGTCCCTGTGGTCTTCTACAGTGGACCAAATGGATTCTACACAGGGCTTTCTACATATGCTGGAATGTATTGTAAGAAATAATTCCGCCAACTAACCCGGCTAACAGTTATGGAGGGAAACGTCAGCAATTTTGACCTGGGAATTCTGGGTTGGTCTGGTCACTGGAAACTCACCATTTTTCCAATTGGCCAATAAAATTCGAAGTTCCTAGTGATCAACAAAACCTTTATCAGGACATACCCAGGCTTGTTCATAGTACTGACGAGGTTTGTCTCGAGATGTACCAGTGTTGTACCATGTGCTGACACAACCATCAACAATAATGACTCCCTCACCCCTCCGCCCCCCTTCCCTCCAGAACCTTTTCATATGTTGTAATTTGCCCTCACCTCTGAGGCATTGTGTTCAGTGAAATGGAACTGAAAGGCAAGACGAGAGAGAGAGGAGCGACTAGGAGAGGAAGGGGAAGTGGGAAAAAAAAAATAAAAGACGTGAAATGACAGCAGTTGAAAAGAGACAAGAGGTGGAAGTGCGAATACCAAGAGGTTGCGGTCATGTGACGGCTGGAGCTGATGTGCTGATGGCACGGTGATGATGATGATGATGATGATGATATTCCGCCGCTGGTAGGAAATCAGAGAGAAGAACATATTATTATCCCGCAGCTCAATTACAGCGTAATTTCTCCCCAGCAGCGACAACCTCTGCAGGGATCCTCATCGCGGCTGATTTGGGAGGCTGTGGTTTCATGGAGGACCAGTCAACGACTCAGTGGAGCAGGGAGACATCCCCACTTCAGACTGAGAGAGGAGGTGGGGAGGAGGTGACGACGAGGGGGAGGGGGATGAGAAGGAGGAGGAAAGGGATGTTGGAGAGCACACAGCGATGAAGAGGGAGAGGAAGGAGACGAGGAGGTGGATGAAGATGATGGCAAGAAATAGAAATGGACAGGAAAAAGAAACGGCTAAAAAAAGGATACATGTCTGTGTCCTTCTGTTTACTGACGGAACACTGATGTGGAACACTGTCCTCTGATAGAACATCAGCAGGTAAACTAGGGGAAAGGTTAGGGGTTTGGCTGCCCTACATGATACTGTAGAGTGACCTTGACAAGACAAGTTTTTTTTGAGATGGCATAAAAAAGACTTAAAGTATTTTCGACTTCATGCATGACTTTTTGCCCCCTCCTGCCCGGGTCCATACAGAACCACAGTAGAACTCAGAACAACCGCTCCACTGTTACCTGCAGGGTAAATACAGCAGCCTGATGCCCTGCTGTATTCACCACAGCTCTGACCACATGATTACTAATGTTACCACCGTTGCCCTCGGTGTGTCTTTAAAGCCGCGCTGATCAATAGTTTTGATGAAACGACTGGATCGAATCGCTGGGAGTTACAGTCGTCGTCTGCTGTGAAGAAACCACAGAGAATCAACCTCCCCACTGGTGAAGGAGGTTCTCAGCTCCTGCATATCAGATGTTGACTTTCCTTGATTTAATTATTACTGGATAGAACCACATCGTGTTCACTTTGAAATAAATATTTTGTCGAAGTACCGTAAGGTAGCGATTTTGCCCAGAGTCTTTAGTGTGAAACTCCAGAATTTACCTCCTGGACAAGATCAAATCCTGGTTAGGATGGTTGGCTCCTTCCAGTAGGCTCACCATTGAAGGTTTGCACCGCACCAGCCCCAGTTCTAAGGCTTGTGGAGTGCCTGGTGTGAGGCAGTTGTTAGGGTTCACTAAGGAATTCTGTAGGTCTGGACTTTTAAGTAGGACCACAAACGTTCTCCTTACTCCTTCCCCGTCCATCAACTTAGATCTTTCATCTCGTGGAGAACCTGCTGCGGTTGCTGAAGCTCTTAACTGCGGACCTGCAGAGGTGGGATTACTGGGCAGATTTACCTTTGTAGCTCAACCCTGAGTGAGAACTCCAATTTAGAGATGGGAGGTAAAACCAGCTTCATCAAGGTCTTTACATCTGCTTACCTCTAAATCCTAAACTCCACCAACAGAGGAGAAAATTACAAGTCCTAACCCTGCATGTGTGCAGGCCACTGGACTATGGCTTTGTTTCCGGGAACGGTCTGCAGAACCACATCGAGTCTGGCAGCCAGACCTTAGCTTCTTTAACAAGCCTTCCAACCAAACTGGGTTCCCCGCAGGATTACGCCAGGATTTGAGTCGACGTCGGATTTGTCGAAGGGATGAGACGTTTATCTTTTCTTTTCCAACCCAACATTCATTCCCCCAGCTTTCTTCAGTCTTGCATATCTGTCTGCCTTCTTTCTGCTGACTTCACTCACCCACTCTCCCTTTCTTTCTTTATCTGTTCACTGTCTCTCCAAGTCAGCCATAAAGACAAGTCGTCTGGACGGCACGGATTCCGCTGCCGCAGTAGGAGCGTGTGCAAAATAAAAGAAGAGGAAGGAAACATCTCTGCTGTCATTTCCACTTCCTTCACGGGACTGGAAGGACAAAGGTATTCCCTGACAGGCCTTATCTGGACCCGGCCGAGGTGTCATCACCCTGGGTCTCTGCTGCAACCGCCACAGACTCCGTCTCCAACTCTATGTCTTATTAGGGAAACACAATACGTGCGGATTAGTGTTGGGTGTGCGGAGGAGATAGCACGACAGCGGCTCATCCTAAGTGTCATTAGTCCTCGTGGGTGCGATTACATGTCCGCGAGCGTTTGCGTGTGTCACATGCGAATCATCGTGTTGCGTGTCAGCGTCGACGCGCCGCAGCCATTTTACAGAAGTGACCAATTTGCCGTATGGTTCCCGACGACGAGGCTGTCAAGTGTTTTTCACTGTGATGTGACCATTACGCTGGAGAGCCAAACACACTCCACGCTATCAGATGATCCCCTACATGAGTCTATTTGAGCGGAACGTTGCAGGGGCTGCAGCGGGCTGCTGCGGATGCAGTGTGTGATCAAGGCTGACGAATCAGCCACACAGAGGAAATGTGATGTTTTCCAGCCTCAATCTGACCTGTGATTGTGTGCGTGCGCACAGCTTCACACCACGTTTCAACTCACAGCACGGCAGCGACGCCATAAAAAGAATATCCACTTAAAATCCATTACAGCGAAAAACACACAATATTCTTTTAAATTACGGGTCTCAGCAGAATCTGTGTATCGTAAAGCATTTCCAATAAAAAAAAACTCTCTTTTGTTTCTCCACCGCAGATTGTTCCTCCACCTGCTATAAATAAGAATCAATGCCAGCCCCAGTTTACTGTTGTTGAAGAAGGTTCTGCTTTGCTGGTGAGGTGGTTCTGTTCTGTTCAGTGTCAGTCCTTATCTCTGTGACACAGAAACATTAGAAATCAATGATGTCACTGACGGGTGTCTCGTTACTCACTGCTAGGAGTGTGTATCAACAAGACACTGGTGACTGGTCACAGGTGAGACCATTTTGACGTATCGCTCTGTATTGTGTTACTTTGAGCAAAATAATGTAAAAAAAAAAACTGTCAGCAGAGCAAAGACATGAGATGCAAGTCCACTGCTAACTTCAAGTGAATAGAATCAGAAGAGTCCCTGTCCTTCTTCTTCGTCTTCTTTTGGCTTGTCCCTTTTTTTCAGGGGTTGCCGCAGCGAATCAACAATTTCCATCTCCCCCTGTCCTCCGTATCCTCAACTCTGACTCCAACTACCTCCATGTCCTCCCTCACTGCATCCATCAATCTCCTCTTCGTCTCCTTCCTGGTTGCTCCTGGTACCTGGTGTGACAGCGGGTGTAGCTATAATCTCAGCACAGCTAAATACAACCACCCGATCATGACGATCATAGATAAACATCTACCTTTCAAAGGCTGCTTCTACGACATGACAGTAATCAGACATGAATGTTCAGAAAAAAAAAAAAAATCCCTCGGGGACCTGGACCTTGTCTCCTGGCTGGGCCACTAATGCAGGAGCAAATAAAATGTGTCAATCCATGGCTCAGAGCACAGAGCGTAAAGTTCTCACTTCCAGGGCGGTGGTTACTAGGCAACAGGTACTACAGGTACATTTGATCATTTCAGCTGTTGCAGTAGCCCGTATGCAATGACAAATCGAACAGTTACGTCTTCATCTGTTTTAAGAAGATCCCTGTAAGAAGAACTCAAGGCTGTTTTTTTTTTAAGAGTCAGTACTTAATGTTTTTTAGTCCCATTGTTGCGCAACTAAAATCTGCCTCGTTCTCATTGTCATATGTTTGTCATGGTTTTAGTGAAGCACGCTGGTTTGGACCAGTGTGAGTTACAGCAGGTTTTGATTCCACAGCCTAATGCTGAGAAACTGAGAAAACAAACAAACACATTTACACTGTGTTTATCTGTAAAGTTGAGCAAATGCACTATGATTGTACTAAGGCATAAAGTCTGCTAAGGACGGATAAAAAAAGACAGCTAAGACAATCCTGACAATCCTCTAGAGGGTGCACCACAGGCTGGTGTCACACCATAATTGTTCAATACATAATATAAAGAAGAAGGTTTGGACATATTCAGAGGAGGGACAGTGGATACATTGGTAGAAGAATGATCCTAGAGATGGAGCTACCAGGTAGGAGACAAAGAGGAGATTGATGGATGCAATGAGGGAGGACATGGAGGTGGTTGGAGTCAGAGAAGAAGATACAGAGAATGGGCGGAGATGGAAAATGATGATTTCTTGTGGCAACCCCTGAAAAGGGGACAAGCTGAAAAGTGTAGCATTATTGTTTTCTGACAAGGATAAGTTTTTCAGTCCAAACAAACATGAAAAACACTAAGCTTAAGGGGCAGTTGGTGGCCTAGTGGTTAAGGAAGCGGACTTGTGTCTGCAAAGGCCCCAGTTTGAATCCCTCATGGCCAAGATACCGCTGAGGCAGGCACAGAGGCATTCACAGTCAGAAGTCAACCCACCTGTAAAAATTCAATGTATTGATTTGGTTGAGTAAAATCAAGTCTTGTTTTAGTCATTACTGTGTTGTTGCTGATAGCTGATGATTACTTCTAGCCGTCTTACTTATCGTTTGTTCAACCAATAATTTAAAATTTAATCTCTAGGGTCGAAGGCCTGCCCACAGATGTGGACAATGGTTTTTAATCTCCCTGCGGCCTCGTGCGCACCGTCAGTCGCCACATTCTGTTAAAGCCTTCCAGTTTTATCTGTTTCCAGGCGTTTTTATCCGTGTACTTAAACAATCCACAGCATGAGGGACAGTTTATTTAGGAGTTTCAGGTCAAGTTTAAAGAGAAGCTCTAAGATTATATTCTGTAAATCCGTCCGCCGGGAGATTGGATTCCATTTTTCTCTGGTGGCTGCAGAAACTATTCAGAGTCTGGGTTCATTACAGCAGCAACAACATTAACTCCAGATACTTTCACTAGTATTTCAGTTATGGCAGAAAATACTGCACGTTAGCTTTTTTTCCCCCCCTTTTTTGGGGTTAAGCTGCTCAGTGCGATGGTTATCAGTGATGAAACGTGATGCGATTCATACAGTGAGCTGCAGCAGTTGATGCGAAGCTGTCTTATAATGTAACAGAGTCAAACAGGAGGTCTGATACTCTGTGTGTGTGTGTGTGTGTGTGTGTGTGTTTGCAACCTTTTAGCTGTGCATTAACCATCCACATGGACCAGAGTTTAGATAAAACTCTCTCTCTCTGCCTCTCTCCCTCTCTCTGTCTCTCTGTCTCTCTGTCTCTGTCTCTCTCTCTCTCCCTCTCTCTGTCTCTGTCCCTCTCTCTGTCTGTCTCCCTCTCTCTGCTAAGCCTCTTACCTATAGGATTATTGGCAAACCGAGGTATTATTTAGCTCCATTCATCTGGAAGATGCGTTATTAATGTGTTGTGGAATGAAACCATCTGTAACAGCAGCCGAGAATCATGGGCGGAGGCATGGGGGGAGGGGGACACGTATGTTTGTGTGAGTGAGTGAGTGAAGGGGGGAGAGACAGAGAGATTCTAATGCAGCCCTAATTAGTGGTGCAAGAGAGAAGACTTTGAAAAGGGATGTATCAGAAGCAAGATGTTGGTTTGATTTTTGATTTCACAGTTTTACTGATGTGGCACACACACACACACACACACACACTAAAATCAAAGATCAGCAGCGATCACACAGTTTTATAGAAAAGTTGTATTTTTTTTTTTTATGAGTGAGTAATCAACCTGATGAGCCTGAATCATAACTCATTCATTAATTTATCCATCATCAAATCTGTAACTGAGTCTCCACGACCAAATCACCCAAATCACACTGCTCCATACTGTGAGCCTTCCTGTGGGTAGTGAATCCCCCTGGAAGTTGGGTTGATCTGAATGGTGAGATGATCAGAGCACCTCAGTAGCAACCTGGCAGCTGGTGGATTAGAACCTGAAGCCTTGAGGACCCAAGTCAATTTGTTACTTACAGTAGACTGAAAAAAAAGCATAGATTTAGATGTAAATCAGTTTTTTCCATTCAGTTTAGCGCCAAATCAATTAATTTTGCAGAAGAAACACAAAAATTATTATATTTCAAATCAGAAAAAAAGAAAATGTAGAGATTTATTCTAACCAATTCAAACTGATTCAAACCTCAAAGAATGTATATCTGTCCACCTTGTTGGACGTCAGTATCTGTCAGACAAGAGTCAACAGAAGTGAAAGGTCTACATGAGCCGTGTTCGCGTGTACACGCAGTATTTCTTACATCCTGACACCTGTGAACACAGGACTAACAGTCAGTGGAATCTGCTGCCTCGGCTGTAAACACATGACACGGACACACGGAAACCACAGTGAAGAGGCCGCCGTGCATTTAGCACCTGTGAGAGAAAGGCTGTCCATCACGGAGGTGTCTGTCTGTGATGGTTGGGCTGCTATGGTTACGCAAAACTTTCTCTCAGCGAACCTAAACATAGTCTGGAGGTTTGGGATTCTGGCATCCAGCGTCCACTGCTAAACCAGGGCCTCGGTCATGTGGGGAGCACTGTTACCACAGGAGCTGATTTGTTCCCTTCCTCAAGTCTAATTATTGGCCAAGAATTCCCGATCCTGTTCTTTTGGTCTTACTAGGATGTATGTGAAGGTAGGAACGTAGGAAGAACTTCCATTGAGAGCCTGAAGTTCTAGTGTTCAGTTACTGTAACTAAAAAAAACACAGCAGTTTTGTAACATCAGTAAAATTAACAAAAGTTAGATAACACCCAGAACTAAGGAATGAAACAGTCTTACATCAGAAATAGTCATCATGTGATCAAAATATGGTTCAAAATAAGATGTAAATGTAAAAATTTATCAGCATTTTTTTGTTAGCAAACAGCTGAAAACAGGCCAAAAAATAGGTAAAAAAAATTCAGCAAAAACAGAAAAAAAAATGCCACCCAAATCACACTGAACCATAATGTGAGCCTTCCTGTGGTTAGTTGAAGTTTTGTTGGTCTTTATGTTCAGAGCACCTTGGTGGCAACCTGGCGGAATCAGACCTAAACCCTTGAGGACCAGTGTCTGCTTCCTTAACCACTAGGCCACCACTGCCGGCCATCTATATACTGTATCAAAATATAGATATTACATTCAAAAACAAGACAAAATATGGGTGAAAATAAACCAAAATCTTGACAATTATTAGAACAAAAATAGTTTGTGTTGGCAGAATGCTAAAGGTTAGCCAGGTTAACAACCAAACATGGCTCAAATAATACAGTGAGAACCGTTGCTAGAAATGACAAAGGAACAAAGGAAAACAGTCAACTCATAGAGATGACAAAAAGCTAAATGTTTTGTCTGAATTCAGCATAATAAAATGTTTGGGGAAAAAAAGTGTTTTTTTTACCCCAAACATTGAACTCAAAAGTGTAAAAAAAAAATGTATTTATATATTTTGTCCTTCTTCATTTTTATTATTTTCTTTCTCTTTCTCTCTGTCAGTTCGTTCTTCCTCTGATCTGAGTCCATTCCCATCTCTTTCTGAGATAAACAACGCATTAGCAGAGCGCCAGTGAGTGAGTGAGTGTGAGTGTGTGTGTGTGTGTGTGTGTGTGAGTGAGAACAATCACAGCAGATGAGCCCATGGACAGACTGTTCCTAAATTTACCCTCATTACTGGTTTTACGGAGTCAAACTTTATTGATGTAATGATTTGGACGGTGGAGATCTAAAATCACAAAGAGCGTTTCCTCTGAGACTCTGCTCTGTAATTATGAATGTCCCGATGTCTGTTTAAAGCAAAATAGTTCACACTCCAACATGAGTTACTTTGAGAGAGTGCCAATCCAAACACCAATTACCAGAGCTAAAGTGGCCACGCTGCAGCACAAAAACCCAGCGCTGACAGTGAGTGGCACATAAAATGACAGGGGAGAAAAGTTCACGTGAAAAAAAAAAGGTGCTGGTTTTTCATCCTGCAAAGTGAATAAAAAGATGTCCAGGACGGGAATTTGACAACATGGCAAAGACGGAAGAAACAGACGATTAAAAGTGACATAACCGCACGAGCAGCATGTGGAGCTACTGTCCTGGTGAAATGTGGGGAGATTTAACCAATGGCTCAAACACAATGGTAGAACAAGAGCGATTCACCTATGGACACACTGGCATAAGGATTAGACCAGGATTTAGACATTGAGACATTTTCTTTTGGCCTGTTCACGCAGGGCAGGCCATAAGCTCAATCTTATCAAAAATTGCCGGCAACTATTCAGTTGCCATATTTATTACGACTATTAGGCGCAAATAAAAGTCTTAGATTTTCTTCAAAATGTGCGGTGCGCTCTGTGTGTGTTGGTGTAAGGTGGACATAGTAGAGGACACCATGAGAACGTTAAAGGGGGAAGCGTGGGCGCCCTAAAATCAGGTGCGCCTTATGTGTGTGTTAAATATAGTAATGGCACACATAACTGAGACTGTGCCTTTTAGTACAGTGCGCCTTATGGTCGTGAAAATACGGTAACTGAATATTTGCCGGCAATTTTTCATAGGGATGAGCTTATGGCGACACATGATGTTCCAAGACCAATCCAGTAGCTGACTAATGACAACAGTCCACCAACATGGCTGCCTCTATGCTTTACCATGACGTTACTGATACAGAGGAATTCTCCCTCAAACCAAATGGATTCCAAACAGGGCTTTATACACATGCTGGACTGAGTTGACACAAGTAATTATGAAAACTAACGCTGCTGACACTAAAATATTGTGAGAAATTTGCTATAAAAACTCTACCAGGAACATTATTTATTTCACTTCACCTGATCTTTAAAAGCTCCAATACCTTAATCCATTTCCAGGCCAATGAACTTAAGATGGAGAGATGGAGCATCTAACAACACTCAATTCAAACCCCACCCCCAAAAATGACACCTTATACAACTTTAGTTACTTTGTCAGACACAAATGTAATAAAAAGTCAGGCCATCCTTGACTAATATCTGATGATGTCATTGAATATTCACTCAGCTGTGGCAGCAATCCTCCAATCACAGTCCTGACCCTTCACCCACTGGCTGACATCACACTGAAATCCACACAGTTGGTTTGAAACACGAGGGAAACCTGGTCTACTATCTGCATACTTGGTCCATATAACAACTTAACTAGAACTGGGGCTTAAACATGTGCCCTGTTTGCTGTAAAACAAGAATTCCAACCACCTCCCCACTGCGTGGCAAAGAAAATCTTCATTATTTCATCTGAAAATGTTTGACTTTTCCATTCGTTTGCACTGAGTGACCAGTGTGTGTGACTCACTGCTGTGATCCTGAACACACTGGGGTGAATCAGATCCCTGTTGCTCTCAGTCGGGGGCGCCGTCCGGTATCAACAATGGATTTTGAGCAAAAGCTCTTAAATACAAAACACATGATGTGAAGTAGACTGTTACAGCAACGTTTTTCAGCTGAATTTCAACACTGATCCCAGCAGGACAGCACTCACTTTGTCATGTTCTTTGATTTTAATGGCATTTTCATGTTAATTCTCTTTCATGTTTTCTTTTTTTCAACAGACTTTCATAAATACTGTGTAATGTGTCTAGACAGGGAAAAGTATTAAAGTGGCTTTTAGTGATGAAGACAGACTTGAAATGATACCACAAAGACCTGCTGAGACAGGAGTTGTAGACGAGTGTACCTCACTTAAAGTGAAAAGTGTCATTTTAACATTTGTGTTTTTCCCAAAAAGATGAAGAAAGAAAAGTTTTACATTCTGCTTAGGTTGACCTCAGACTGTGTGACCTAGTTACACAACAACACTAAGATCTTACTAAAATGCTGGAAAAAACAGCAGTAGTGCTAATTTTCTTCCATATATGTATATATAATATAATGTATGCATATGGAAGAAAAAGCAAACTCCTTGGATTTCAACTTGGAACCCTTCCGACTTGAGTCCGATTCCTTAACCACTAGGCCACCACTGCTCCATATATATTTGTTTGATCATATCTATTTTTTATAGTGTATATATATATATATATATATATATATACATATATATATATATATACACACACAGTGTTGGGCACGTTACTTTAAATAAGAAACTTATTACTTTACCAGTTACTGTGCTGAAAAAGTAACTAGTTACGTTACAAGTTACTAAATTCCAAGAGTAACTAATAACTAGCTACTTTACTTTACTTTAAATAATAATAAAAATACATTAAAAAAGTTTGTATGTTGTGTAAATTTGTGGAACAATAAAAACAAAATATATTTTTTGACATTTGTACAGGCATCTGTATCGTAACCTAAACTTGCCATCAAACCAGATAGTGCACTTTAAAAAAGTAACTTATTACTTTACTAATTACTGCTCTTATATATATATATATATATATACAACGCATGCATTTATATTAGGATCTGGGTAATTTGTCTAAGACTATTTTATTTTATTTCCTATTAACAACATTTTTATTATTTATTTTATTTTTCCAAACATTAATTTTGAACCATCAACCACATTTACTGCTGCAGTGTTCACAGGAACTGAAAAAGGAGAGAAATGACCTTTTGCAGAACCCCGCCTCCAAGTGGCCAGTGTCCTAGTAACCATCACTATGAAAACAATGTCCTTCAAGCTGTACCTTCATTCATCTTCACCTTCTCCAACCCAGTAGCAGCAGCCTCCACGACTGGCACCCAAATCACACTGCACCATACTGTGAGCCTTCCTGTGGGTGGTGTTGGTCGGGACGGTGTTATATTCAGAGCACCCTAACCCCCACCCTCACCCCCCGACGTCCTGTTACTCATGCAGCAGCCTCCTCAGTACATACAGCTGACTGCCGGTCTAAACACCATTGAAATCCACTATAAACATAGTCTGTAGAGACTGGTCTCCGTCAGAGGCATCTGGTTCTGAACATCGACTGGTTCTGCTGCTTCACCATAAAAGAAACATGTTTCTGCTGGTACAACAGAAATTTTAACGTTTTGATTGTGGCTCGGGGTTTTTGTGGGCCGGATAAATTTAGCACCCTTGCAGAGGCGATAAGCTTTAGTATATTGAGGTATTTGTTTTAATTACATTGTATTCGTTGAGGTCTACAATAAATATTTAATTTAACTGCTTCTGCATGAAAGTGCAGTTGCAGTTGTTAAAAGTGTTTGCACAACAACTGCAGCGGCACCTGACGTCACGAGGCAGTACTTTTAAAACAAAAAGTGCACAACACACTACTTTCGAAGTAATTGCTGTAATTATTGGCAAGAAGTATTGCGGTTTATTGCAATAAAGAAATAATATTGAAATATAATTTTTTTTTACATAATAATCACAATGCATTTTGTGATTAACTAATACAATTCACTTTCACGCTGTCACAAAATACAGTATTCTTACAATTTATTAATATATATTGTGTATATGTATAATTGCAATTGAAATTAATATTATCATTTTAAAAACATTAAAAATCTATCTATCTTTTCTACATATATAGTTATACTTAAATATACATTTAAAAGTATATATACACTTCACTTATGTGTTATTATATGTTATATACTGTATGTTTTACTGTATGTATTAAGTTATATTATATGTTATATATATTACCGATATAAGTAGTGAAGAATAAATTTTTATTTCATATACATATACATATACAGTATATA
>JAFBJS010000783.1:18322-70373 GCA_016785265.1 Paraplagusia blochii
TACACTTAAGTTCACTTATGTGTTATTATATGTTATATACTGTATGTTTTACTGTATGTATTAAGTTATATTATATGTTATATATATTATCCGTATATAACTAGTGAAGAATACATTTTTATTTCATATATATATACATATACAGTATACAAAAAGGACATATTAAACATAGATACTGATTCAGAACATACTTTTGTGATTAAGTACAACTATTGACTTTACTGTCATATATATGACAGTAAAGTCAATATATATACATATATATACTGTATGTATAGTCCAGTGGCATGGATAACTACCTTGTACTTCCATAATGGCTACTACAGGAAATCAGAAGCACAAAACATCCAAAGAACAATAAAAAGAAAACTACTGTACCAAACTCCTCAGGCCCCTCCTGGGTAGTGGACCCCTGTTAGAGCCCTCTAATCTAAAGTATGCTGCCTTTTAATCAGAGTATTGTTGGGGGATAATTATTGGCTCAGTGTCGGCCCAGCAGGATCATATCTGCTGCTGCTGTTTCACAGGAACATTACCAGACACGTGGCAAAGAGCCATAACCAACAACTCACTGGGTTCTGGAATCAGTTTACAGAGCCGTTCAGGGATCCCCCTGCACAAATTGCTTCTGCAATCTCTGTTAGTCTTTCAAACAGCAAAAATATACTAGGATTTTTTGGGTTTTTTTTTTTTAGACTTCAGTAAGAATATCCCCTGACAGTGTCTATAAATGAGGTCTGCAGCCGGTCCAACTGTGCCGCGGAGGAGAAAAAAAAAGGGGCAAGGGAGAGATGACGTCAAATATTCTGTGGTTTCAAGTTGTAATGAAGCTAATGTAGCGTCACCAGGCTGTGGAAAAATGTAGAAAGAAGAGTGAGGTGGAGGCACCGCGACGGATGACTCGTGAAGTCATCGTCTTCCACACTGGAAAAGATGAGGAGACCCCGGCGCTGGAGGAAAGTGGACATCAGGCCTTGAGTTACATGTGAGTCCATGAATAACCGCGGTGGAGGGGCGGGGGGTTTAACAACATGTGTGAGCTGGACGCCCGCTGGGCAACATGACAGTACATGGCTACTGTGGCAAAGGGAAAGAAAAACGCTGACGACCAGATGTGGAGCTGAGAGGCGGAGGCTCTGTGAGACCAGACTTCTGCTGAAGGTGAAGTTTTAAATGGCAGCTCACAGGCAGTTTCTCATGTCCATGAGCAGGGACGCCAGATGGACAGCAATCATTTACCACCATATTGTTGTGTGTGATGCATATGGATTGCATCATTTGTAAAAAAAAAAAACAGTAAGTGATTAAAGCTTGTTAGAAAAACTGAAGCAACAAAAAAAAAAATATTTGAAAAGTGAAATTTATGCATTCATGGCTATGACTGTGAATTAAACCTCAATAAAGTCAAGGAACTGCAATTACATAAGTTAATAATTGTCAAATATCTATCAGCCTAGTGGTTTAGGAGGTGGACTGCAAGGCTTCAGGTTCTAATCCACCAGGTTCAGGTGCTCTGATCATAGCATCGTCTCGACCCACATAACTTCCAGTGGCCACAGTGAGGCTCACAGTAAGAAGCAGTGTGATTTGGGTGCCAGTCATGGAGACTGGCAACAGATAAGAGGATGAGGACGAATGGAGGAAAGAATCGACGATATTCTAGCAAATAGATGAAATTAACTGATGGTTACTGGGGTCTCATCCATCGCAGCATGGATCAATTTCTCTTGGGTTTACAGTATATTGCATGATATATTACACTAGGTCCATAAACTTTGGAACAGACTAGTCTGCCCAGGCTGCCTTTTTTGCTGACATCATCATAACTTTCGGTTTTGCCCATTTTGTTTTCGCTGGTTAAATTTGTTTCTCCCGAAAAACTGAAACTGCACTTTTGGGCCATTTTTGGCTGAAAATTTGCTCCATCTCCAACCAGTTCAGACTGATCTCTGATCAGCTTCGACCAGTTTGATCATTATTTCTTGTTGAAGTTTGGAGCTGCAATCATTCAGATAGAGACAGGAAACAGACAGACGTAGCGCAAACACCATTAGTAACAAGAAACTAATGGCAGCAGGCGAACAACAAGCGGAGTTGGAGTTGTCTTTCACTAGACGGCCAGAGGAAAAAAAAAAAATCTTTATCTCTTCACTGCCATTTCCTCAAAAGACACAACAGGAGACGTCCCCTAATGACAGCCTCTGCTCCAGCCTGCTGCAGCGACACATCCTGAGCTGAGCATAATGACTCTGCTCCAAACAAGACGCCGCGCAGGACGTACTGCTGTTGTCACTACGGCGGCTTCTGGCTCACTCTGTTCTGGAAGTGCTGCCCCTGCCGCTCTCAGTTGTGATGCCTGATACGGAGCATCAGCCGGTGCTTATGTCTCAGCCTCAGGCTGGACTTCCGTCTCTGCCCTGCCAAGCTGAGCACACACACACACACACACACACACACACACACACACACACACACACACACACACACACACACACACACACACACACGCACACGTTAACAAAGGAGAAAAGGAATGCAAATGCGGGGCTTAACCAGTTGAGGGGACATATGTGGCCGAGGGCAACTAGTTGAATGTTAAGAGTCTGGAGGGTCAAGAGAAAGGGAGACAGAGAGACTAAGACAGACAGGCAGCTGATTGCCTGCTTCATTACCTGTCATCTTGGACGTTAGTGATTGAGGACCCAAGTCTGAAACGTTGCAGACTTGGGTCCTCAAGGCTTCATGTTCTAATCCACCAGCTGCCCTGTTGCCACTGAGCTGCTCTGAGCATTGCACCATCACAACCCACATAACTTCCAGTGGGTTCATCACCAACAGGAAGGCTCACAGTATGGTGCTGTGTGATTTGGGTGGCTGTCGTGGAGACTACTGCCCCTGAGACCTAGTTCCGTCCTGAAGCCTGAGTTCAAATCCACTGCACCCTGGTGTGCACACTTACTAAGGCATTTACTGCAAAACTAAACTTTCATTCAGTACAACATTGTTTGCCAAAGACTGGGTTGCGACCCTTATGAGGGATCACAAGATTTTTTGGGTGGGGTCATCTTGCATCATAATTCCTATGGATTCGCATTTAATTACTGTTTTTGTAATACCAATGGTTTCAACACCAGGTCAACAAAATATAATAGTTTCATTAATGTTCAATAAAAGTCAATGATTTAGGAAAAATGTCTATTGACTTGGCACTCAGACGTACAGGCCCCCACAACATCAAACTGCACCTAGAGACAGTCCCTAATTTCCCAAAATGTAATCCCCAGACATTAATACGGTTCTATCTATCTACAGACTGACCAAAAAAATTCTCATCAGACGTGGGGTGGGGTTGTCTGTGGTGGGAATGCCAGGACAGGAGGCAGGTGACCCTGGCTCGGCCAATGAGGAGCACACCAGTGAAATTTGAAACAACACCAAGCCTTGATGCTCAGGTAGCTAGTACAGGGTAGATATGTAGATCGGTATCTACCATGGATCTCCAAGGAAGTGTTGGTAGACCCTGAGCAACAACATAAAACAGTAATAGTAATAAAACTAGAAATAAAATTATTTTTTTAAGATGCTAATCACTGGGTTGGAATGTGAATAAGATAGGTATTGAGTCAGACAGTATAACATATGTTATATGTTAATGTAGAGAGTAAGACATCCAGTTTATATAGGTAAATATATTAAGTATAAGTAAAAGTTGTATATAATAATTAATCATAATAATTGTATTTCAATATGGAATATTTAAGTTTAAAAAAAAAAACATGTTAATTTGCCAACAGTTCAATAAATTGAGCATTCCTCTCTCATTAAGTAAAATAAATGACCTGCTCCTCTAACACTGTAACAATTATCATCCTCCCATATCTGACTAAATCACTGCCTTCCTCTTTTTCTACCCTCCTTCTGTCTCTCCTCACCCTCCCAATTGGCCCCTGGGGATAAATATGTTTTTCTCAATCTAAATCTTCAGGGGTCGCTGGCAAGAGATAAATCAGGATAATAATAGTAATCAGGTTAGAAGGGGTTGTGGCGCTAAAGAAAAAAAAAGGTTGATACAATCCAAGGTAGGAATATCCTGAAGTACTGCCATTCTACTCCATGGCAGCCACCACTGACTGGAGGCAGCATTACTGCAATATTACACTGATACTTCATACAAAGATTCTTTAGGTGACAAAGATGCGACAAATGTCTCAAATATAACCCACCCTTGGAATGACTTTGCTGTGTGTTGATGCCAGCAGGTCCTGGCAGACGAAGTGACCCGACTGAGTCACTTCAGAATCGGCAGAGAGGAGAAGTGATACGGAGCAGGGCTGAGAGCCGGGACCATTGGGTATCAAACTACATCACGGCTGGTTATCTGCTGGTTGCGCGGTGGCTTCAGAGGAGCGGAGACTGTACGTGAGTGGCTGGCAGCTGAGCGCGGGGAAAGAGCTGCACACTTGCCAAAAACAACTGACTCCAAAATCCGAGAGGCGTCCCGAGTGCTCGGAGAACCAGTACCAGCCAGCAGCTCAAAATTGGAGAATTTTAATTCCTAACCTCAGGTTGTGAAAATGAATCACATGCTCTACGGAAGCTCTGTAGAAACACAAAAACCTACTCAGTGTTCAAACCTCGCAGGCAAAGACAGGGCAGCCCAGTGGAGACTGCAAATAAACATTTGGACATTTGGTGGGAATTAATTCCAGCTTCCAAAATTGCAAACCATTCGTTTCCGTGTCTGTGAATGGACACTCTCACAGTTTCAAGTCATTTCATTAATTCATTTTGTATGAGTGTTTATAATGCCCTGAGTGTGTGGCTGTATCCTGACCATTGACCCTGGATTTTCCTGCTGCAGGTTCTGTTTGCAGAGTGGAGACCAGTAAATCTCCACGCTGGTTTGCAGAAGTAATTCAGGGGGTTGAATACGAGTCTCCAATTTAAAACGATCTGTGGTCGGGGCAACTTAGAATAATTCCTTGTGGGTTTTTTTTTTTTTGTTGAAACACACCTGACAACGTTTAGTGTCAGAGAGGATTTTCCCACAGTTCTTGAAATTAGTCAGCTTTTCTTCAAATGCCCAGCAACTGCGCCATCAACTGACTAAAAATGTTAATAAGACCACCCGCCCACATTGCACTGACGAGTTTAGAAACTGAAATGTTTGACAAATACATAGACTATAGTGGAACTGCTGGCTGGAAAAGACTGGAAGTTTTAATTCAATTAATTCAATAAAATAATATTTTATGGAATGTATTTTTGATGTTATCAAATTTAGACAAAGATTCAGTAAAATATTAAAACTTTGAATTGACTTACAACCACATCATCAAATTGGAGACTGGAAATACAGCTTAACAAAGCAACAATATGATGTCCCATGTTGAAAAACTGTTCTTTTTCATTAACAATTAATAAGGAGGTGAATAAGGAGGTGGCAGTGGCAGCAGTGCGGTTCAGGAAGGCTTCAGCTCGGATACGATTTGATCATTTTAAGTGTTAGTTATAGCCATAAAATCTGAGTAAGAATCAGATTTTTCCAAACCAGTGGCGATCTTCGCTGGGGGCGGACTGTGAACTATAGATGATCCGGTCCAGTTCTTATGTAACTTCTACAGAACCTGACCTTTCTCTGCACTTTCAGTTTCCCTGACCAATATACCTGGGGCAACTCTAGAAGTAAAATGTTGGTGGTTCAATTTCAGAGTTGAACAGTCTGTGTGTTATTATGTCTCTGGACCAGACACTTAACCCCTGCGCTGCCCACTACACCCAGCCGTGCAGGCAGGTTGGAGTCTCCGTCCTCCCTTAAAACAAGTCCATTTGTGGAAAAACATGACACGACTATGGTCTACTGTACGTCCAGGCAGTCAGAACAACAAAACCAAGCTTGAAAAATAATAAACACATCAGCTGGTGATTCTGTATGACTCAGAGCATTCACACCACAGACCGTGAGAGGGGAGAAAAAAAACAACCAGAGGAGGAGAAAGACTCTACCCTGCTGTGACCTGCTCTCACTTCACATTCACACTGGTGAGTGTATGAAACAAACTCTCTGCGCGTGTGCGAGCGTGTGTGTGTGTGTGCGTGTGTGAGTGTGTGTGTGTGTGTGTGTGTGTGTGTGTGTGTGTGCAGGGGAGCCTTCATCTCAGTGTCAGCTCATCCAGAAGCATCAGAATCAGCCTGGGAGCCTCCAGCTGAGGATGCCCGCCTCCCAGCAGCATCATCACGGCAGAATAAAACAAATGCTCTCCCACCATCTGTACCTCCGACCACCCGCTCATTCAAGATGCAAGGCCGTGCTCTGACCGTCTCCCCCCTCAGACCTGGGGGTGTGTTGACCTGTCTGTCAGCCACCATCACCACCCTCTCTCATTCCGTTGTCAAGATATGAAATGATGAAGACAGCGGCATCTGCCTGCGTCTCTTACCGGCTGCTGTATGTGTCTAGCCGCCCCCCTGCCAGCCGGAGGAAGATGCTGCCTCTTGGCTCCGCGCTGGGTATAGTCGATGCCAGCGGCGGCAGCGGCGGCAGCGGAGGACGAGGAGGAGACGGAGGAAGAGGAGGCAGAGGCGGCTCTGTTGCCCGACAGCCGGTCCCTCTTCTCCCGCACGCTGGAGCCTCCGTCCTCGCCGGAGTCGAGGCTGCTGAAGTTCCACACAATGAGCGTCTGCACCAGCAGCACCGTCAGCGCCGCGATCAGGGCGGAGCGGGAGCGGCGGGCCAGCCTGCGAGCGCACCAGCCGCCGACCATCGTCTCACAACCGGGGGAAGCGCGGAGCCTGCACTGGATGAGCGGAGCGGCGACTGTGGCTGTGCGCAGCGACACGAGAGAGGGAAGAGTGGAAGTACAGGGAGGACCAGGAGGAGGAGGAGGGAGATAAGGGGGAGAGAGGGAGGGAGCGTGGCGGTACCTCACGGTGGAGGAGGCGAGGAGGAGCGTCTGAGGCGAAGGAGGGGAACAGGGCCATCGTGTGGCGGAACCGATGGCGCCGTGTGATCCTCGCAACTGTGTGAAAGACTGTGGAGACATGATCGAGGCTGAGCTGAGGCAACAACCGTGACGGTTACAACAATCAACAATACATTTTCGGATCATTTTAAGACAAAATAAGTGTTGATGAATAATTGGCTTTAACTGCTGCTAATGTGATCATTTAGTTAAAGAGTTAATAACTTTGAGTCGGTCATCTTCCCTTGGCCCTGTGATTCCATGCCTGGTCTGAGGGGCAACAGTCTCCTTGACAGCCACCCAAATCACACCGCACCATACTGTGAGCTCAATGAGGCAGTGTAAGGTTCATGTCTGGTGAGACACTGACGTCATCACAGTCAGATTTATATGAACCCTACAGAGCAGCTTGAGCAATTTGATTGGCAACATTTAACATTTAAATGTCTAACCCAGGGGTGTCCACAGTCTTTTGTCTTGTGAGCTACTTTCCTAATGACCAGGCTGAAGTGATCTACCTAGATTGAAAACTCTAAATATATTTACCCATATAAACAGGATATCTTACTCTCTACATCAGCGGTGTCAAACCCATTTCTACCTGGGGCCACATCAGCAATACAGTTCGCCTTGAGGGCCCAGTTGAACGTGAGACTGTACGGGTTTTGGGTGCAAAACCACTGGTTCGTCGACCAGTACCAGTCTGTAGGTGATTTGGTACAGGCCGCAGTGGGACACGGTGAAAAAAGTTCACTTTATTTTTACTAATTCACTGAATTCACAGAAGTAGTATTTTTCACAGATGTAATATCTTGTGGGCCAAATTAAATGACTTGGTGGGCCACATTTGGCCCCCGGGCCTTGAGTTTGACACATTTGCTCTACATTAACATATAACATAGGTTCTTCCCTCACCTTTGAGGGGGATCTATACAGTCCAATAAGATCTGGCTTCAGTTTTGTGCCATGACATGAGGCCGGGGAACTGTAGCCTCACAGTCCAGCTCTGTGCAGTGGTTTTCTAACGTTCAACACAACAATACATATTAATGGTAAAAGGGTTAAACAATTTAATAGTAGCATGCAGTGGGACGGCATAATGATCTATTTAGCATGCAGTGGGATGGCATAATGATCTCTTTAAATACCATGTCTACACAATATACGATCGTCTAGTATTGCATAATCCGCGGTGAGCCTCAGCACTGAACTTCTTGGTATGTGAACGGTAAATGTGAAAATTCAGCAATTTTGAAAAATAATTCCAAAAATGGTGACGTTATGAAATGCCATGAACTTTAAGACTTAATAAATGTAACCATTCAATTTATTTTCAAAGTTATGTTTCCATGATGACAGTGGAGGCTGTGCCTCACCTACCTCCACAGGAGCACATCAGTGTGTGAGCCTCACTGTGGGTGGTGAACCCACTGAAAGTTATTTGTGTCCACTTCCTTGGTGGTCCACCACTGGGCAACCCCTGCTGCTGAAATCGTGCAAATAAACAAAATATTAGAAACAAACTGAGCTGAAGTCAATTTAGCAGCACTGACCAGGGCCGTATTAACACTTTTTATGGTATGGGGCTAACTACCAGGATGGTGCCCTTCATGTCGTGTCCCAATCACAGCTGGTGAACTGACACATTGGTGGTCAACAGACATCCACTGACCTAATCTATGATGCCTGTAGGTACTGTAGACCAGTGCTTGTTTTAGGTGGCGAGGTCAGGGTTTCGTGCCCCTTTAACACATTCCATTAATTCAACCTTGCCACTGACACAGTCTTTAATTTTGTGTTTTCTACCGTGAGGAATCTGAAGAACCCATACAGAGGAAAGTGAGTTCTGCAAAAGCTTGATGGACAGCATGGTGGTTGAACTCAAGCCCTATTCTTGGTCGCAAGACCTAGTCTAAATGCTGTACTGGTTGTGCAACAGAACCAGAAGTCCTGCAGAACCCAAGTCTGCTTCTTTAACCACTAGGCTACAACTGTTGTCCTGACAAAATAACAAGATAAATAAAAAGTCCTTTCTCATCTCCCCTTTTTTTTCATCTTAATCTTAACACTGATACACAATCCAGCCCAGTAGGTGGCAGTACAGCTCACATGCCTCAATAAGAACCAATTCACTCACTTATTTCATGGAGAAAGCCTGAAGTATTTTGAAATATAGGGTTTTTTTTGGAAATAAAAATGCAAAGGAGAAAACTGTCAGTAGTCATTTTGGCAGGTGCTAATGAGACCACAAGGGGCACGAGTGGTGCAGTGATAGGATTTCACCTCCAGGTTATACAGACCAATGGACAGGAAATAGAGAAAAAAAGACAGGCATCAGGTTATGGTCCTGTTTGTGCTCACTGTGAGAGAATTTAATAGCAGACGAGATCTTTCACAGAAGAAATTATGGACCCGACCCTGTGGTGGTGAATGATGTCATTAGCCGAGCTCAACGGGAATATTACAGAGTCGGCATGTGTTTCTGACAGACATCATAGATCCCAACAGGTGAGTACCTGCATGGACCCTGGCTCCCTGGCTGTGTTAGATCAACATCAAACTCTGTCTCCATGTCCATAATAATGAGTATTTTCTTGTTATTTTTCTTCTTAAAAATCCATATGCACATGTTCACTTCCCTGATCCCAGCTGGAATCATACAGAAACTCCAGAGGTTTGCCTCACATTTCTCCTGGATAGACTTCTTTCTGTTAAGAATTTAATAGAAATGCTGAATGAACCATGGAGTTATGTAACCTATATATATATATATATCTTTACATAAAAAGCTACAAATGTTCAAAACAAAGGACAGTAGAAGAAAAACAGCTCCAAATAATTCAATAAAAATAGATGCCCGAAGGCAGGCTTGGGCCTTTATTATTTTGACTTCCAAGGGTGATACCAAAAATTTGAAAGATTGAGTATTTGTGTGAACTAAGATAAATGATGAGTAAAGTATTGAATAAAGGCAATACTTAACTTTAGCCTCTTTGAGACTATCTATTGGGGAAATGCTGGCTTTGCAGGGAAAAGGTAGAAGGATAGCAATAATACAAATTAAAAGTATAATTTGGAGAAGTCTGGCGGGCCGGATTATAAAGCCAAATGGGCTGTATCTGCCCCCCAGGCCTTAGTTTGCCCAGGTCTACTCAAAGGTAAGCCTGGATCTTAGAATCTGAGCAGATTGGTCCAGCTTACATCTTTAGAATAAACAAATTAGTACAAAAGTGGAAGGTCACAAAGAGCTCAGCATCTTAGGTGTTTGACCTCATACTTTAAAAAACACTGCATCAGCTGTATTTGCAAAAAATAATTGACTAAAGGGAAAAGCCTGAAAAAAAACCTGGGAGTGAACCAAAAAAATAGACCTAAATCACAAAAGTGACTTTCCATCCAGTATGTAAATGAATCAGCTCCTCATTTCACATGTTGATCATTGCGTGGACTAACAGACAGACCAGTGTTTACAGCCTCATCCGTCACCGTCAGCCCCCACTCTGGAACTATTTTTAACTCACTCGAAGTTCTTGGACCTGACTCTGAAACGCTGGCTGAATACATCGTCTGAGATCCATGGCAACATCCTACGTGAGCGATGGAGTAGAGCAAGTTCACGTCCTCATCGCGTAACGGACGTTTGCTTGTAATTTATTATGTCAGCGGGGTGTAATATGGACAATTACCTCTGCTAATAGGAGGACATGTTTTCATCAACGTGAAACATACTTTCACTTCTATATGTTTATCTGGAAATTAAAATATCAAATCCAACATATAAGCTAAAAAAACATACAAAGATTACACTCAATCTTTACCCTATTAATACTTATTCTTAATTACCTCCAATCACTGGGCTGCGGACTGGTACTGGTCCGTGAGGCAATTGGTACCGGGCCGCAGAGAGATAAGGCTTAACTCTATTTTCATTGAATTTATTATTTGAGGCCGAACAATGTTTTATTTTGAAAAAAATAAGAAGACCAGATCCGCCTGGGTTCATCTATTCAGGGCAGGTCCAATATTTTAAGGGGGCAGTTGGTGGTCTAGTGGTTAAAGAAGTTGACTAAGGTCTGCAAGGCCCCTGGTTCGAATCCCCCTACGTCAAGTTATGACTGAGGTCCACTGAGCATGGCACTGTCCCCACTCAAAGCTCCCTGGGCGCAGCCCACTCTTGGTGATGGGTTAAATCAGTGCTTCTCAAAGTGTGGGGCGGGCCCCCGTGGGAGGCGTGACCCTGGGGAACATGCTTTTTTCCGCCCTAATACAATTAAGTGTAATTGCACATTACAGTGTAATTGTAAGTTGAACTATATTTCTTTCTTTTTGTTTTCTTTATGGTAACAAGGATATAAAGTTGTGCAGAGGTGTACCTAGAACTATTTTATAGACAAATGCTGTTATTTATAGTTGCGGCGGTGAGTAGGTGGTGGGGAGGGAGTGTGGGGGACGAATTGTTTTCTTCTTGCTGGGGGGGCGTAACAGAAAATAATTGAGAAGCACTGGGTTAAATACAGAGGTGACATTTCGTTGTGTGCAGTGGTGTTAGGGTAAAAATGTTAGGGTAACACTGCTCTTCCTCTCTGTGTCATATCTTTTCATTCATAACTAACTGCTTATATTTGTCAGTGTTTGAGTTCAGACAGTCTTCGTTTTTCCATCTACTTAACCGATAACTTTTTCATTATAATTCTGCAGTGATTACAAATGTAGATTCCAGAATGTTGGCACGGTGTTGTTACTAAACACAAATGTAACAATATTATACTGTATATTAACTATGTTCAAAAATAATTACTGATTTGTTAAAGAAAAATCCTCAATGTTGTGTTGTTGCAGTTGCCAAAATATCTTCAGATTATCTAAAAGAGTCTTTTCAACAAAGATTAGTGAAAAGCCAAAAGAAAGAAAGAAAAAAAACCCAATGGGAACTCATTGTCACTCCTGCAAAATATTTAAAGTTATTTAGATTCTTTTGCTCTCGGACCCACAAACCACTAAAGTCAGGGTTCGGCCACAGAACATCTCAGGCTTCCTGACAAATTGACACTTGGCTAAATGTTAAAATAGACTAAATAGCAGATAATTGTGGGAGAGGAAGAAAAAAAAAACATTTTAAATGCTACTGTCCTGACCACACCAGGTTCTTAAATGACATACCAACCAGCAGCGGTTCACATCTCCAGGAAATCCTTGACTGCAGCACAGACACAACATTTAATGCCGAGAGGAAAACAACAACTGAAGGACTGGAGCTGGAGGAGGATCATTCACTTCATCTGCCGGAATGACCGTGAGCTGTCTCAGACAATAAGACATCTGTGTCAATATCAGGACTGAATGATGGAGTTCTGCACTTGAGTCATCATCATTAGTGATTGTTACACTCATCCAAGGACATGCTCATCTGCTAAGACGCTAATGAGAGCCAAGAAATGACTTACCGTTACGTGACTTATTTTCTGTGTGTTTTTTTTTTCTTTTTCATTTCTAACCCAGGTCTTCAGTGGTGTCCTGCCTGAATAAATCCATCCATTTGATGACATCATTACAACCACAAGAAACCATCAACATCATGGAGAAATGTCGTGGAGCATATGCGTCAAACTCATGGTCCGGGGGCCAAATGCGGCCCACCTAAGGCATTTTGTGTGGCCCGTGAGAGGAAAAACAAAGGGTTTTATGAAGTCAATGCTGAGTTTCTGCATGTGTCAGGAATGAGATGATTAGAGGGACAACACAGACAGGCAGGTTTTGGGAAAAAGCTAGAGAAGACAGATTGAGATGGTTTGGACATGTTCAGAGGAGGGACAGTGGTGACATTGGTAGAAGAATGATCCTAGAGATGGAGCTACCAGGTAGGAGATAAAGAGGAGATTGATGGATGCAGAGTCAGAGTAGAAGATATAGAGAATACAAGGAGAATGCAGCAGAGTTTCTCATTCTAGCAACCTATTGGACATCCCAGTGGACTGAAGGTTTGTTTCTGAGGTTGACTTACTTGTTCGTGCCATACGTGGTCTGTCTGCAGCTGCTGCTGTGATTTAAACTTCAAATCTGATCAGATCTTTAATCTGTTTTCTCATCATCAACAGTCAGCGTCAGCCTGTGCCAGCATTGGGTTTGCAGGGCATGAGATTAACTCTGGCACATACGTATATCTGCAGGAACACAGAGAACCAGAGTCACAGAGATAAGATGGATTTGTCCTATCATTTTAATACATGTCATTTGCATGACACAGTTTGACATGTGCTTTCAGGTCGTCCTCGTGTGAAAGAAGACAATTTTTTACTGAAGTATAACAAAAAAACGAACCTGCTTGTCCAGTACCAGGAGTCTCCACAGCTGTCACCCAAATCACATTGCACCACAACGTCCCTTTCGCCAGGTGGAAGACAACCCAAAGTGAGGCACTGGATCCACCAGCCTTTACCAAGAAAAGAAAGAAAGTTGCTAAATATAAAGTTTGAATATATGGAATAAAATATTTTCTCTAACCTTATCAGAAATGACTCAGCCTTAGAGTCAGTTATGATTCAACCCCAACAATACCTGAGCGTTAGTTTTAAAGGTCAGTCAGTCAATTAGTGTGACACAGCAAAAGGCTACAAAATAAAATATATCAGTTATAAACTATATGAGTGAATAATAAAGAGTACAATTTTCTTCTTTGGAAATTTAAAAATAACAGGAGGAAACGAGTGCAAAAAAATTAATGGAAAATATCCATTTGGTGAATATTGAAGACAACCATCACGGAAAAAATTAAAATAAGTAGGTGAATTAATGGACAGAGGTAAGGAGGAGGAAGGAGGAGGAAGAGGAGAAGTGTTGTTTACAGTGAGAGAGAAGGGAGAAGAAGACTGGTTCAAGAAAGAAGGACAAAGGGATGTGATTAAAAAAAAGAAAGAAACACTGCAAAGACGGACACTGGGAGAGGAGGGAGGGGAAAAAAAATGAACCAGGACAGGAATGGCTACAGGTCTGCTGAATAAGTAAAGAGTCCGAGAAGGATGAGGAGGAGACGGATGGATGGGGAGAGAGTGAGAATGAAATGGAAAATGAGAGGAGCTGAAGACTCTACATCTTCGTCTGCATTAGTTACAGCCCTGTTGCTGAGGGGACGGTGTCTCCACGTGGATGGTTTCCCTTCTCCGAGGCAGCAAATACTGATTTTAATTGGAGCCGACCTCTTTGTCTCTTCGGGACGTTGATGTTCACTCAGTCACACACAGGTTTCAGTGTTTTGTGAGCGCTTCGCTTCAGAAAAAACACTGTCAAACCCTTAACCTCGAGCTTAACCCGGACCAGTCAACATGTTCCTGTAGGACAACCACCCTAGACAAGAAGGAGGCAACTGTCAGTTGTTGCACACTGTTTGATCAACCAAAGACAATTCTGTCCTCACCACAGCTCTATCTCAAATCACGCTCAGAAATTCCAACATATTCCGTTACTTTCAGCTAACATCAGGGGCCATCAGTGATTCGCCAAACATGTTGACAACAGACCCAGAGTTGTCATTAGTCCCGTGCAATTCCACGATCATTTCTGTTTGGATTGAGCTAGGAAGAGGTCCTACGATGTTTTTCTGCGCAACTTTCATCATCGCCCATTTCTACGACCATTTCAGCGTTGCTAAAACTGAACTTGATCGTAAAGAGTTCTTACGACGGATTTTTGATCCTATGCAACTTTGATACATGAGGCCCCTGGTCTGTTCCCTGTTATACACCATTGGATTGTTTTGTAGTGTAACCATGTTGTCTGTGTCTAACTCGAGCAGCGCCCCCACTTGGGCATTGGTGGGTGAAATCTGGCAAAACAAATTTCTAGTTTGTCCTCAGCTCTTACAACGCTGCAACCATGTAGTCATAGCGACAGAAGGACAGATGAGCAGCCAGCAGTGGTTGGAGCAGAGCCGATACTGGACACGGAAGAACTTCATGTGATAACTATACACAGCATGAGGCCTCTAGTCCCCATCCCTGTCCCTCCAGGCGTCCCGCTGTAGGACACACTCATACCTTCAGAGTTTGGTGTAACCTGGCAGCGTGCTGACAGTAGAACAGACAGAGGCAGCAGCAGACAGGTGTCCCTGACAGCCTTGCTCCAGGGAGCCATGGAGAGGACGCCGTCACCTCCCCGTTGGTACAAAGTTGTGCTGGTTGAGGAGGTGCTCAACTGGGAGGAGGTGCACAAGGAACAAGTTGTTGACATTTCTTTCAGGGTTATGAAGTTAACGTGTTCTGTTCTGAAAGACCGCCCAGAGCAGAACCAATCTGTCCTTCCTGCGTCACTCTGATAATGTCACAGTCTCACTGAGATGACGGCCTGTGTGATCCTACACTCCTGACTGTGTTCTCCATCCTGGGGCATAAACCACTGGGTGAGGGGACACAGAGGTCAGAGTTGTGGAGAGTGAGATTGGTCAGGAAACTGTAGCTACTGATGCAGAATTGGGTTTAATCCCGGGAACCGAAAACCCGGGGATTAGTGAAGACACGACGCAAGAAAACAAGTGACGTGTGTCTATTTGTTGTCCTACAGTACAGTAGTACATATTCCGCTTTTAGGCTATAACAATTGGCCAAAAGACGATTTACAGACGACCCTGCCATATAGGTGCTGTGCAGATGAAACCTATTGTTTTGCATCACTAATTGTAGACTAAAATACCCATAATTTCATGAACTATGCAGGTTGGCATGAATATTTGAATGATATTTAATTAAAATAAATAAATAAATAATACCAGGATTCCCGGGAAATAGCTCATCTTTTCCCAGCATCTGATTTTTGTCATTTTCGGGGAAAATATTAAACCCCAATGCAGAAGTTGTTGATACACTGCATGACTTCCTCAATTGGACGGGAAGGGTCAGTCATCACTTCCTGCACTCATGTTGTTTGAATGAAACCGAGAGCTCAGGAGGTCAAGTGTGTTGTCCGTGCATCGATGTCTGGCGGCGACACAGCAGAACAATGTTGACCGAAATAAAACCCCTCCTCCACAGTCTGTGGTGTAATATTTCACTTAGAATATCAGGATTAGAACGCTAAAAAGAATCAATGGGTGAACAAAAAAAGAAGAAGAATTTAGTCTGCAGACGAAACTAATGTCTGAGTCTGACATAACAGAGGTGGAACTATGAAAAACAGTAAAAAAATTTATATTAAAGTACAGTAAAGTACTCCTAAGTCAATTTATTTATTATTAACATTATTTATTATTTAACATTTATTTACATAGTTTGGTAATATTCTTGTTAAATAAGATTTGGAGTCTCCTAAGAACAGAAAACAAAATATCAACTTTGATTTTTTACTTTTTTTTTGTCTGAAATTGTTTTAATCAGGTTGCAGTTGGTGGCCTAGTGGTTAAGGAAATGGACTTGGGCTCATTGAGCTTTAGGTCCAGGTTGCCACGCAGTCGCTCTGGGCCACAGAGTAAATATCATCTTTATAAATGAGTCTCTAACTTCAGGAAAAATTAAAAACAAACGATGCTGTATGACTAGTCCTGTGCCCTCGTCTCCATTGAGGACAGTGTGGTGAGGACAGTGCAGTGAAATTCTGGTGTATATTAAAATAAAAATATAATAAAAAATATATACTGAATATAATCACTGACCCTCATCTTGGTCATTTTATGTCCATCCATAAATCTCTCTCTCTCTCTTTCCATCAATTAAATATTGTTGGTTATTCCAGCCATTTTTCTAACAATAATACAAATATTGTTTTAGCTCCTCCTGTTTTATATTGTCTATATATTTGTTTAGATGCAGCAGCTGCCCTGTTCCACCTGAGCTGCTCTGATCATAGCACCATCCCAACCCACCTAACCTCCAGTGGACTCACCACCCACAGGAAGACTGACTGTGAGGGGCAGTGGGATTTGGGTGGCAGTCATGGAGAGTGCTGCCAATGAGACCTGGTAACAGATACGAGGATAAAGGGAGGAAGGAAAGGAAAGGAAGGAAAGCAAACTTCTTGTCATTGTGATCCACTCCACTGCACACAATGAAATGTCATCTTTGTATTTAACCCATCACCAAAGTGAACTGTGGGCAGCTATGGGAGCTTGGTGGTAACTTGGAGGTAGTGGGATTCGAACCCTAATCCCCTTCCTTAGATAATTGAATGGATGTTTTAAATATTTACAAGGTTCTTTCTTATTCTGTGACTTCATCAGTGTTTTTAGACCAAGGCTGTGACAATGACTGAGTGGAAACACCCATCATGTTGGCATTGGTCATAAATTATTCCATTATTTTTCAGAACTATAAAGAAATGATTATTTTTATGGTAAAAATGTTCTAACCTTCTTAGTTTTCCTGCTGTTTCCTGATTGGTTGAGGAGTCTGTGCCTCCACCTGAGTGGGCTGTACAGACACCATTGGAAATACTATCCACAAAAAGTTCTCCTCAAATCTGACTGTGACTCCTGGAGGAATGCACCCTCACTTATCAGGTCCCAATTATAAATGACCAGCTAGAAAAACTGACCTGACGGTCAAATATGGACCCACCAGCTTTAGAAGCTCCGACAGATAAGAAAAAAAAATTGAACCGACCAGAAGGGAATTTTAAAAAAGCAAATCATGATGAAGGTTCTGTGGAGCAGCAGCAGCAGCAGCAGCAGCATCCACACAGAGAAAAAAAAACACATTTTACACATCAGTTTTTGTGTATTTGTTCTGGTGGAGCTGGTGTTTCCTCTGAAACAAAGTGAATGTGAAGCTGAAGCATCAGTTTGGACTAGACTCAGGATAGAATGGAGATCATACATAGTTTGTTTGTCTTAGATACGTTTCAACCGGTATACTATGTTTATTTGAGGAGTTTGGACTAGACTCAGGATAGAATGGAGATCATACATAGTTTGTTTGTCTTAGATATGTTTCAACCGGTATACTATGTTTATTTGAGGTATGGTACCCAGAAAACACAACAACCAGCATCTGTGTGTGTGTGTGTGTCTTTTCTGGGAAGCGACAGATCTTATTTATATCATATTTGCCTCATCTGAGTTTCCAGCCTGTTAAAGTAAGAGCCTCTGCAGCCAGTCCAGATCTCCGGGTCTTCTGCAAAGATGGTGAAGTTGGTGGAAGGTCAGCTGATCTCTGCTACAGTCCCCTAACAACCTGGTATCTTAGTAACAGGACACAGCAGATGTTTGGCGCTCCTGACAGCAGACATTCCTTCTTCAGAGAGATGAGAATTTCTCGGACAGAAGAGAACACACTTCCCTAATTGGTTAGTTTTGATAGTGATGCCGCTGGTACAACGTTGATGTGTCCTGGTTCAGACCAGCCTGCTGGTCCGTCTCATCATTGGCTCTCATTGGGGTTAGACAGCGTACGTATAAATATATCTAATATGTTTTATTCCAAAAAAACATAATATCTGGAATGATATGTTGACATAAACACAGTTCTTTTTAATCTGTTTTTTTTTGTAGTAATGAAGAATTCAGACCTGACTGTTTCATATTCTTCTAAATTCTGTTCCTTCTGAAATGTTGCAGTATTTCTGTGTTCTCTCTGGAGAACAAGTCTCCTGGGAAAAAAAAAAATAAAAAAATCTTTGAAGTCTTATATGTATCTTTCGTCTGACCTACTCTAACCTGATTGGACCAGCCCTAGATTTTAGAACATTACTCTACTTAGATTTAGATTTTACTCTACTCAGCTCTTGCAGACGAGATGGGACTGGGATCTTATTTTAGTTCATTTTTAGTTTCTATTTTAGCTGCATTAGCTTAAGCGTTCAGCTTTAACTTTGGCTTTAACTTGTCATTTTGAAACAAAGTGAAATAATTGACCCTGGTGTTATTTTAAAATGTGAAATCTGACTCAACAGAAATTTGAGGCGTCGTCCTTGTCTTCATCCTCTTCCTCTTTCAGATCATTGCAGACTCATGGTCTGGTCATGGTCTGGTCCTCCTCCTTCCTCCTCCCTCAGGAGGTCAAGTGTGTGGTCTGTACATTGACGTATGGAGGCGACACAGAGAAGAACAGCAGGATTGACTATTGATTGGTATGACATTTTACCTGCATTCTCAAAGTTTAAGATGGAATGGAATCTAAATCTGAATTAACCTCTGCTTAAAAGTCTGTCTACATATCTACAGTACCTATCTACCTAACCACCTATCTATCTATCTATCTATCTATCTATCTTTGATCTTTCTGGAGAAGGTCGCAAAATTATGTGCTCCTGTTTATTTTGTCTTTTTTACATGAAAACCCCAAACATTTTTAACACATTTTAGCCCCACCACCCTCGTAAACTTATACGCGTCGTTTCCATATTAAAATCTGTCTATCTATCTGTCTATCTATCTATCTATCTATCTATCTATCTACCTACCTACCTACCTACCTACCTACCTACGTCCCATCCATCCACCCACCCATCCACCCTCCTACCTACCTACCTACCTACCTTCCTACCTACCTTCCTACCTACCTATCTATGGCAGTTCATTTTGATATGGCCATTAAATGATTTCCTAAGTTTTAGTGGAGTGTAACAGCTACACTGCGGTTGTTTGCTTTGTACTGATGTTGGATCACATCTGTTGTGTACCATGTTTAATAATGTGTACCATGTTTAATAATTTGACTTGTTGTCAATCTTGACCTTGCTGATGAAAGTGTCTTGGATTCTGTTCTTTCCTGGATTGTGTTAATAAAGTACCATATTAAAATCTGTCTATCTATCTGTCTATCTATCTATCTATCTATCTATCTATCTACCTACCTACCTACCTACCTACCTACCTACGTCCCATCCATCCATCCACCCACCCACACACCCACCCTCCTACCTACCTACCTACCTACCTACCTACCTACCTACCTATCTATCTATCTATCTATCTATCTATCTATCTACGTCCCATCCATCCATCCAACCACCCACCCACCCTCCTACCTACCTACCTACCTACCTACCTACCTACCTACGTCCCATCGTCCCATCCATCCATCCACCCACCCACACACCCACCCTCCTACCTACCTACCTATCTACCTACCTACCTACCTACCTACCTTCGTCCCATCCATCCATCCATCTATCCATCCACCCACCCACACACCCACCCTCCTACATACCTATCTATCTATCTATCCATCTATCTATCTATCTATCTTGTCCAGCTCATTTAGTTTTCATCTAACGCCTACAAAATAAAACATGTTTCAGACTCATATACTAACATAATGAAGTCTAAAGGATTTTTTGAAAATTGTCCTTGAACGATCGGCGCCAATCCATGGACGGAACCAAAAAAAAAGTTGGCGTCCATTGATCTATATTTTTTAAAAAAGCCATTTTTAATTCTCCATCTTTTCTCCGTGGCCTCTAACGTTGTCTGTCTGGGCTGTAATTAGTCTTCGTTTGTGGTTTGTCACTGCGATGATGTAGCACAGGAAGAGGACACCTTAAAGTACAACCTCTCCCAGCCGGACTAAATGGATGTGGTGTCATGTCAACTGTCTGTAGCATTAACCTTTGGGGAGCGGTCGTCCGTCTGCAGCTCTACATCTATTCATAATGATACTCCACTGACCTTACAGCTATTCCGCTGCTTCCAAATCACCCACTCTTTCACACAGCCACCATTTACAACAAATTTAGCCCTGTGCACTTTCATTAAATCCCTGAATAATTCATCCTGGACAGATCCAGCCTCGTTCGTCTTTTCTGCTGACTGAAAATTATTGAAAGCGTGGCTAAATGGGTTAGAAAGGGTCTCCATGTCTGACCGACAGAAGAGACCGACAGATTTTTTTTTTTTTTTTTCGGGGCCAGTCTCCTCCGAGCATTAGTTATTTATATGACACAGAAGACACAGTGGATTATATCAAAATGGACTCTGTGTGACCTCTGTGTAAATAGCGAGATATTGGATTTCACATGACTCTTCAAGATACCTAACGTGCACGCCGCTGAAAGGGAAGTGAACGGAAGGGATGCTGTAAGTTCAGCGCAGCGATGATTTCCGTATTATACTTATATTCGGTCGTTGCCGTGAAGGAAATCCTACACCAGGATAAAAACGGCAAAAAACTATAAAATACGTATAGAATATTCTGTGCTTGATATGGTCCTGGAATGAAATTATAGTTCCTTACGTGCATGGAAATGAAAAGGCATCGTCTCATTTCAACACGTCCATATCGGTACAGATTAAAGGAGATGGGACAGACCTGCTGATGAGTTTATGTCTCCTGGAGATTGAAATGAAAAATGAGATATTATACATCATACATTATACATGCTGAGGTTTCCTTGAGATGTGCAGAAAAGTGAGAAAGTAACGTAAGGATTTAAGGGAAACTTATTAACAAATATTAACTCAATGGTGTCTTAACAATCTACTTAAACCTTAAGATAATGAAATTGAACTCAGGTTAAAAATTTCTACTTTTCATGTGATGAAGATGTTTCAAGGCGTCTGAGGCATCTGACACTGAAAATGTCCTTGGAATTCTTCTGATAATGTGACATTTTCAAACTCCTCTGGAATTCTGGGAGTCCTACTATCTACTAAGTACATTGCACGCGTGTTTTTTTCTTCGATGAAATGCATTTTTTTCAGTAGTCTTGGCAACATGAGGGTGAGAATTGTCTTAGAGTCACGAGTTCTGACTTCTGGTCAGCTGATTTACTGTCAATTACTGATGAGCTGTGTGTAACCTGTGTGTCCACCATCTATGTGTGTATGAAAACCATAGTAACGTGCAAATAAAATCAGCTTCTCTTGACTTTGTTCCTTCCTCCCAATGCGTTGTGTTTTTTTTTTTTCTTCATTTTTTCAGTCCATCAGTGTCTCCCAGGGTTATCATTGTTAACGAAAACTAACAAAAAAACGAAAGCAATCACTGAAAAAAAACTCTTCGTTAACTGAAACTAACTAAAACGATCATTAAATTAAAAAACTCTAACTAACTAAAACGAAAATGTGTCCTGACTGAAACTAACTGAAATTAAAAATGAACTACCCTACGTTTTCGTCTTTGTTCGAACCTCGCAAAAACTAAAACTAAAACTAAACATCTTGGACAAAACTAAAACTAACTAAGACTAAATGAGTTGCTTTTACGAAAAACTAAAACTGACTAAAACTAATGTGCTAAAAGGCAAAACTAACTAAAACGAAACTACACTGAAAAATCCAAAACTATTATAACCCTGGTGTCTCCTTAAAGTTACAACCTGGAAAATTGCTGACAATCTCTGATCATGTTCCAAATTAATTTTTTTAATGAATAAAGTCATATCTTCATCTCATCTGCACCTGTGTTACAGTGAATAGGATTATGGGTAGACAGCAGGTGTAAAAAAAGAGACGGGATGTGATGTGGCCATGACCGCCGGCTGGAACTGAAGCTGGAGCAACCAAAAAAAAATATTAAACTTTTCTTAAAATGAAACATTTCTTTTTGTCTCCAAGGTTTGAATTTGTACGATTGCTTGGGCAGCAGCAGCAGCATCAGCAGCAGCAGCATCAGCAGCTGCTCTGGCTGCGACTCTTCCTTCCTTTTTGTGGGGGGGCTCATTTTCAGCCCCCCAGGGGCCCCTGCTCCTGGGGGCAGGTGAAACAGAAGTAGTGCTTCTGCATCTTCCGTTTCACTGCAGGTTTGTCTCGTCTGCTACTCCCTGCGGTCCTGCGTGCCCGAGCAACCTCGTTAGACTCTTAAAAATAGCAACACTCCCAATGATTTGAGAGAAGGAGGAGAACAGGTAGAAACGGTTTTCTTTAAAAAAAAAAACACAACTGTGAGGAAAAGTAACGGAGGCAGAATTAAGGGACACAGAGCCTGGGAAATGTATGTGTTTGCTGATCAGCTTCAGAACAGCAGCAGCAGCAGCAGCGTAGGAGGCGGAGATCATATTCCCCTGCTGGGGTTGGCTGATTAACAATGACCTCTGCTGCGGAGGTGAGACAACACCAGGGGCAGCGTGGAGCACACTAACATCAGCTGTATTCAAATCAAAAAGTTTATTTCAATGTAATGCAAACGCCCTGTTGTTCCCCAGTACATTTTTTACATTTTTTTTTATTTTAACCCAGGTTTGATAGGTCATCTGTGAGGAAACAAACAAGCAAAGTCCTGGGTTCGATTCCCTGATGAATAACATGTTACCTCTTCTTCTTTCGGCTTATACCGTTTTTCAGCAAGTCAACAATTTCCATCTCACCCTCCCTCCTCTTCTTCTTTGTCTTCGACCAACAGTAGTCCAATTTCCAACAGTACCCTGTAGGTTAACAGCACTGTTACCGGTCGTTAACCCGGGCCCCGACCGATCCGATCTTTTTGTTGTCTTGCATCTTAGATTTGGCAAAATGTTTTTACGCCGGATGCCCTTCCTGACGCAACCCTCACCATTTATCCGGGCTTGGGACCGGCAGTAAAAAACACTGATTTGTGCTCCCTAGTGGCTGGGTTGATGAATCACATGTTTGATGATGCTAATCCTCCTCAGTACGTTGCTTAGAATGAAATCAACTGCAAAATGTGTGATTGTAAATGTGATCTGGATTTGGTTGAGATCAAGTCAAGATTGTGGACTTTAATCAGCTCCAAACTTTCACCCTCCTCCTGGAAGAGATTTTAACTAAATGAGATTGAGATATAGTTAAGGAAAAATCATAAGGCCACTAAAGGTAAATGACTTTAGGAACACAATGTGTAGTAAAAACACTTTCCCCTAAACCAGTGCTTCCCAATCTTTTTCTGTTGCGAAAAGAAAACAATTCGCACCCCCCACCCACCACCCACCAGTCACAACTATAAATAACAGCATTTGTCTATAAAATAGTTCTAGGTACACCTCTGCATAACATTGTATCCTTGTTAACATAAAGAAACAGAAAAAAAGAGATATAGTTCAACTTTGTAGTACGGCGAAAAAAAAGCATGTTCCCCAGGGTCACACGCGTCCCCCTCAGCATTGCACCTTGCCCCCCCAGGGGGGCCCGCCCCACACTTTGAAAACCCCCTTCCCTAAACCACTGGTAGTACAAAGCCACAGTTAGTGATGTAAGAACTGAAGTGATTCTGGCTGCTGTCATACTATTAATACCATGGAAAATATCTAGGTATATTTTGCTTAACAAATGCATCTTTAGTTGAATCATTCATTAAAATGAACAAGGAATTAAAGAAAACAGCTTGGTCTAAAAGACAACTACAACAGCAGGAGATTTCTGTATGTAAGGAATTATAAACATGGAAAAATGTCAAGAACAAACATTCCTGAATATTCATCTTCAAAGAGCTGCTTTGTTATGAGGCACAGTGTCAGGTTGGACCCAAAGTGCCCCCTCTTCTGGTCAAACACACACACACAATCACAACGGAAGACCTGAAAGATTTGCTCTTTTCAAAGCTTCAGCAAAACACCAGAGACAGAAGAGGAAAAATATCACATCAGTCATCGGGTGAGTTTAGAGTTCACATCTAAAGTGTTAGTTCCCAGGAGGACTGACTTTAAGGCCGCGTCTGATATTTTTGGCAGACAGAAAAGTTGTGTTGCTGCAGAGGGAGAGGAAGAGAGACATAGAGACAGACATAGACAGAGACAGAGAGAGAGAGCTGCTGAATTCAGCATTTCAACACTAATAGTTTTCACCCAACTTGTCCTCAATCAATACGAAGCCGGTGTAAGTGTTTGCTCTCAAATGAATTGGGAATTCATATTGTTTTGCTTCCACCCTCATCCCGCTCCGTCCCCCCCGCCCCGGTCTCCTCACGGCTCTCGGCAGTTTGTTGCTGCTCGTGGTTAACTTTTCTGCCCAATAATGGAACAGAGCGGGCTGCGTATCGATTTGTTTGTCCAGATACGGGGTGGGAGCGTGCTCCGGGCCACAGCAGCACACACACTTACATGTCTTTGCATTGTTGGCAATCGACGTCTCAAATTAGAGACCGGCTGAGACCGAGGGCCACAGGTCCACCGACCGGGAACACCGGAACAACCAATTTCAGCCGTTTTGTTTTTTGATGAGGTCAGAGATGAGTCTAATGTATGAAGTGGCCTCTCAAACTGACACCCAGCTATAAGTCTTCGGCAGGAAACACCGTGTGCTCCGCCCTGGTCCTTCTCCGTCAGCATTATGATGAATGAGAGCTATTACAGATGATGCATGTGTTTTTCCTCCGCAAAACGGGCCCTGCTAATATTAGACGGGTTGTGATAATTTTTCATGCCTATTCTTCAGTTTGTTTAACTTTGCGGATTTCGTCTTGGTGCGAGTGTTTCAGAGCTGAGGTTTATTTTCTCCATTTGGATCAATAAAGTATTTTCATTTGAACTTGAGTGAATTTTTGATTGAAGGATTCAAGGATTCTTTATTGTCTTTGCAAAACATTTCAGATATATGATGAATTAAGAAATCCTAGTCACAGATCGAAGACTAAGGAGAAGGTTTCAGGGGTCCTCCAGAATTCAATAGTCCAACAGCTTCAAGGATGTGAAATAATTTTGGGAACAATTTATTTTTTACCCATTTTTAACAATTGTAAGGCTACAGCCTTTTGTGTTTTTGTCGATGATTTGACATGATCAGGAATGACATTTTTGCAGTGTTTTTTAGAAAAGATCTGTTTTCAGCCGTTTTCCCATATTTTATCATAATTTGTTTTACGATAGTAAGGCTATATCCTTACTTGTATTTGTTAATATTTTGACATGTTCAGAAATGAGGTTTTTGGAGATTTTAGCAAAAATTATTGAATTGCAGCTTGTTTTCAGCCACATTACTGTGTTACGAAATATTTTGGGGACTTTTTACTTTTTACCATTTTTTTGAAATGTTAAGGTTGTAGCCTTTCTTGCTTTTGTTAATATTTTGACATGTTAAGAAATTGGCAGCCTGTTTTTAGCCATATTCCTGCTTTTTGAGACATTTTGGGGCCTTCATATTTTTCACAATTTTTTTACAATTGTAAAGTTATAGCCTTTTGTGTTTTGGGTGAGATTTTAACATTTTCGGAAATAACTTTGGGGGGATTAGCAAAAATTATTATTATGGCAGTATGTTTTTAGAAATTTTTTTTTTTCGGCATATTTTCAGGATGGTAAGGATATCGCCCTATGTAGATGGGTGATATTTTGACAGTCTTGAACTATGTTTTTTTGGAGATTCCGGCAAAAAGCATTGTCTTGGCAGCATGTTTCCATATACCTGCATTTTCAGAAATGTTAATTTTTTTTGTGTCTTGAGTTTTTAGCTTTGGTCACCAATTATTTCCATAGTAACAGATACTTTTTTTTTGAGGCATTTACTTTTATTTTGAATGCAGTTTTATAGTATAATAATTTACATTCCTACATCAGGAGCTGAGAGTCCTGGACTCATATGTTAGAGGAACCACATTCTTCTTATGTGGCTCTTGTATAAAAAAAATCTGGTAAAAAAAATTAAAATCTTTATATATTCTCCTTACTGGAGTTTTTGACAAAAAATATCAATTTCACTTCATGTTTTAGGGTTTATTTCATTCATTATTTCATTTAATTAATAATTATCATTTTTACTTTTGGTATATAATTTTTGCTATTTTTTTATTTATTTTTTACTGTGTCAACTATTGACTGGGGATAATGCTTTAACATTTAATGCTAAAACATGTATGTATTTGTAAGAGAAGCTCAATCTATGGCTTCAAAAAACAAACAAAAAAAAAAATAAATGATATTATTCCATCTGGTCTTTTGTTTGACAGCTTGAACTGAACAGATCCAGATCAATGAAACCAGAATAAATGTAAATACTATTACCTGTGTGGGTGGTCATGTGTGAGTCTCAGGAGAGCGGGGATTTGTGCTCACATACATGCATTACCTATTGGCATACATTCTTTAAGCAGAGAACAGTTGATACATGATCTGACAGAAGGATCCATGGCAACAGCATGGAGCCAGTTTTTCAGTCAACATTTGCGTGTCTCTGTGCAGGATGACAGGATGACAACACAACGGCTGTGTTAACTCGGATCATTTTAAGCTGCTTGAAAACACTCCTGCTGCGAACACAGTGTTTGATGTCTCCATGTTCTCTGATTGAGGTGGTGGTGCAGCTGGTGGAGCAGAGACCATGGAGGATGCTGCTCATTCTTCCTTTTCACAGCTTGTCATGTTTCAACACTGTTTCACTCACAGAAATAAAAACTTTGACGCTTTATATGTAAAGTTGGCGAATCTGAACCCACACATAGACAGAAATCAAAAAGATGGAGAACGACGGTGTGGAACAATCAAAACCCAGCCATTCGAAACTGTTGCCCAAAGACTAGGTCGCTAACCTCAGGTGGGACAAAGGCAGGACTTTTATTTTTGGGTATCATCTTGCATCATGTTTCCTTCGAGTGTCTGGTCAATTTTGCTGGTTCCATACATTTTTTGTTGTTGTTTCAATCAAGTAATAATAACTGTTCAGATACTGTGTCAACAATACAATATCCTAATTAATGTTCAATAATGGTCAATGATTTACAACTAATGTCTATAAACTTGGGTTGCAAGAGTTTGTGACTTAAAATATTGGTCCTTAGACGAAAGATTGGATCTCATCTATTGCATCAAAATAAAATTGAAATATACTGTAGACCAGTGTTCCCCAACCTTTTTTTTTGGTTGGGGAACACTGCCATAGACCAGTTAAATATCTGGTACTTTTTTCACGGACCGGTCGTTAAGTTGTGGCAGATAAATACGTCTTAATAAAATGAATTTTCCGTTGTTCTGCAATAGTTTTCTACCTATAAAATCTTCCTACCCGAATTAACTGTGCATGGTGCAAGTGCACGCAGCCTATAACTTTCTGCTACCAGACTGGTATAAAATCTTGTGTCAAAGACACTGCATCATTTGGAGTTTACTGTTGTCGTCTTCACTGGGAAAATATTTCCGCATTATTGGATTATGGATTATTATGAGTATGGATCAAGTGGAAGTAATAGACAGATGGGGCCAAAAGGAAACATTATTTGTCTGCGGCCCGGCACCAATTCCCCCACGGACCGGTAACAGTCCCAGGCCCAGTGGTTGGACACCACTGCTGTAGAGCACACCATGAGGGCACCATCCGTGTGCTTGTACTATAACAGGGTCAACAGGGTCACCTGGTAGACCCCATAGTCTACCCTAGGTGCCTGCAGGGTGTGTTCCACGAAACTAGTCCAAAAAGGGCCAAAATGGTACAATTATGTTCTAATGGATACAATCATGATGGTCAGGAGAGTGGTCACTATTGTAGGTACCAGAACTTTTCATTGTTACATTGTTTGGTAATTCCGCAACAAACAAGTAGCTCTTTAAATCACTGAAGTGACTCTGAGTTTCAACAAGTTGGTGTTAACTATTATTTTTGTCAACATCTGTGATTTGATATTTGTTAAGCGTAATAATCACCTTCAAACTTCCCAGTATGAGTTAAAACTCTTTTCCCTGGCTCCTCTCTGCACCTCCTCAAGTATTGTTGTTCCTCCTCCCACACACGTTTCCCACGAACATTTAATTACTTTTCAATTAGTATTAAATCTGCCGCCTCTTACCTTATAAAGTGAGAAAATCCACGTCAACCCATTTACTTTATGTGATTCAGGCATAGGCGAGTCACTTTGTCTTGACAGGAGGAGGAATTAGTCGCCGGAATGACCTGCGTGGGTGGACTTCTCCCTGGAACTATTGTCATTTTTATTGTTATTACTATCAGCATTGTTTGGATGGTGAAGAAAAAAAAAAAGATATTTCGCCCCCACTTTGAAAACACAATGGACAAATAACATGAAAATCATTGCGGAGGCATTTTATTGAGGAGCTAGGAGCCCATTTACATTTCTTTTAACATTTATCTCCAGCGCCAGCAGCTTCTTCTAGTCGTCACAATTGTTTTCCTTATTGCAAATAATAAAGATGTAAGTTGAAAAAAAAAAAAAAGCGACGGAAATAAGACGTTCAGTTTATCACTGTCACATTTTTATACGCAAGTCTATTCATTATTTTTAGGGTTTCTTATTAAAAATCTGAAGGTGTTAGAGAAGTATGGATTCTTGGATTTATTTATGTAGACTAGATAAAAAAAAAGAAAAGAAAAGTAATTACTTCCTGTTTGTCTTTGTTTAGCACAGCTCTAGACCACTGGTCTGGCTTCTGGACCCACCATTACCCTGTATGTCAAGCTAGCACCAAGGAAGAATATCGGACAACGTCTCCCAACTTACTAAAAATGGATCTGTGACCCACCTGTGGGTCACGACCCAATAATTGACAATCTTTTTGCACCATGGACTGGTTAAATGCCGGGCAATTGACCGGTCTTGCAGGTGCTGTAGATAAATAGCCCTTAATATAATAAAATATCTCGTGTTCTATAGTATTTTCCTACCCATAAAGTCTTCCTACCCGATTTAACTGTGCATGGACAAAAATATTCCTGAAGTGCACAGGCAGCTACAAATTTCTGCTACCTGATACAAGGTTAGTTTCTCGTGTTAATTGCACAAAAATGCAAATAGTTTCAATCTATTGATGTCATCTTGAATATATTGCATGCATGCATACAGAGGACTGCACTCACAGCCGCAGTTAAAGAGACTTGTGAGGCAAGTTTTGTTAAATTTTGTCATTTTGCGGGTAAGCATTTCACCTCTCATACAGGAGGCTTCTTCAGTTCTGACTGTTAGCTGGGAATAACAGAAGTTATGACCTGTGAATGACTGTGACTCAGGTCCCTCCTTATTGGTTGGACCTGGGTTCACCTGTGAAGTGTGATAACAGTTGTTACATGGGTATCGATGGGTCGTTAGATTGTGTTTTTTTTTTTTTTGTCACACGACTCTCTGATGTGTGAAATCAGTTGCTGCCATCTGTCTTTTCTAGCTAAACTGAACATTGTTTTCCTCAAAAGAGTGACTTGTAGTCTTCAGGTGTAGTTGGACAAAGTCCTGTCCTGAGGAGTTGGCCTTCCAGTGTAGCCACTGCAGTAAAAATAATTGCTAAAATATCCTAAGATTGGTTATAATGTTGTTAAGAAGATAAAGTGTTACCCTAAAACCCTAATCTGCTCCCACCCTGAGTGTATGCTGGTAGCATATTTCTACAAGGTGCTGGGGTTCTTCCACAGAGGGTAGGAGTGAACTATAGGTAGTTCAGCTTTGCCATCCTATGCCCAAAACAACCTAACAACAACCCTGGACCACGTGTATGTAGGGAGTTGAAATGAACCCAGCAGAAATCATTAAATATTTAAGTCTATTGAATATTAATGCATCCAATCGCAGCCAAAATATAATCCAATAACTCAGTGTGAGGGAAAGAGAAACAACCAGCAAAGATTCTGATGAACCTTATATTTCAGCCTGGATCTGAACCATTTCGTGAGACGAGCTGTAACCAGAGTATGAACGTTTAAAAGTTCAAGACATTTTATACTGAAAAAATAGCAATTAAATCTCAAAATGAATCCGTAATGGAGACTAGAAGTCAGTGGAGTGAAACTAAAACCCAGGAAATGTGTTGCCGTCTCCTCGTTCCTGGGAGAATGAGCCAAGAAGCAACAGTGATCGTCCAATAGAAGAGGTCGGTGAAATTAGGCAGAGAGACAGCTGCGGTAGTTCTACTGAGTCATGACTGATGAACACACTCATTCATCTGTTCATTCGTCTTCTGCAGCCTTCGTCACTGCAGTGTTGGGTGGAACCTGAAGCTACCGTACATACAGCAATCGTCCAGCAGGGAGGCGCTATTACACCCATGAGGTCGTGTGTAGAAAATCAGCAGCCAGATCAAATAATGCATTGATTCGCTCCACGACTGCCACCCAAATCGCACTGCTCCATACATTGGACCTTCATGTGGGTGGAGGTTACTCACTGGAGGTTATGTGGGTCTGGATGGTGAGAGCACCTTAGTGGTAACCTGGCCTTGTGGACCCAATTCTGCTTCTTTAACCACTAGGACACCGCCGCCTACCAAAATTATTATACCCTCTCTAAAAAGTTAAAATCTTGTATCAATGTCTCTGCATCATTTTGAGTTTATTGTTATATATATAAATATTTGATTATTTCCTAATCAAATATAGTTGCATTATTGATGATGGAATCCTAGCCATTCTATTGGTCAGTTATTTTGTTGACATGGGTATGGATCAAGTGGAAGTAATAGTCAGATGGAGACAAAAGGAAACATTATTTCTCTGCGGCCCGGCACCAATTCACCCACGGACCGGTAACAGTCCCAGGCCCAGTGGTTGGATGTGCTGTATTGAATGTGCTACAAGCTTATATGAGTTGCGTTCATGCATTATTTGAATCTTGACAATTAGGTATAGGAAAGAATTTGTTTACAGTTTTTTAGTGGGTGTGTAAAAATAATAAACTTCTGTTGATTTTCTAATATCAATCAATGCGGGTGTAAACAGGGAGCTGTGGCTTGGAGGTTAGGAAATGTTTTGGCGTGTCATCCCTGGAGACCAATAGTTTCTCATTTGTCTGTACAAACCATTGTATTAAATGCAGTATTCTGGCACAAGTATTCTGTAAATTAACTCCTGTTTAACTAGATTAAAATAGATTAATTAGACTTGGATCTGCAAAGGCTTAAGGCTTTAGACTGCTGTTATTGCCACCCAGCAATGGAGAAGCAGATGAGGGATGACTAAATAATTGAGTTGCAATGCTGCCATCTAGTGACCTATAGCTATTTTTAGGTCTCACATAATTTGGCAAGTTTTCATTATAAGATGCACAAAGTTACAATGGTTCCTAAAGATATAACTTAATTATGCTATATAATATCGGGCGACCAATATTATTGGACATCCAACATAGGAATATGAATTGGATGGTCAAGATTTTAGTGTTGACAAGACGACTTGGTAGACGGAGGACCTTCATGGACGCCCTGCCTAAAATACCAGTGAGTTCAGCAGAATGACAAAATATCTGGACTCTCAGTGTCAGTGTCTGACAGTGACAGTATTTTTTTTCTGCTTTTTATCTTCATATGGAAACAGAAGCTAAAGTTAAACCAAACAGGAGCAAACTTTTCATGCCATCCTCCCAAACACACACTGGTCCCAGCTGTCACTCTGCAGCCATGTGTAACAGAGACAAACAAACAGTGGGGGCTGCTGCCTGAATGAACGCAGTCCATCGATCATCACACACACACCGTGCACATGTACACACTCGCTGGAAGAAGGAGAGAAGATGATGTGGAAAGCAAAGACTGCAGACACATTGGATGTGTGTGTGTGTAGATAAGGTGGTGGACGGTGCAGCCTTCCTCAGTGGTTCCCTCCAGACATCTGCCTCCTCTCAGCCAGACTGTCCCTCAAGCCTGTGGTCAGTTGTTCTTTCTGCGTCCAGCACATCCTGCAGGACGCTGCAGCATTGTTTCACTAGATGAACAATAGGTCTCGGATGAATGAGTTGGAGGAGGAAATGAATGGACTACACTAAGGAAAAATAAGACATGAATAATGTCAAGGTAAAAAAAAGTATTTGAAGGACATGGGACTGAGCAAAGTGGTTGGGAATATAATCCCTGAAAACCAAGCTAGAATTAAATTCTAATCTCCAGATTAATAATCCACTGAAAACATAGAGGTAATAGTAATAATAAAATTAAAAGTTAATATTTTCATTATTGTTATTATAAGAAGAAGGAGAAAAAGAAAAATGCTTTGGAGATCACAGGCTGCCAGAAGAGGCGCCATTGAGTAAATGGGTGCAACTTACAGGCTGCTTTATGACTCGTCGCTCAAATATATAGAGTCTGGAGGAAAATCTGCTTCTCACAGTGAATTAGTGTTTGACAAACACAAATATTTATTTGTTGAAAACACAATTTCTTTGTCCTTCTGCCTAAAAAAACAAGGTTTCAAACCAAACTCCATGTTTAAGTTTTTCATTATTTAAAAAAAAAAAAAAAAACTTTCCTGGAGATTTGCAGTTTTCTCACATAAAGGAGCCCCACGTCCCCTCAACTCCCCCCTTGCTCCTCACCTGTCCCACCTCCTTCCTCCCACTCACCTCCAGGCTGTCTTTACTCTCATCACCCCACCCTTAGTCCTGGAGAAAAGTTCAATCTTTGCATTTTCATTGTGGCTTCCTGCACCGTACCACCGCCTCATGAAAGTTTCATCTCCCTCTCACTCTCACCTCCCTCTCGGCTCCCTCTCCCTCTCTCCTCTGTCACATATACAACCGTGGCTGACTCCAGCTCCCCAGGTGAAGAATGATGATGAGAAACGCCAGGCACCCAGCAGAGATTTGCCGAGCTGTGGCTGTGAGCTCTGTGGCTCAGCCTTGGGCTGAATGAAAACACCCTGTATGGAGTTCCCTTCATATCGGTGCCAAACAGCCCAGAGAAAAAAAAAGAAAAAAAAAACACTCAGCTCTTCTGAGTCAAGATATTTTTTAGAGAACAAATATGTGCAAGAAGTTCCTCCAGCGGGTGCTAACGCTTTCAGTCAGAAATTATTTAGAGGTGGACAGACGTCTCAGAAAAGGTAAAAAGGTAATGAGGAATCAGAGAAACAAATGGAACACTATTATACGTCTGAGAGTGTATTATAAATTTAATTTTAATATTTTCATTACAATTTAATTGGAACTATTATTTTTTAATGTAGTTATAATTACATCATGAATTAATACAAACGCTTTTAAACTATTTATTTATACACGAAATAAGTGCCCATGGGTGGTTTATCCATTGACCTAAAGTTGGTTTGTTGTTACATTTACTAGATGTTTGCAGAAATTATATATATATATAAAACAGCTAACGAAAATATATAAATATATCAATTTCAAGTTGTCGACTTATAAAAAGTCAACCCCAAAAGTAAGACAAGGGAACACTTAAGTTTATCACAAAATTTAGCATATCTATGGCTAAAAAAGTCAAAGGTAAGTCTATCAAAGGCAAACACACACACACACACACACACACATATCTACTATATGTATATACAATATATGTAAAGAGTTAAAGTGTTAAACTATGCTATCAATTTATATAAAACAATTTATAATTAATAAATATTATAGCCATAATAGCCATATTAATATGGCTAAAGCATTTACCAAGGCTAAAGCTAAGAAATAGCATGTATGTGCCCAATGGAGGTAACAGTGAGCTCATCAACAGGCAGTAGTTAGCTTCAACTAAAGTTAATTAATTAAAGCGGTTAGTTAAAATAAATAGCTGTAAGCCTGCCAATAGCTAAAATATAGCATAAATATGGCTGCAGTTAAACAGTTAAGATTCACTCTATTAATAATTAACAGTTAGCAAAAGGATTGCTATAGCGGTTCAGAGTAAACCTTTACTGTCAACACAAGCATGGCTAAAACAGTTAACAGTAAGCTTATTGATAGCTAAAAATTGCTGAGAACCAATTAACTAGAAGATTCATGAATAGCACCATGTATGTGTTGATGCGGTCAGGACGCCTGCCTCGGGAGCAGACGGTCCTGGACACGATTCTCGAAGAAACCCACAGGCTTGATAATGTTCAAGCTATTCTGTAAGTCACTGTGGATAAAAGTGTCTACTGAGAGCATAAGAGTAATACTGGTGAGGGAACAAAATCAATATTAAGATAGAAACCACGAGTAACCTGTCTTTCTATTAAACCACCAGATTTAGCAGAAAGTATAAACAGTGAATGTGTTTAATAGGAAAAGCTTCGTTAGAATCGTGTTCATGAAACCGAGGAAAACAAAGCAGCTACTTTTTAACGATAAAAAAGGACAAAGACAGTCTCCACCAGTCACCACGTAAATCATCAACACTTCCTGTGCTGCAAATCAAGTGAATCCAACCCTAATGTCACTGCACTCGTTCCTCCCCTCAGTAATTACTGATCCATTCCAGCCTGTAGGACATAATGTAATAATGTTAGCAGGGCAGAGGCATTAGTGCTGTGATGATAGCGGACAATCAGGAATCGGATTATTAACCGTTCAGGCCGCAACACAACACATTAGGTACCAAACGGCAATCATTCTGTGTGGTAGAGAGGGGCAATCACTGAACACAACAAAGTCAGAGGTGAGGAGCCAGTGTGGTGTTACTGTTGGAAACTTTTCTGATAAAACCGTGGATTTTTATACTGTGCTGACGTGCTATGCAGACAAACCGCCTTGCCGTCCTACATATGGCTACTATATGAATTAAATGTATGTATGTATTTAATGCACGGTGTTTATTGTTTTAATAATCGCCTCTATGCGTGTAACACAGTGGTCAGAAAAACACAGCACAGAGTGGTGCTGTGAGGCTCACAGTCCTCTGGCCTCATGGCAGGAGAACTGCATTAAAAGTGTGGGATCTGGTTGGACAACACATACAGTATAACCAAAGATAAAGGAACATTGTCAAACCCCAAGACAGCTTGTAAGATTTTTTGGTCCAGAAGGATCTTTTGGAACTGTACAATGGAACCTGACGCGACAAAGTTCCTCCACCTACTGCTCACCGTGCAAGGGACTCCACACTGAAAAGATAAGCGTTTTTTCTGAAACAGTGAAAATTATAATGTTTCTGGCACTTTTTTTATTCCAAGTATTTCCCAAGGTTTCCCTTTTTCGTTTTCGTTCCTAGAACAGGTTTAAAGCCCTTGTTTTAAGAGTAGATGTTTCGTATTCTGACAAGACATGAAGACATGAAGACGTCTAGAAATTAGCCGTTCTGGTTGATTCTAGTTCAGGGAGCTGTTTCTAGTCTTATTAGTATAAGCTTTGCATTAGTCCCAAAGATCTTTTCACAATGTTACGTAAACAGACATATTGTTGTAACTTTCACTGAGAAGATGGCAACAAATGAGGGGAAAGGTGGCAAATATCACTTGGTAAATACCAAATTACTGCAGGGCTTCAGAACGGAGAAGGCAACGCTGCAGTCATACATCAGACTGACGGCTCCTGCTGAGACAGGCGTGCACACGGCCAGAATAAATCAGAAATGCCGATGCCTAGTGGCAGTGAGGCCTTCGCTCTCTTTTAAGCTTTGTCGTCTCTTTGTTCGCTGCGTTCATGTCTCTGTCTTGATTCGGTTTATTTAAATTCTTTCTTATTTCTTCTTAAAGTCTCTGTGGGTCGTCATCCAATTTGACAAAACTTTTAAAAAAGCGAAGAACATTTTCAATGATTTAAAGAAGAGAAGAAGTAGCCAAGATGTCTGAGGTGGTCCCCTATTAAAGGTCACCTGGACCCAGGACACATGAGTTGACATATATTTTTAGCGTTCGACTTGGGTCCACAAGGCTTCAGGTTTGAGTCCACTGCCGGGTTGACACTGACAGGTTCTCTGATCATAGCACTGTCCCAACCCACATAACTTCAAGGGGGCTTTCCATCCGCAGGAAGGCTCTCAGTATGGAGCAGTATGATTTGGGTGGTGGTGGGTGGAGGATGAAGATCAATGAATGAAAATTATTAATGTAAATTAAAACATTTGGTTGAAAAACTGAATGGAAAGTAAGGAAAATATTTTTTAAGAATACCTGTATAACTTATAACTATTTGCTAACGTCACTTCATGCACTTCGTCTAAAAAAACGAATAAACTGTACGTACATTACTGCCACCTACTGGGCTGTAGTATAGGTCGTGTTTGCTAGAATATCGAAAAGTGAAAGAAGGTGCATTTAAACATGGTTAAAAAAAGTCATAATTTTAATACATTCATTAAGTCATTTTCATTCTCTTATCCGTTACCACGTCTCAAGGCCTTGCTTATAAAAGTGCTTTTTTTTTTTTCAGTCATATGTGACAATGTGATGGTATTGTGGGATTTTTCTACCAGCTGTTATCTGAATAGTTATTCATGACGATGACGTGGTTTGGCGCAGAATTTCAAGCAGCCACAAGGGCGACTTTTTCAAGAGCCAGCAATCTTTTGATGAGTCTGGTGCATTTTTCTCAGGAACAATGAATTCCATCATACGTTGCACCAGTTGTCCTCTAAACCCTCTCTTATCACAAACTGATGACATCACAATTATGGCCCGTGTCTGCTGCTATAATAAAAACACACAGCCTTCTCAGACCTTCTGCCAACCTGAGGACCTGTTCTGTCGGTGCCGTGGTATTTTCAGATATTCTGGAAGGCAGCAGCCCGGGGAAAGGAAAATCCTAAACAGCTTCACTTCCTAATCATTCCAGGTCTCACTGAAAACAGCTATTGACAGGCTGTGATGTGTGAATGTGTGTGGATTCGACCACGGCTGCACCTCCTGTGGGAGGAGAAGATGAAAAAGTACAACCGAGGAAAAAAAAAATGGAGAGAGCAAAACCATGTTTGGAAAACAGACATGGTGAGGCCAGCTGGGATAGAACTACATGGCTCCGTCTGGGCTGGAGGAGATGGATTGGTCCGTCTCCTCCAGCCTGTGCTGGGGGTCAGTGTTAAAGCTGTGGGGCAGATAAGAGCTTGGCAGCAGTTTTTACTTCGGTCATGGATTGGACCATGTTACCTCGTAGATTTAATAGAATGTGAGCGCAGAGCAAAGCCCTTCAAACTCCAGGCCTGCACGGCTCTACATCAATGTGTCAGAGCCTGGAGCGCCTCCGATGATCGGTTCTGTCACTGCACCACCTGAGTCTGTGGGAGCAGTGGAGAAGCGGTTTATACAGCTAGGTCCGAGGAGCTGTGCTCTCAACAACGGAAATTAGAACTTGAATAAAATAAAATGGTGTTGTAAAAAAAAAAACAGAATTTATATAAAGGAAAAAATGAATATTTTCTCTTTAAATAATGACACAAAAAATCTTAAAGAAAAAATTAAGCATACTGTTGTCATGGAGATGACTGTTTACACCTGCTGGCCAAACCATGTCTTCATGGAACCTGCAGTCTTTTGCCTCATGCATTCAGCCAACACAGCTTCAATGGAAGTTGATGGATTAGCAACGGATCATCAGACTATGACACACACCAATAATCCATCTTTGCCCATTTATTAGTTTACTAGTTCGAAGGGGCAGCAGTCTCCATGACTGCCACCCAAATCACACTGCACCGAACCAGACTCTCATGAACCTCTCACAGGTGGTGCGGCCACTGGAAGGCGCCAAAGTACACAGTGCATTTTTTTATTCCCAATCGTAGCATTCATCTGTAACGCCTACTGTACAATGGATTGCAGGGATTAACAGTTCACAGCTCACAATTCCAATGTTATCAGGCCATACAATCCGATGCTCGTCCCAGAACCGCAGCCCAGATAAAGACGACAATGAACAAGAAGCCAGAAACGTGGAACCTCACAGTTGATCTCCGATACACAACGAGAATAATGCTCGACAAACAAAAACACATTTTCTCGATAATTTGTGCCATTCTGTGCGCAGACACTGAAAAGAATTGTGCGACAATCTCCACCCAGCTCTTATCTCATTGTGGTCATGGTACCTCAAGACTCGGATGTGCTTGCTGGAGTTCAACGAATAGTTCTGCCACTGACTGGGACAGGTTATCTGCAGTGCTGCTCCCTGCTGGTCACTTCTTTTCTCCATTTTTATTACTATGTCCGTGTATGTACAGTGAGACAGGCTGAAGTAAATCAAAGATAAATGTTTTTGTGCGGATGCTTCAACAGTGGGATAGGGTACGATTAGGTTTTTATCCAATCGTGTCGTTACCCTGTGTACGCTACACGACGTTAGTCACATGACTGAAAAATATGACAAAATTAGTTCGATGTCTGACAGTGTATAACCTAACAGGGATTTGATCTTGACCCTGGAGGTTCACAACAATGGACATTACCCTGGACACAAGGTTCACTCCTAGTATTAACATACATATGTTAGCTTCTTCTTCTTCTCTCGGCTTATCCCGTTCTTCAGGGGTCGCCACAGCGAGTCAACAATTTCCATCTCACCCTTTCCTCCGCATCCTCAACTCCAACTCCAACCACCTCCATGTCCTCCCACACCCCATCCATAAATTTCCTTTTTGGCCTTCCTCCTCGTCTCTTACCTGGTATTCTTCTCCCAATATAACCACTGTCCCTCCTCTGAACATGTTCAAACCATCTCAATCTGTCTTCTCTAGCTTCTTCTCCAAATTCCTATCTGTGTTGTCCTTCTAATCTCCTCATTCCTGATCCTGTCCATCCTTGTCTCTCCTACAGAGAACCTCAGCATCTTTAACTCCTCCACCTCCAGCTCTGCCTCCTGTCTTCTACCTATCCCCAGTGTCTCTAATCCATACATCATGGCTGGTCTCACAACTGTCCTGTAAACCTTTCCCTTCACCTTAGCTGACACGAAAGGTTTACAGGACAGTTGTGAGATACATATGTACATACATACATACATACATACATACATATGTTAGCATTGTACATATATAATTCCATGTAGCCCATTCAACAACTACAATAGTTGTTGCTCTGTGTCCTGATGCTAGTGGTCGGTGTACAGTAGTGGAAAGACATTAAAGGTCTTTTTAATTCTATTGGAACCAAAGGTGAAGGAGGAGGAGGCGCACGAGTTGGAGAAGGAAGAGGTGGAGGAGGAGGAGTACGAGGTGGAGGAGGAGGTGTCCTGGTGGTGGTGTGAAGTGGATGCTGGGAGAGGAACAGCCCAGGGTAGGATGTCTATAATTACATATTGATTTCTCAGGGGCCGTTGTTCAACCAGTGCTGGGAAAGTGTGACATAAATCACCGGGCCTGTATGATGGCTGTGTATTTATTCTTTTAATTCTGTTTATGGTGATGTTGATTCATGCCCTGCAGCCCTGTTCACGCCTCAGCCCCGCTGCCCTCCTCGTGTCAGGTGCAGAGCACGGTACATGGCTCTGCAGGCAGTGAATCCCAAGCAGGACATGATAACATCTCAGAGAAAATGAAGGGCCCTGAGAAGAACACAGGGGCCACTTTACTGCCATTGATCCAGATCAGAGTCAGTGGAGGTGTGTGTGTGTGTGTGTATGTGTGTGGAGAGAGATTGGAGGGGTGGAGGGGGGTCTCAGAGGAGTTTCTCACTCTACTGTGTAAATTCCAGCAGAGACACTACAGAGTGCAGTGTTAATTGTGTTACATAACAAAATGAGCCTGAACCAACTAGGAAGCGTCCAATCTCAGCAAATATTTTAACATTTGCCGAGACATTTGGCCCAGTATTGAAAAAAAATGTAACGAGGAGGGAGCACTTATGCGAGCTAAGACAAAAAAAGTCATGAAAAAAATAAAGAATAAGATACATATCGATAGAAAGTTATATACATACAAATATACAGTATATAAGCCCAGCAGTTAAGGAAGGCTGTAGGTCACATGTGCCAAACTCAAGGCCCGGGGGCCAAATGTGACGATGCTGAAATGTTTTTTTTTCTCTCATTAAAGAGAACTTTTCACTCTTATACTGCAGCTGTTTCTATCTGTGTCCATTTATATTGACTATTGTTGTGAGGCTGAATGAGCCCAGTTTATAATGTTAATCAATGTTTTTGGAAGGTTCTTCTGTCCAACACTGGACATTTCTGGTTTACATCCAATGTTGCATAAGAATCATAGGACTGTTTCAGACAAAATGGTAAAAAATAAATGTGTCACTTTTCCATAACTTATACTGAAGTAGTGTGTTTATGTTGTACACAGTTATTTATAGAATGCCTTTAGTCTGGTATCACACTAATTCCGGGGAAATCACTTGCGTATGTCGGTTGATATCGGTTCATGTCAGTATCGGGAATGAAGTGTTTGGGCAATGATGGTTAGTATCGGTATCGGTAAATGTTATATCGGAAATCCCTACCAATAATTAATTAATTAATTATGTGAGCTCTAAAAATAGTTTTGGTGAAATAGGCAAGAAGTCACTAGATGACAGCATTGTATCTTAATTAATTATTTATGCATTCATTCATTCATTCATTCATTCATTCATTCATTCATTCATTCATTCATCTTCATCCTCATATCTGTTGACGGGTTGCAGAGGTTGACTGCCGCCCAAATTCCACTGCCCCACACGGTCAGCCTTCCTGGGTTGGGATGGTGCTATCCTCAGAGCAGCTTAGTGTCAACCTGGCAGCTGGTGGATTAGAACCTTAAGCCGTCCAGACCCAAATCCGCTTCCTTAACTACTGGATTTTATTCAGATGTCTGCTGATTTATTATCAGGAGTGAATTCAATTGTCTTTGTTTTTCTATGGACTAGTGTTGATCTCGATCCCTTGAAGCAGAAACTGGCCACAATGTGTCTATTATAATAAATGAATCATGGCACGTGTTGTGACAACACTATATTGGAGTGATTATTCAACCTTGTTGCGTTCGAATCAGCGAGTTTCTAAATGATATTGACACGATCGGGACGGTTTTTATTAAATCCCACGTTAGATGCTAGAAGAAATGAGAATAGAAACTGCAAATTCATCTGAATGCCATCATTTACTGGTAGATTTCTTTGGCTCGTGATAAAGCAATAATTAGATCCTTCTCACCGCTGTGTAATGATCTTTTCTAAATTATACTCATTATCCCAAGTGGGCAGCAAATGGTATGAACTAATGATATATCAGACTTGGTAAATTACATTTTGAATAGCGGACGATATAAATATTAGAGGAAAATGCCAGGTTCTGTGTTTGTCGGTTGGCTGCGGTGAAGCTACATCATCGGCGGAGGACAGCATCATTACTGCTGCGATGCTAAAAGAGGCAGAGGAGGAAGAAGATGAGATGAACTCTATTGATCTCTGAGGAGAGGTTCTGTTATTACCGCAGCAGCAGCAACCTGATATAGATGGAACCGGGTGTATAAAAGTGATGGTATGAAAGATAAACAATGCATCGGCCCCGGAATAAATTTCCTTCTGGCGGAGTCTTCCGTGACCTGCAGCAGACCGCGAGCAGAGGTGTTTGTTACAAACTTGTTCCTGCGTTTCCGCAGAGACAGATGTGAATCGTAGCGAATGATGAGGTCCTGGTGGGGAAAAAAAAAAAAAAAAACCCTTTTGGGCTTTAACTTGGAATTGACAATTTCATTTTGGCCCGCAGGCTCTGAACTCCGAGACCGTGTTTACTGAGTGGTGGGTAATTGAGGGTGGTGTGTGTACAACTGTGTTTTGAATATAGATTGATAAATATATAGTCAAACAATGTCTCCGTGTTAGTGATAGAATAAAAGGATGGGGATTTACTCGTCCTTTTATTACTAATGGTGACTGTGTGGACTATAATACTGTACTATACTGTGTTTGGACAGCACAGAGTAATAGTTTTAGTTTAATGTTATGGTGTGTGTGTGTGTGTAAGGACCCCAAAATGCCACTGGTTAAGAGGCGTGGGGTAGCGGTGGCCTAGTTTTTAAGGAGCTGGACTTTGGTCCAGAAAGTTTCTGGTTCTAATCCACCAGCAGCCAGGTTACCACCGTGGTCCAGCGAGCATGGCACCGTCCCTAGGCGCTTAAAGCTGCCCACTGTACACTTTGGTGATGGGTTAGATTCCCACTAGCTTTTTGTTGTGTGCAGTGGTGTGAATCACAATGTCACAATGACAAGAAATGTGCTTTCTCTGCTTCCTTTCCTGATCATATGGATTTCAAACTGAAGACTGAAGACCTACCACCCTATGGTGAATATTTGTACAATAAATGGATGATGTCATACTGTCCATTTAGAAAATAATATTAATTTCTTCATCTTCATCCTCCTATCTGTTACCAGGTCTCAGGGGTCTCACCCAAATCACATACTGTCAGCCTTCCTGTAGTGTAGTGAGTCCTCTTGAAGTTATGTGGGTCAGGACGATGCTACACATGATCAGGGCACCTGGCAACTGGTGGATTCGAACCTGAAGCCTTCCAAACCTAAGACGCTTCCCTAACCGTTAGGCTAACAGTACCGTTCAGAGAAATGCTTTAAATATACTCAACTTTATGAACTTTGAATTAACTTTGTTGTGTTGAAACTTAAAGTAAACACCGCTCTTTCAAAGTTCAGTAGCGTTGTCATCCTCTAAGGCCATACAAACACCCAGACTGACGACACGTTGCGCTAGCTCTGGTAAGATATTTTTAGCTGTTGTGCACAGGGGTACGATGTCAGGAGTGCAAGGAGACTGGAGGCTGGTCTGCTCAGGAGTGAAACACATCATTAGGGTGACAACACTAACACAACATCAGCCAATGGTTATCACTAATGTGGAGCAACCGGGAGATGTTCCTCCTTTGGCCAATCCCCTAACTTTATTCCCTGGACACCAACACCCTCCCTCACAGTCTGACTCAGGATTTTGTAATTCTTTCCTTGAGCAGATGAAATCCCGGCACATCATTAATGCTGATTTATTGTAATTACATCACAGAATTTCCTCAATCTGGCGTATCCGTGGGGAACACAACGTTTCATTTTTTTTTTTCTCTTTTGTAGATGATACGATATTATGCCGGGTCTCTAACCTCCAGCCTCCGCGGTACGGCTGTTTGCTACTACGTGTTTGCCGCAGGGATCAGAGACTCCACCTGCGAGTCTGAGGCCACAGCTTTTCTGCGCCCTTCAGGTTAGAGGTGGATTTACAGCCCCGGGCAATGAAGTCTTAGGGTTTAATATATGAGTGATTAAAAGCTCAGACGTGAGAGTTACTGCTGCAGCCTCAGCACTAATGCGGCCGTACAAGGCTGGAGGGAGCTGGTCATCAAAAGAACCTGTTAGAGTGGATTTAACATTTCATTAGGACTCTCTCTGGGTGCCTGCCTCAGGGGGCTGTCTTGGCATGTTCATTAGGGCGGGGTCCCTAAAGGTCTGGCTGGGGGGGACTTTGTATTTTCCCTGAGCAGAGCACGCTGCAGAATTTCAAATGGATCTGAAGAATCTTGCCTGGGATGTGGTCTATTTTGATTTCATTTACAAAGGATAGAACGAGTTATCACAACGGTGGATTATTTGGAATTACAAGAGTGATTAATCATGATTATTCAGGAAGACAAAATCAACATTCCAACCATCTATGTTGCTGGTTCTTGTCCTTTACTGGGTCGCGGGTCAGCAGTCTCCACAACTGCCACCCAAATCACACTGCTCCATACTCTAAACCTTCTCGTATGTGATGAGCTCAATTGAAGTTACGTGGGTCGGGATGGTGCCTTGCTCACAGGACCTCAGTGTTAACCTGGCAGCTGAAGGTTTTGAACCTGAAACTTTGCGGACCCAGGACAGCTACCTTTACCAGTAGGACACTACAGATGTTTGAAGCTTGTTACTGTATTGCACAACAGCCATGGGCAAACCTTTTGACTCGCGCCACAATTGGTCCTAAAATCGAACACCGGGGTCGAGTCAGGAAGATGGAGCGTTCGTTTTTACTAACATAAATGCCATATGAAAGTCATGTATAAAACTTAAAATGCCAATGGTAATAGCCTTAACGCCATCTACTGGGGAAACACAGGTATTGCGGGGAAAGGCAAGTATCAAGTATAATGATAAAGAAAATAAAATTTCATTTGGACAAAGTTGGTGGGCCGCATCCGGCCCCCGGGCCTTATTTTGCCCATGCCTGAATTCTGCTATGGTATCAACCGGTCAGCACATGAACCTGAACACTAACACCCTCAGTTTTCAAGTCTATCCAACCGTTGAGGTTCAGAGCTCATCTCCATTGACATTTGGACGGTGCCATGCTCAGAGGACCTTAGTGGCAACCTGGCAGCTCCTAGTTTTGAACCTGAAGCCACTGCTGCTGCCGGCAAAGGAGTTATTTTATAGAAATAGTTGTCACCTGACCACCGCTGTGATCACTTTGGTGGACATTACTTGTATCCAAGGAAACAAATATCGCCCAGTATCTGCAGAAAAACCATAAACCAGCAGCCTGTTATTTTTTTTTTCCCTTTCCCACAGCTCAGTCTCCAGTCTGGACAGAGCCCTGTCACTCTTTTTTTTTCTATAGTCTGAATTTGATCAAGACAAAGACACAAAGAGAGACACCATTAACGTGATTTATGGTCACCTTAGTTGTTGCCTAGGCAACCCAACTTTCAATACATTCACCTCCTTGAAAGCGGTTTGAAGCCTCGTGGCTCGCTCACTAATGCACACGGGTCTTTGCATCACATGCTGACCACTCAAACACAAACACACTCTCCCTGGACTTGTGTAACACACTTCATTTGACACAGACTGCAGACTGGGCGATAAGCACTGCACTCAAATATGAACTGAAATCATTGGCACTAAAACAGAAGAAGAACGAAAACAATTCAACAACCTGTCGCAGAGAGCGCTGGCTTTGCTGCTGTACAGCAGCTGAGCTGCTGCACCCACTGTAGAGAGGAGGGTGGAGGAGGGGACGCCGATCCGATCCAGCAGGGCTGTAATTTAGCCTGATGAGTTTAAAATCGGCTCAGACTCTCCTCTCAAACCCTCAAACTTTCTTTATCTGGTTCAGCTCTTTGCTGATTTGCTCACGTAGCGAATTTCCAAGGTCGAGCTGAGCCTTCAACACCATCAACACCATCTTGTTTCGCTTCAACGGTTCAGCTCAGGTGAATCAACACAACAACACAGATATCGAAGGTGGAGTCGTCCACATCTGGGACTGACCAGTCTCTCTTTCTGTTTTTTTTTTTAAAAACTTTGATACAGTTACATTCTTTAATGTGTTTTGAGCAGTTGGTGGCCTAGTGGTTAAGGAAGTGGACTCAGGTCTGCAAGGGCCCCCGTTCGAATCCCCCTCCCTGCTCCCTGGGCATTGGCTCAGCCAGCAGCCCCCTGCTCACTACAGTAATTTGTTAAATGCTGAGACATAATTTCCTGGAGAGTACTCCTGAAGGATTAATAACGTTCTAAAAATTGAAAAAATTGAAAAACAACTACAGGTAGTGCAGGATCAATACCAACATAAGTATGGCTAAACTTCCACTTTAAGATAACGCACAGACTTTTTTTTTTTTTTTTTGCAATTTTTGTGATAGTAACAGTTTTTTGTGCTATTTTCACATAATCAGATTTGATATTATTTTTTTAACGGAAATGATTCACTTGGGAACACGTTTTATGGGGCAAGAACTTGCATTTTGAGGTATTTGGGGGAGATTTATATTATGTTTATATAGATTTGCTTGTTTTTTTATATTTTATTTTGGAGCACAAACATTTATTTAGATGGAATTCTGGTACTTTTTCTGGTATTTTTTTGTACTTGGTGTATGGTAATGAAAAATGTACAGTATATATTTGTTACATTTATTTATTGCCATTGCTGTATGCTAATGTGTATAACCTATATTTTCTAAAGCCCAAATAATTTAACAATCCACTGCGATACCATGCTCCCCAGTGACCTCACATTTAAGACGTCAAAAAACTGTCTTATAAAAGATAAGGACACACCAGGCAAACCACTCTAAACAAACACATACCACACCCTTGCATCTTTCTTCTTTACCTCTTTCACTTTCACCCTTTGTTTATGCCAGCAAAGTAATTTCATGTCAGTGAACAACTTTATTTACATCTCCCCCCTAATTCCCACTGCAATAAAAGGGCAGAGCTCAAGGCAACACAAGGACGGGAGCTCCAGCAGGACCTTGGTTTTATCGGACCTGCACTTGCCAAACAGTGTGTGTGTGTGTGTGTTACAAAGTCATTTGTGTGAGAACAGCAGAATTCCTCAATGCGGACTAATCATTATTGACCACATAATCCAATTTTGCACCGACTTCATGAACAGTATAATTATGTTGGGACAGTTTGGGTTTCTGGCGCTGATTTGCAGGTGGGACTAACGCTGGACACTATTATGATTTCCTAAGTACCAGTTTGGTCACACACAGGGGACCAGGATGTTATTGAAGCCTAAGGACAATAGAGACAAGATATAGATCTCATTGTTGTGTGGTGTTGAAATTGAAGGTGGTAATGTTCAGGTTGATGCATTGACCACTAGCAAAGTGGTCAGATCCAGGTGTAGAACCTACGGCCTACTGGTCACTGAATGGGGAATGGAATAGTGGTGGCCTAGTGGTTTGGGAAGCGGACCCAGGTCCACTAACCTAAACCACTAGGAAGTGGTTTGCAAGGCTTCGGGTTCTAATCCACCAGCTGCCAGGGTTGCCACTGAGGTGCTCTGAGAACAGCACCACCCTATACAACTTCCAGTGGGCTAACCATTGGCATTTTCTTTAATTTCTCTGGTTAAATTCATTCATTCATGGGGTTAAAAGAAATCACCGTGTATCACCAAGTTATATTATCAAGAAACAAGCAATAAATCAATGTTGGAAACTGTGCAAATTGCTGTGCACTGCCAGTAACACGATACAACGGGTTCTCATGAGGTCAATGTTGGAAAACAAGAGAAAAGAAGAAGAAGAAAAAAAATAAATAAGCAGAGGAGGAAAGAAAAAGTCAACGGTCAAATTTGAAATCATTTCAACTGTAGAGCAACTCCACTGAACCTTCAGCCACGGCTAAAGTGTTGTTGATTTTTACGAATGCGTAACATTCAGTCATTAGACCAGGAGAAAAAGCTGCAGAAGAAGAAAGAAAAATCAGTGTGTACTGATGATGTGACACGTGTAGACGTTTAGAAAATAAACTGCGACCACAGCCGACCTTCACCCCATCAGTCTGTCTCACGTCCCTCTCCCTCACCCTGGGGTCAGCACCTCCTCTCTGCTCCGTCACATCTCTACAGTTAGTTTGATTGAACCTCTCTGTGCTCGGCCGTTTGCTTGAGCACACGCTGGAACTGATGTACTCACCCCGCCAGAGGCAATTAACTCTGAATACCTCCCCTCCAGCTCACACTGCGCACTTCTCTCCTCCGAGCTGAGAATAATAAGAGTGAAGTCTGCCCAGGCTGGAGAGAGGGCAGGAAGCCTGCACGTTGCCCCCTGCCCACCCCCAGAGGCTGATGGGTAATTACTTCCGTCAGATTTATTCTGGCAGTCATGCGGAACGGCGGGCGAGGTTCTACACCCGTGGTCGCTGATGGGAGCGGTGGAAGTTGTGCATGGTGTTTAGGGGAGGGGGCAGCAGGTGGTGTGAGAAGAAGGTCAGGTGATTAATTGGAGGAGCAACTCAGGGTCAGGGGTCCAATGAGAGTCACCTGATGCAAAGCTCACCTCCACTCCTCGGCCATTACTGGAGAATGAAGCTGTAACTCAGGGAGACTAGAGTAGGAAAGGAAGAGAAGGAAAGGAGAAGAAGAGGGAGGAGATGGTGAAGGGAAGGGGAGAGGAGAGGCGAAGAGGAGAGGAGATGGAAGAGAAGAGGAAAGGAAGAGGACACACGAAAAGAGAGGAGACCGAAGATGAGTGGATAGGAGAGATGAAATGGGAGAGGCCGAGAGAGGAGATGGAATAGAGGCAGGCAGAGGTGAGGGCAGGAGGTGAGAGGAGAGGAGAGAAGAGGTGGGGAGGTTGGCAGGAGATGGGAGAGGGGGAAAAGAGATAGAAGGAGAGGAGAGGAAAGAGGAGAGGAAGAAAAGAGGAAAGGAGATGGTAGAGCAGGAGGTGAGGGGATGGGAGGGGAGGAGAGGAGAAAAAAGGAGAAAGAGGATGGAAGAGGAGAGAAGAGGAGAGGAGAGGAGAGGAAAGGAGAGGAAGAAAAATGAAAGAAGAGAAGTTGAATGGATAGGAGAGATTAAATGGGAGATTTTGAGACTTTACAGGCTTAATCCAAAACTTGTCCACTGACATTGATCTAAGAGACATTAATCAGAGACCACAGACCAAAAGAAATAAAAAAAGGTGTCCAGGTTCCTGTGGAAACAAAAAAACAAAAGAACTCCTCAGTCTGGCCTTCACACTCTGCCTACACAGTGGAGGAGAGAGGAGATGAGGAGAGGACAGGAGAGGACAGAAGAGAAGAGAAGAGAAGAGAAGAGAAGAGAAGAGAAGAGAAGAGAAGAGAAGAGAAGAGATGTGTATAAGAGACAAGAGAAGAGAAGAGAAGAGGAGAGGAGAGGAGAGGAGAGGAGAGGAGAGGAGAGGAGAGAAGAGGGAAAAAAAGAGAAGAGGAGAGGAGAGGAGAGGAGAGGAGAGAAGAGGGAAAAAAAGAGAAGAGGAGAGGAGAGGAGAGGAGAGGAGATGAGAGGAGAGGAGAGGAGAGGAAAGGAGAGATGAGAGAACACCAGAGGAGAGATGTCCCATCAGTGACTGTCCTTTTCACTCCATGTCTTCTGCTGACAAATCAATTAAAACCCTTTCACTGGTGTCAAGAGTTTGCTTTTATTTTGTCACTGTGTGGAAGAATCACGATACTTAAAGAATGTTTCCCATTAGAATAACAATAACCAAAACACTAGTTTTTGGACAAACAATAACTGACTTTTGGGATAATGTATGTTTTAATTTGTACCTAAATCATTCCTCTCTCTGACCTCAGCTTTTTTACCTTATAGTTCACGCAGTTGATTTTTCACCTATGATTTATTTCATTCATTTGAAGTTTTAAGAAGCACTGACATTTTTTGGTATGGATTAAATCCAACATTTTTCTTCATTCCTCCGGTTAAATTCATCTTAAATGCCATTGTGTCGCTCTGATGCCCTTCAGGAAAAAACAATGAGGATTTCCAGAATGCTAAGAGGCGTATGGTCATAGACATTGGTAGCAGCAGAGAGCTATCAATCTCTGGAACAGATTACCTATCACTTGCATGGCTTCGTCCTTGACATATCCACCAGACGGCATAAAGGTGACCTTTCCCGGAGATAGCGGGCCCTGCACGGGGGAGAGGTACGTGTTTCACTTTGGGACTTTTACTGAATGGGAGCGCAGTATATCTGCAGCCCTCCGATAATGATGATTACAATTAATACTGAAGGTAATTAAGGTTACTCTGTATTGTGTTGCGGAATTATTTCCTGGAAGGCGACGAAAGCGGGGATGAAAAATCGTATTTAGGGTGAGCAGCAGCTCATATGTCCTTCTTATCATCGGCTCCATGTTGACTTTGACGACGCGGGAAAGAGTGGCCATGTCAATCCTCATTAACTCTCCCAGTGAATTAGAAGCAAAGGAGATGATAGAAAATTAATGTGTGTGAGGAGATACTTAAATTATTCAACAGTAACAGGATTATGATGAAAGATCGCCGCTCTGGCTCCCTGACCACTCCTCCTCCTCCTCTTCTCCCTCCTCCCAGTCCAACCCTGTCAGATAGATACCCATCTCTGGGACGTCCTCAGTATTTACTGTACACATTAAACACAGGACTAATGCTGCCGCGGAGTACGTTGTCCACCATTGGCGTCCAGTAAACGTCCAGTGACAGTAAAGGTGTCCACCCGCACAAGAATTGATCAGCGATGGAGGAGTGAAATAAAGAAAGGCCGATTGAAGGAGTGTATAAGAAGAACATGTTTGGATGCAGATGTCGTCCTTAACGAGAAATAATCACCATCCGTGCTGGCGCTGCCCGGGCAGCTGTCTCTCGTCCTCCGAAGGAAAGGATGCATCTTTACAGGAGGCCGATTTAAAGGCGGCAGATTGAATAAGCCAGATGTCAGACTTGTGTTCGTATTAGTCACAGCTCAGTGACAGAGGTGATAAAGTTGACGACAACAACAGCAGCAGCAGCAGCAGCAGCAGCAGCGGCGGCGGCAACGCAGGCTGGCAAACAGCCAGATATGTCCAGATGTGCACGCACACACACACTCATACACACACACACACAGTGGCAGTGAATGACAAAGCTGCAGAAAGGTTTAGATAATGGGATGTAGTTCAGCAGCGCCGCCTTTATTCAGACTCTGCCATTCAAACTGCCGTCTGTAGAAGGTGGAGACAGGAATATCAAACAGCTCTGTGACATTGTCGCTTTCAAACTGATATTCGACGGACGTTTCACCATTAACTTTGACTTATATATGAAACTAATGTTCTGAGAACATAGTGACGCATTGGATTATCACAGCATTTTCTTTTACAACAACCGACTTTTATTCCTCCTCATCCTCTGGTCTGTGGGGCAGTAGTCTCCACCAATGACACCCAAAGCACACTGCTCCATACTCTAAGCCTTCCTGTGGGTGGAGAGCCCACTGGACATTATGTGGGTCGGGACAGTGGTATGATCAGAGCACCTCAAGGCAACCTGGCAGTGGACTCAAACATTGCGGACAAAAATCCACTTCTTAAACCGCTGGGCCACCATTGCCGTCAAATTATTTTTTACAGAAATGTTTATAAAATTAATTTTACAGTCAAATTGTCACGTTGGATAATTTCATAATGTTTTAACTTCTTTTCTTGTGATGACAAATTTGACAAAAATCTCTCTCTCTGTTATTCTGTAAACTCACCTAAAACATATAACAAAGTTGTGTGTTTGCTGCACAGACTGTTTTCCTACAATTAAATTCTCTGATAAATAATTCTCTCAATACCTTTGTCTCCACCTCCCCACCCCCACCTCTGTGGACTGCTTTGATGGAACAGTAAGTTTTGAAGACACCGCCTGATGCAGACTGTACTGTATTCCCCTCTGATGTGGTTTTGTGCCTGGAGTCAACTGAAAGTGTACTTTCAAACTGAAACACATCAAGCATTCATGGCACTGGGCTTTGGTTTTATGGTGGGAAAAACAGTCCATTATTATTTATTCTTATCTTATGAGCTCCCAGAGTCTCAACGTGGGATCTCGATCTTCTGAAGTGAATGATTTATTTTAGGATAATCGCCTCCTCTAATGGTGCTGCTTTTAACTGTGCAAACGCATAATATTTACACTGTGCAAAAGTCTATCTATCATTTCTAATCCTAATCCTAAATGTCCTTGTTGTCTTTCCATGACTATTAAGCAGTAAAAAGCTGCTGGTTTGTAATTATTCTGACAGTGACATTAGAAACTAACCAAACAAAATAATTAAAAATGTAGAAATGATTTGCAATTTTAACAAATATCAATTCAGACATTACAGCTGTGTTGTCTCTTACATTATATATTAAATATACAGTCATGGAAAAAATATATTAGACCACTCTTTCTTTAATTTCTTGTCCATTTAAAAGTCTGCTTCCAATTAATCTACATTAATCTGGACAAATATAATAACAACAAAAAAGGCTCATAATT
>JAFBJS010000783.1:80502-96348 GCA_016785265.1 Paraplagusia blochii
TTTTTTAAAATATTTAAGGGGGGGGGGGGGGGGGGGGGCGGGGGTGTGGGGGGGGTGGGGGGGGGGGGGGGAGACTCTCCACAGACACTGACCATTAATGTGTGTGTGTGTGTGTGTGTGTGTGTGTGTATGTGTGTGTGTGTGTGTGTCTGTATATCCATCCTTCTGGGTAGAATGTTAGACGAGGGTGTTTTGAGGTCGAGGTTAGAGTTAGGATTAAGAAGCAGGACTGGATTAAACTGAGAATATTACTGACTGGAGTCAGTCTCTGAACATACAGTATGTGCATATATATATATATATATATATATATGTATTTATGTACATATGTTGTTGTATGTATGTAGATATGTGTATATACACATCAATTGTTTTCTAAATAATACATATATGGTATATTTAATAGAATATATATTTTTTATTTACATCATTATTCATTTTATATTATATATTAATATATTTTTATATATTACTTTATCAATTGATTCAATTCTATAAAGTTCTTTCACATTAAGATGTAGAAATAGCATTAAAATATTTAGTTATTACTGTCATTACTTTAATACTACAGTAAATCAGAGAAGTATCAGGTAGATACTTCTCTGATTTACTGTAGTATTAAAGCAATGACAGTAATGGTGCCGTGTGCAGATCCCAGATCAGTGCGATCTTCTGCTCAGACTGGTAGAACACCATGTGTTTTCAGAGCTTCACACAGAAAAGTTTTGATGTTGTTCTCCTCCTCGCGCCGCTCCTCGGCTCCATCACTCTGCTGCTTGTTTAACTTTCCCGTAAGCCATCTGGACCGAGATGGATGCGAGCCCGGGAGGACAGGGGAACTGCAGGTGGAGGTGACCTTTGAGCTGAGGCAGTCTAACACGTCAGGAGACACTCCGTCACTCACATCTGCTGGACCCACGGGCTGCTGATCAGGCCTGAGATGATGTGTGAGTGTGTGTGTGTGTCGGAGTAGGACAGGGCTGGGGGAGACTGCTGTGCCTCACTACACCTATGACAGATCAGTCAGTGGGTGGAGGAAAAATGGACCAATCAGCCTCTCCAGTGGTAAGATCTCACCAATTTATTTGGGAGTTAACAGGCGTTGGTTAATGAGCTGGAACAGAACACATCTCTCCCTCTCTCTCTCTCTCTCTCTCTCTCCACTCTGATGTTTCTGCCAGTGATTCAGCATCAGACCAATTACGGCCCAACACGTGCGCTGCACACACTCGGGGTCCAATCATAAATGTAACTGAAGAGGAACGCATGTGTGCCAGGACACACTCAGCTGCATGTTTGGTCCCTCAATTAGAAAAGTTTGGGTGTGGTGGCAGGTTTGGTGTTTAGAGAACCAGACGGAGCCAGATGTTTATCCAGCAGGAAGAAAATGGTTCCAGAAAACCGAGTGAGACATCGGACCTCACAGTTGTGCTGCCCTCCAGACATCAGAAAAAAAAAAATAAAAAAAAAAACCACTGGAACACACCTTCAGATCATGAAAGAACCCATATTTTTGGACTTCTTCTAATGTCAGAGATGTAAAGTGTCGTCCAGGGAACACTGTGATTACAAAAAAAAAAGTTCTGCAGAGTTCACCTGCCTCCTAGCACTGAGGACATGATAAGTTTCCATTTTTTTTCCTCAGTTTTTAAAGAAGTCAAAAAAAAAAGAGTTTTGGTGTCAGACGCCTGAGGACCCGCACATTTCATCGAAACGACACGAACACCGTCCAAGTGTCGCACACAGAACAATGATTAACAGACAGTGTTTGCTCACAGTGTTTCAAAGACTCCAGTCAGTGGAGAATAATTAGCAAAAATGAGGATTTAATTAAATATTGAAACCTCCAACAAATGTTTAACAGATGGTATTTACTGCTGCTGCTGCTGCTTTATAGAAATTCATAACAACTTGTCATCACTGAGGACACAACGCATCACACTCACAACTATGAACATACCCCCACAGAGAAAACCTTGTGCACTACTATCATTAACACACAAGGATCAAACCTGTGACCTTTCTGCTGTAAGGCAGAAGCAGTGAACACCGACCCTAAAACAATGTTTTTTAAAAAAAATGTTCAACATTCTATTCTAAGGTCATACATACTCATTTCAGCGATTCATTGGTGCTCAAATGTTGGTATGCAGGCCCCAAGTCAGTGCAACGTACTGAAAAAAAAATCACATAAAAAAAGGTTAATACAGTTATTCATTCATTTTTATCTACTTGTCCGTTGCCGAGTCACTGGGGCAGGTGGTGTCACCCGAATCACACTGCTCCATGCTGTCCACCTTCCTGTGGGTGGTGAGTCCACTGGAAGTTATGTGGGTCGTGAAGCTGCTGAGATCAGGGAACCTCAGTGGCAACTTGGCAGTTGGTGGATTAGAACCTGAAGCCCTGCAGACCCAGGTCTGCTTCCTTAACCGCTAAAACCACCACTGACGCCTACATAATAACAAAAAATGTAACATTTTCTTCAACTAAGTTTGCATTTTTTTTTTATTTATTTTTTTTTTTTACAGAGGGTAAATCATTGATAAAAATGTTCAGATCCACTGAGCTGAGCCTTCAGTTAATCGAAAAAAAAACCTTCTGTTAAACATCAATAGAATCAAACACATGGTTCATAAAAGTCAGGGGAGCAAACAGTGAGTGGCTCAGATGACCTTTTACCAAAATGCCAGCGAAAACCTTCCAGCTAAAAAAGTCGGATTTTGATCCTTTAAAAAGGTAGATGGACAGAGGTTAGAAAACGATAATTGTGTAAAATCATTTTTAAAATATATGGCCTAGTGGTTAAGGAAGCAGACTTGGGTCTACAAGGCTTCAGGTTCTAATCCACAAGCTGCCAGGGTGCACCACCCACAAGAAGGCACACAGAATGGAGCAGTGAGATTTGGGTGTCAGTCGTGGAGACTGCTGCTGATTCATAATAACAATTGAAGTTGGGAAAACAGAATTTAATCTGCAGTTTATATCTGTCATCTGTGTGTTTTTCAGTATTTTCCAGTAATATTTACTGTTCAGTACTGTAATACTGCCTGATTAAAAATATCATCAGTCTACTGATGCATCCGTTCACCTCCACTTTAATACTCAGTGCCGGAAAAATCCAGGTAATCTCTCCTAGGACTGTGCTGCGATGGTGCGTTTTATTCAGGAATACCAATATTTTTTTATTTTTTTTTTTCATTTCCTATTGCACTGATAAATGTGCAGCCCTGATTAAAAGTGACAGCCTCTGACTGTGGGCTATGAAAGCTTTTCCCACACTGAATGTAAATCTGATGTTCTCACGTTCACATCTGTGACAGAACATTATCTCATGACCAAAAGCAGCCGGCATATGCAACCAAATTTTGGAGTGCATAGAAATTGACGCGTCAACTTTGATAAATCATGCCGTGGATTTAAAACGCCCGGAGCGGTGCTTAAAATCAGGTTACGTGAAGCGTTTCTGCTATTTTTAAACGTGCAGGATGAGTTTCATGTACCCTTGAAATGTAATGGAGTCAGGTAGAGAAAAAAAAAAAAAAAGTCAGGGACTGGGGCCCTCGGATTCTACATCGGCCTGAGATCCATTAGCGTTCTTTTGTCCCTGTGGCACCAGCATCCCAGCCTATTACCCCTGTGATTAAGTGCTGCAGCCTCATCTCGGTGTAATCTCAGCTCACGGGTGTTAACCTGAGATCACTCATCAGCCCTGCTCCACTCCACTCCGCTCTGCAGGTCTGACGCTGAGTCACAGCAGACCCAGCCAAAGAGTTTACGTCTGCAGGCACTGCAGAACTCCGGGCGCCTGCACCACGTTATCATGTTCCACGGATAAACTATCATGGAACTGAGGTGAGATCACAGAGGGAGGAGGTCTGGGTCTGAGGCCTGGTGGCAAACACCGCAAGAACTGAGAGGTGCGTTTGTTTCTGACCAATGTTACATAATAGTGACGCAGCGATAACACAGTGATATAGCAGATTTTTAGTAAATGGAGAAGCAGGAGGAAAAACACAGAATGTGTTGAAGTTTAGGGGGAGGAAAACTGAGGAGGATCCAAGGAAGATGTGAACCTACGTGTCAAGTTTGACCGCTTGTCTGGACCGGAGTTGGTCCCATCCACAGACCAAAGACAGACCAGTCACACAACAGTTATAAAAAACCACATCAACCATGAGGAACAAAGAGTCTCTGTTAGTGTTCGTTTAGATTTTGATAGAAAAATAAGAAAATGAAAGAAGAAAAATCAAATTTGTTCATTCATCTTCTTCTGCTTGTCCCTTGCCGAGTCGCAGGTGTAGCTGGCACCACCCAAATCACATTGCACCACATTTTATTATGTGGGTGGGGACGGAGATTTGCTCAGAGCACCTCAGTGGGAACCTGGCAGCTGGTGGATTCGACCCTGAAACCCTGCAGACCCAAGTCCGCTTCCATAAACACTAAGCCACCAGTGTCGACCAAAGATGAACTAATTCTGCAAAAAAATTAAGATTTTTTTTCTCCCGTTCATTAAGAATTAAGTAATAATGTGGTTGATTTATGAGTTAATGATGTAATTAATCCTGCTGAAGTATTTAACAGATTTAGAGACCAAATGAAAGCTCTGTGTATAAACAGGCTGTGTAGACTGGATGATCACTGATTCAACAAAGACAATTTTTCATTCTGTAGTTTTTAATTACACGGCCGAATAGTGAGCTTTGAGGTCCATTAAGTTCTAGGTCTAGGTCTGGTCCTTGGTCTGGTCCAAAGTCTAGGTCTCTCTCCATCACTAGAACCGGCAGAAGTGGCCAAATATTGCGAATGAAATTGTGCACCAGGAACCTGAAGCTAGGATGCTTTGGACGTGGAGGAAAACCCTTTCATTACCCCTGGTGTCTGCGGTGCGAGAGGAATCAATAGCAGCGTCCATGTGGGAACCATGTGTATCTGCTGAGAAAACCTGATACCCACACATGGGCACAGAGGACGAGCAATGTTGAGGTCTGAGGGGAGGACGGGTGAAGGTGAAGGACTCGGAGGAGATGGAATTTTCTTCCACAGGGTGGAAACAAATACTAAATCAGAACACTTACTCTCGGCAATGAACAAGTTAGATTGAATAAAAATTGAGTGTTATTTCCCACGTTGGCACAGAAAAATATCCTCCTCTCTCTTCAGCTTGTCTCTTTATCAGGAGTTGTAATAGTGAATCAACCTTTTCCATCTTCTTCTTTAACTCCAACTACCTCCATGTCCTCCCTCACCGCATCCATCAATCTCCTCTTTGTCTCCAACCTGGTAGCTCCATCTCTAGGATCACTGACACCTGTCTAGACCCAGTTGGTCTTGCATTGCTATTGTAATAAAGCAGCCTATGGGTTGATGAGTGAAATGCAAAAAGATCAATTTGGTGCCTGATTAAAAATGCCAGCTCTGTCCTTGGATGTCCTCTCGACCCAGTGGAGGTGGTGGGAGACAGGAGAATGGTTACCAAACTATCATCTCTGATGGACAATCCTTCCCCACCCCCTGCAGAACACCATCACAGCACTTGGCAGCTCCTTCAGTAACAGACTGAAGACACCCCAAATGTCTGAAGGAGCGTTATCGCAGGTCGTTCGTCCCTGCAGCTGTTAGACTGTACAACAAACACTGCTCACGATAAACCACAAATAACCAGACTCAAAGTGCAATATCCGTACATTGTCATTTTTTGTAATGCATGTTTCTTATCTATTTATCTTTATCTTTTCTGTCTTGCTGCTGCAACAATGTAAATTTCCCCATGTGGGACAAATAAAGGACTTTCTATTCTATTCTATTCTATTCTATTCTCTTTACATTTTGTTTTTTCGTCATAATCTAAACCAGCCCACTAGCGCGTCGTCACCCGTAAACAGAGTGAAATTTGTCCACAGTGGATTACAACAAACAGGATCTAACAGCCACGTCACCTGTCATTGGGAGCCTCATTAGGCTGACAGGAGGTGGCCTCTCTGGGCAGGACAACACGTCGCATCCCTCTCCTTCCTGTCAGGGCTGTGATGGATTTCTCCACCACTGGCTGCCAAGCTGCCACTCACAACCACCGTGCTGTGGGCATCCATCAGGTAATAGGGGCCGGGCGTCTGTTTGATCAATTAGAACAGCAGTGATTAGTGCAGCTAGCAGGTTGTTGGAGATGGAGACACTGATGTGACTGCTCCGTCCCTGGACGTTCTAAAACTACAGTAGAACAATTTAACATAAAAGTTGCGGAGACTTCTGTGAAACAACTACAATTAAATAATTATTAAATAAAGAAAACCACACAAAGAGGTTTAGCTGTCAGCAAATGGACGTCTTTTTGGACTTAAAAGACGTTTCATTCCTCAACTGAGGAACTTCATCAGTTTCTGGTTGATGTCAGAGGGAACTCTAGTAGTTCTACTCCTCTAGACCAGTGATTTTCAACTAGTGTGCGGTGAGAGATCGTCAGGTGCACCGTGGGAAATGATCTAATATGACCTAATTAACCATTGTTGGGTGTCTGTGCTGTAATAAAGTGCGACAGATAATGTAATACTCTTCTATTCCAGTGGGTGGCAGCAGAGACAAATTCCAAACTTGTCTAAATTATACAATTATTTATATTATCATTATCCTCCTCTCTTTTCCTTAATAGTGAATAGGCTGATTCCCTTTTTGCCTTTTTTTATAGCTTTTAAAGATCACTGATCTTCCTGTAGTTCACACTGATTAATCAATGTGCTCCAGACCCTGTCCTCTGTGTCAACCCTTAGTCCCCACTGTGGCTCAGGAGTCCATTTTTAGGCCCAGGTGTACTATAGATGGACAGTTTTGGTGAATTCATCTGTACATGGTGTTAATATTTTAAATTTAATACAACGTTTACCTTCAATCAATCAGTCTGGGGAGTGGAGCTCTTGCCTGGTTCAATCTCACACCTGCATTAAAGAACTCCGAAGACCAGATTTATGGGCCGCTCTTGACTGGATGTGCAGGTCGTCCCTTAGGGCGCCATCTGTTGGAAGGAGCAATAATGCAACGTTACTGAGAAAAAAAATGACCAGACTTCACTTGACTTGATTTGATTGACACCATACCGCATGTATCAAACTCAAGGCCCGGGGGCTGAATACGGACAGCCAAGTCCTTCTTTATGGCCCGGCGGAGCTTAAAAGACATTTGTCAATGTAACTGTACTTTTAAACCTGATTAACTTAGTTTTTTTTTTTAAATACACAGCAATAAACAATATCTGTAACCTGAATAAATAATAAATAACTGCAGTAACATGTATTTAAATGTTATGGAGTAGTTAGATCTCCACAATCTTCCACTGACAGCTGGGTTGTTGATGTGGCCCCAGATAAAAAATAATTTGACACCACTGTTCTACAGCATGTCTTCTCTGTTTTTTAATATATTATTAGAAAAAAAATTATAATAATATCTTATCTTATCTTGGCTGTTTTTTTTCATCACATTTTGATTCATGATCTTAATTATTGATGAATCATCAGGATCAATTGTGAATCCACACCTGATGAAACTCTAGAAACTCTGTTCTAACTTAAGGAGAAACCCTGCAGAGATGCTAAAGATTTAAAAGCCTCCAGCCCCCGAGGTCAGACATCATTATCACCTGGAGACTGATGGGACATGATGTTCTATGAATTATTGAATCTTTTCCTTCAAGCTCTCCTCCTGAAGCAGGTCCAGACAGCTCACAAAGTGGAGGTACAGAGGCTCAGCCAGGTTCACTGATAATCATCTCAGACAACCTGACTCCCCTGACTGCTGCACGGCTGCTCCGCCACCAACCTGTTCTCTGTTTGTATCATCAGACAGCAGCTGATGGCACCAGTGCATGCTTTCAAAGACCATGTGTCGCTTTGACAAGGGTGTGTGTGTGTCTGTGTGTGTATCAGTTGAATGTTGATCTGTAGAGAAGAAGAGTTAATCAGTGACCCACAGCTGCAGAACGTCCAACCAGTCTGTCCACATCATGATGTCATGTTGACCATGAAGTCATAAAAATAACTAAAAGATACAGAAATGTGTATTTTAACACATTTAATTATCATATCGACCAACAGTCACACGTTGGGAGGAGGAGACTGTGACGTCTCATCCTCCTCTACTGGGGTAGCTATGTTGCTACTGCTGTGCAGTGGGAAGGAGACTGGGACGTCTCCTCCTCTGAAAGCGCTGTTTCTGATTCATCAGAGCACAGCTTCTTACGAGCTCTAAGGCTTGGACAAACACCAAATATTTCCTCAGATGTTGCATTATGCTCAATGTGGTTTAAAGACACAACCCTTTGGGGGCAGTTGGTGGCCTAGTGGTTAAGGAATTGAACTGGATGGGGTCCAGAGTGCTCCAGGTTCGAATTTTTATTTTATTTTATATGACACTAATCCTTATATTCTTTACTTTTGGTGGGAAAACTATCAATTTTTTGCTGCAAATAATTTCTCTTTGTAGATTTCTCAACAGTAAAAGGCAGAACTATTGCACATGTTTTCCCTAGAGAGCAGCAGATGGCTAGAAAAAAAATAATCAAACATAGAATATCTTCATGTCAGTTTATTCAATTCTTACTTTACCAATCTTTTCCTACTTTGCATTAAACAGGACATTGATCAAGCAAACTGAGTAAATGAAAACGATTATTGCAGCCATTTATAGAATTTTTGTTTTGCCTATTAATTTATATGCCTAAAAACACTGCAGTAATTACAATCTTTCAACAATATTTATCTGTTGTATAAAATCACTATATATTTCCAAAAAAAGGACAAATTATTTATGTAAAAGTGCACAAAAATAATTGTAATTATTTTTATACTTGGTGCAGCAGAGTAAAACTTCAGACTATCATTGTACTGTTGATTTACTGTGTGTTTTTTACTATGAATTTGGGGGGGGGGGGAAATCCTCCTGCATCATGTATCACTGACAAAGAGTGGAATATGTGGTTTGCTCGGTATTCCACTCTGACCAGCCCGGGTCCCAGGAGTGGAGTGGAAAGAGAAACAGGACAGACCAACAACCTTATTCTGACTCTACGTCCTGAACCTGAGAGGTTGATCATGTATTATTCACACACAGAATAGAGCCCGGTGTTGGGAGGTGGGGGACACAGGAGGTGTAGGGGGCAGGACAAGTTAGGACAAACTGAAGGCTGCGATGGAAGGATTTGGTTAAAAATGTATTCCTTTCCTTCCAGCTAGTGCCGGGGTCGCAGCAGCAAATAAAAATCAGTCTTTTGACTCACAAGTATATCTGGATAAAAGTTTTACGCCAGATTCCCTTCACGATGCTTCCCTCGTTTTTGTCCAGGCTTGGGACCAGCTCTGGATTGTGCTCCCCTAGAGGTTGGGTGGATTTTGTTTAAAATGCGTCAAGATAAAAACGTTGTTTTTTACACAAAAACAAAAAAAAGAAAGTATTTGATATTTAAAGACTGAAATGGTTACTAAGTCGATACATTGGTAGAAGAATGATCCTAGAGATGGTGCTACCAGGTAGGAGACAAAGAGGAGATTGATGGAGGCAGTTGGAGTCAGAGTAGAAGATACAGAGGACAAGGGGAGATGGATAAGGATGATACGCTGCAGCAACTCCTGAAAAAAGGAACAAGCTGAAAGGAGATATTGGTGCTTTGTGGGGGCTCGTCCAGTGCAGTGTGATTTGGGTGTTGGTCGTGGAGACTGCTGCCCCAAGACACTGTAATGGATAAGAAAACGATGATGGATGCAAGCGTTTTCCTTTTCTGCTGATCAGGTGTCTTTTTGGGTTTGGTAGATACACACACACACACACACTTCATGGGACCTTTTTTTAATTCCAAGTTTAATTAACTTATTCCTAACTCTGATATGCTCTTATCAGTAATCCCAAATGAAACTGAAACTTGAACGTCAAAATACTGTCTCGCTCAGTGGAGACCTGCAATCAGTCAATCATGAATAAAAGTTAAATCTAATCTGATTTAATCTAATCTAAGACGATCTAAAGCCACACACACACGCACACACACACACACATACACACACACTCTGACCCTCAGGACCCTCCTGATGGTGCTCACAGCTCACCTATCAAAATAAATTAGAAAACAAACCCTCTCATGTTCTCACCTTTCCGACTGTTTCCCTGTTTAATTAATCTAATTAATCAGAAAAGCTCTTCTTGCCATCACATCCGCGTGTGTGTGTTATCTGGCAGCAGCATCATCATCATCATCATCACCCCGTCCTCCCACCACTGCTCAGCAGAGTGTGAAGGGTGAGATGAGAAACTTTAATCCCGTCTTTCCTCCCCCATCATCTTGAAAGATGGGGTTTTTCGGAAAGCGACGATATATTTATAGATCACAAACGACGGCCTCGATGGGACGACGCTGACAGATGCGCTCATCACCGGCTCTGAGTCCAGACGTGACACGGTGTCTGGTTTGATGTGTGGTCCGAGCAGAGCCTTTACCATCACTAAAACAAACCTCATGAAAATGGAGCCTTTCCTACATTCATCACAACACGAGGTGGAGGCAGTGGAACTCCAGTGTGACACACAGTGGTCAGCTGCAGTACTGTCTGATGTCTGACAGTTCACTATCACGTCGTCCACGCATTCAGAATTCTAATCCGGCCTGCCTTTCAAACTTTGCCGTCAAGGAAATCACAATTGTATCACCCTCTATCCGTCCATCATCGCCAGGGCAGCATTCCGAGTCGGGATACCCTGAGACACTGCCTCCAGCACAGCTGGGAGGGTACCGAGACATTCCCAGGCCAGCCAGGCAACATAGTCACTCCAGCATGTCCTGGATTTTCCTCTGGGTCTTTCTCCTCCCGGTGGTACAGGACCCGAACACCTCCCAAAAAAGGCGTTGGGGAGTAGGGCTCGTACCATGCAAAATGCCCAAGTCACCTCAACTGGCTGCTGTCAATGAGCAGCGGCTCTACACCGAGCTCCACCCGGGACAGAGCATTTGGAGAAAGTTGTCGCTTTTCTCCAGGATCGCATTCTATAGACCAGCCATGCTTTCTTCAATTTCCGATTTGTTTTAATGCCTGGTTGCACCAAAGAAGAAGTGAAGCATGGCAAAAGTCCAGATATCAGCTCTGAAAATAAACTCTTATAAGCAGTTCTGTTGTCATCATTGTACGATTAATGGAACCAGGTGATAAAAGGAACCAGGAAATTTGGGAAAGACCAGGGTTAGGGTTGATATTATTTCCATGACTGCCCATGTTTTCTTCATAGATGGTAAAGATAGGTCTAAATGCAGGTTGACATTTTGTCTTAGTCACAATCATTCCATCTATCTAGGCCTAAGGCCCGAGGGCCAGATGCAGCCCGTTGAGCTTTTCAATGCGGCCCGCAACCTTCTCCATCCAATCTAATAATTTATTTGTATGATCATTATACTTTAGCCTTTTCCCATGCAATGCCTGCAGTTCCCCAGTAGATGACACCAGAAAGGCTATAAGAAATTAAGCATTTGAGGTTTGAAACGTGACTTCTTCGTGCCATTTAACTTAGTCCAACAAATGCTCAATTGTTCTACTCTTGACTTGGTCCCTGGGTTCAATTCTGGGACACATTGTGGCCCGCAAGTCAAAAAGTTTGCCCTCCTCTGGTCCAACCTGTCCCCCTGCGGAATCGTCGGACCAATCGTCCTATCAAAAAGTTTACCCACGTCTACTGTAGTCATGGTCTGACTCTCAGAAACTACATCAGACAATCTGACATCCACTCTGTCAAACTGTGATCGCTTTCAAAATCCTCCAGAAGAGGTCAACTCTTGACTCTGAAACACTCCGAAACCTTGAACTGGTCCTTTAAAAGCAGACTTTTCATACCAGGACTCTTAATATTCCCGCCACCGTCTCCGCTCTGGATTAATTCAGGCCCACGCTCGCTCTGGAAGGGCAGCTGTAACAAGGAGTTGAGCAATAATCAATACTGTTAACGCTGCAAGCTAATGTTTACATTAACATTCACAGCTGATCCTGCTGATGGACCGAGGGGAGGTCCCAGCCAACGGAGGCCCGCCGGACCAGACCTTCCTCTGCGGGGCGACGGCGACCACAGCACCACCTGCTGTCCTCCGTGCTGTGACTTTGTTCAAGGACTTGTGTAACTTAAATCTGATCAACTTCTTCCTTCTCCACCCTCCCTCGCCGCCTCTCCACCCTCCACTGTGACACTGCTCCTCTCCCTCCTGTCAGGCTCCATTGACCACAGCGAGTGCAGTACAGACTGTGGCACCGGTGCATCGGAACAGTGAGCTGAGGGAAGCGTTGACGGAACGGAGTGGAGCTGGAAGACAAAGGGAGATGGATGGAGAGCAGTAGGAGAAGAGACTTCATCTCCCTCACAACCTGACAGTCTTTTATTACCCTGATGTCTGCGCTTTTATCTGCAGGCGCTTAAAAAATCTTTTTGAAACACATGAGGGGGCTGCAGCCGCCCAGGTGGTCCTGAGTGGAGGAGCGCTTAAGGCCCGATGACCGGGTCCCTGAGACCAGCACACATGGAGAAGATGAAGTGTCTTCACCTTGGAAACCTTCACAAACTGAACAATGGAAATCCAGGGGTTGCTGGAGTGGGATTTGAGGACTGGCAGAGAACATTAGGAGAGTGGACGGCTGCAGAAGAACTCACCAAGGCTGAGATGTGAAAACAGGACACTGTTCATTGTCAGTGTCTGAATCAGAAATAAAATTTCAAAAATGGAAGAAATTGTTTAACAACGGAGTCAAATTCTAATTATCCTTTTAAAGAACAAATAACATATTTTTTTTATTGAACCACACATGTGCAGCAGCATTTTGCACCTTTGGAAAAGACTGATCCCAACACCAGAGTGACCAGTGGTCAAGAACCCAAAGGGCAGCGCATGTGTGTACATTTTCTTTTTATCTCTTTGTACCTTCAGTCCAACCTGTCTGTTCTTAATTACCTGCTGCACAAAAAAAAAGAAAACAACACCTACATTTCAAGTTCAGACGAGGACAACTGTCGTTGCGTGTCTCGGCCACAACCTCTCCCCATCGTCCCCTCCTCTCTCTCTCTCTTTGACGTGTCCACGGATAAGTCTCCAATCTGACTTAGAGAAACAGAGGTTTGATTAAAATGCTGCACTGGTCTCATTTTTACTGCAGAGCTGCGTAATCTGAAAAAAAAAAAAAGGAACTGGAGCGAAGGAAATGATTATTGATCATCATATCAGCAACAACGACGGGGACGGGGAGGAGGAGCTGAGCCATCAATAACAAAGAAGACGGTTTTTAACAAACCTACTGATGAGCTTACTCTGCGGTGAAAAAATCTTGAACAAGTTAAATTTAAAGATTGCAGAAGCAGCAACAGAAATGTTGTCAATGATGTGATGATGAACAAGTTTGAGATGAAAAAAAAAAAAAACAACTCAGCAGAATGAATAACAGGGAAAACATTAATTTAAGCCATGGGACTCAAACTCGCGGCTCGTGGGCCACGTGCAGCCCGTGTAACAATATTTTGCGGCCGCCACCTTGATCTTTCACATTTTAAGGTAAATCCTATAGTTCTCAAAACCCTGATCCGCAGTCTCCTGCTGGTTCAGTATGGTATTACACAGAATCTATGGAAAAACTGATTTTTTTTTTCCTTTGTACCCAACACTGAAAGCTAAAGCGGCCCTTCGGTGAAATGGTAGTTTGGGTGGTGGCGCTCAACTTATTTGAGTTTGAGACCCCTGATTTAGGCCATTTTAAAATCAGTACTGTTGTTCTCAAACTGTGGTTTATGTACCTCCAGTGACACATAGACTTCCTCTATTGGTATACTGGAACTTTTTTTTTTTTTTTTTTTTTTGATTAGAGGTTGATAAACATTTGTTTTGAAAACGTGTTGCAAGAAGTTCAACAGTGCAAAAGTGTGATTAATGTGTGAGGATAGACCTGGTTGTATGAGGAGAGACAACGCTTAGGAGAGGGTGCTACAGAGGTACAAAAACCCAAAACCACTGCTAGTGTTGGAGGCTAACTCCTAGAGTCTGAATTATTGTCAACATGTGAACATTCACATTCTTTTCATCTCTCACAAAAAGCAGCCATAGATTCTGTTCCACATCATCTTCGCCGCAGCCCCACTTGTCATTGTCACCAATGAATATTTTATTCCTTTGCTCCTGGAAGGCTGGCCTTCTCAACAAATGTCTGCTATTAGTGTGTGTCTGTGTGCTGCACCTACCTCCACATCTCCTCCTCCTTTCTCCTTCTACAGTGACTTGTGTTCTGGCCAATGCGTTCTGACTGGTAGAGGTGACTCAGCCTGGGCTTCCTGCCACTGGAGTTTGGGTTGATATGAATGGAGAGGGTTGATGTCAGGGGACAATCTTTTTTTTTTTTCGCCAGATGCAGCAGACTGTCTCTTCCTCCCCCTGAAAAGTACTGCAGAGCAGATTGATGTGAAAGTTTTGGTACATTATGGATCTTTTTTTTTCTTGTGCAGACCTGGTTTTAAACCCTACCATAAATCCACATGTTGCTGAAGACAGAGACTCCTGAATGACTGTTTGAAGGAGAAACAGGCTGAGCTCCAGGATCAGCAGTCACAATAATAATCCTGTTTACAGGGAAAAAAAAAATCACGCCAAGGGTTTGAGAAATGTGATAATTAATGTGGTGAATAGCAGCCGTACCCAGAACAGGACAGAGTGTGAGCAAAGCAGAAGCTGGCAACAAAAAAAAATTAAATAAAATAAAATAAGGGCAAAGGTTGGCGAAAGAAACAACAGGCAACAGACAAAGAGACAAACGACAGACAAAGGAAACCAAGTTACCAAAGACAAACAGTCACACAGATGGATAGGTACTAAAAACATCTGGACAAGAGGGAACTCAAGGCTGAACGTTCTGTAAGAGGCAGGTATCTTAGACAGTGGAAAGAAAAGTTAGCACAAAAGACATCACAAAAAAATATATATCACAATATATATATACACATATATGTAAAGACATAATAACATATACATTTACATACACACACACATTTACATACATACATATGTATATATACACAAACATATATATACATATACAGTATATACACATATATATACATATACAGTATATACACATATATACATATACAGTATATACACATATATACATATATACACGCACCTACCTATATACCAATACTTATACATATACAGATATATACGCAGATACATATATACTTATACACATACATATATTCACCTATATATGTATGTGTATAAGTATATATAAACACACACACACACACACACAATTGTTTACAATTGACTCAAGGGAAAATACTGTGACAGCATCTAATAGAATAAGAGGAGCAGAAGTGCTAACAGTGGATGAATGTGTTTAGCCACAACAACAGTAGACACCGATACGACATTTAACATTTTTACAGACTGAACACGTCCATTAGTTTTTGTCTATAACGTTATATAAAGGCACGTATATCTATATATAGCCCTGCTGACCTAACAATGTTCCGCACTGATTGTTTTTTTTCAGAGCCTTATCAGCCTCTGCAGCCTAGGCTGGCTTTGGCCTTTGCAACAAAACTCATTAAAACAGTATTTGCTGTAGGACACAATTCTGTGTAGCCCACACCAACCAGACATGGGTCATTGTGTGTGCGTGTGTATATGTATATATATACACACACACATATACACTATATATATATATATATTCACACACATATATATATATACATACACTGTATAATATATATATACATTATAATATATGTGTATATATATGTACCATATATACATCCATTTGTATACATTTACATTGACATTAATTTTCG
>JAFBJS010000783.1:96666-156031 GCA_016785265.1 Paraplagusia blochii
TATATTCACACACATATATATATACATACACTGTATAATATATATACATTATATGTGTATATATATGTACACACCATATATGTATATATGTACCATATATACATCCATTTGTATACATGTACATTGACATTACTTCTCGTGTTCTCTTCAGACTTTAACTTCTTTTCAATAAACTGGTCTCTGGCACAGACTGTTAACCGTACTGAGCAGTTGTTTTTTTTTATGTTGGTGAATGAACAGAGTAATGAGATCATTTTGATCATTTCTTTAATTTCCGTCACTTTAATTCCCATTAGCTGCTGCAGATTAATTAAAAAGTCACAATTAAACTTTTGTTCCTTGTGTTATAAAGATTTGAAGAAGGGGGGAAAAAACAGCTATTCTCGGTCGTTTCAGAAAACACTCATATTAGGCATTACACTGCCCCCTAGAGTATAAACCCGATGACAGCCAAGTTTTCTCCAGTTAAACTTTATTTATCTCAAAAACACATGATCAGATTTTGACCAAATGACAATCAAACCCCTCCACACTCCCCCACCCTGAAAAAAAAATCATCTGACTAGAAACAAGAAATAATTGGAATAATTTATAATAGTTCACAGTCTTTGGCCATGTTGTGCTTTAGTGAAAGTCTGCACAAAATCCGGAGCACATTTGGCCTTTATAGTTTAATTTCAACAGAGGAGCTGAGCCTTGAAACAATAAGCTTTAAAAGCAAGGATTTCAATTATTTTTACTTTTTTTAATTCATTTTTCTAGTTTTCATCTCTGTGTGGGATTTCTTCCTAACTACAGTAGATAATACAAAAAAAATCATAAAAAAAAAATCATAAGACATTTACATCTGGTCAGACACATGTTAATAAATTAATCAATAATTAGTTGAGTCCACTCTACTCCTCATCATCCTGAGGTGAAAGACAGTGACAGGAAAGCCTTTTTTTGTCCCTGCTCATCAAGAAAAAGCATCAGCGGAGTGTGTTTCTGTGAATACTCATGTACGTAACATGTCTGACCACAGTCCACGTCTTTGTTCCCAAACTACAAAGGTGAACCTGCAGTGGTGACATCATTGATCTCTGTGAGATCATGTTAACAGTTCAACTTTGGGGCCACGTGAATTGGAGTTGGCGGAGAAATCTAAGACCTAAACATTAATGCAGATAATTAGGGGACATTTCAACGTTCTAATATTTTTGTTTCTTGCAAACTGTAACAGTAGGTTATGATTAAAATGTATTAAAATTCTATATTTTTGCCCAAACATTTTGTAAACCAGTGAACCTGTTCTTTTTGTTCTAAGTGCATCTTGAACCTACTGTTCTGTAATGACACTGACGTCACACACCATAACCACACCAGCTAAAGAGTCGACTGAGCTGAATAAGTTAAGGGTTTGTCAAAGTGTGTACTGTAAAAAAAACTAGGATGGGAAATACCAGATGTAAAAGGCCAGCACTCAGTCCAGCTTTGCTGTTTGGCAATGTGTGTGTGTGTGTTTTAGTGGTTGTTGTTGGACTTTGCAGCACCACCCTCTAACCACCAACTGCTGATGGAGTCAAAGCCAGTGTGGGTGTCTTATTCAGCTTATGGTTATTGTCCTTATGTTCGTCTGGCCTTGGGTCTTTTGGCCTGACGTTTGGCCTCGTCCACTGCTGCACTGTCTCCGCTGACTTGAGACATGTTCCTCACTCCCTGCACACGGTTCACCAGCTGGAAGAGCAGTGGGATCACCTGCATGACACAGACACGGAGAACCACACAGAGTAGATAGAGTTTGGATATTAATATTTCTTATAAAATCTGAAAAAAAAAAACACAATTAAAATTACCTATCAAATTTTTAGTTTAAATGGAGAATCTCCTATACCACATTTAGATTAATCACCTCCTACTCTCCTTTATAAACTACTTTTATGAACTTTTTTCCTCTACTTCTTGGTCTACATCTTCTACTTCTTTTTCTTCCCACAATCCCCTTCAGGGGGATTGTGCGCAAACAGACGACGTCCCTCCCTCTGACTGTATCCCCTTCCTTCTCAGCTACCATGGTCATCTTAGCACATTCTCAGCCATGTCAGCAGCAGGTGGCGCTACCGATGTACCTTCTCATGATTGTATGCTGCCAACAACAGCAGCAGAGTGAGAGGCAAGGCGATGTAGGATCCTTGGGCCACATCTTGGTCGGGTAGTTTACGCTGTGAGTTAAGGGGAAAAAGAAAAAAAAGGAAGTCAAATATTATCCCCATCCTTCAAACCACTCTTCTCTGGAATTGCAGTGTGTTGCTATGATTTCATCATCATCATCATCATCAATAGTTTGTCTTACAGTGGGGTTAAACGTGAGCGTCACGTGTTTGTGGTATCCTGTGGAGGTGAAGGACACCTGGGGCAGAGTGAAGTCGTACTGAGAGCGAGACAGCGTGGAGTAGAGCATCAGGACGTAGCTCTGGACCAAACACAGAAACAATCTTCCATTAAAAGGGGAGTCACTCGAAACCAAATCCAATACAGAGGAGCATACTGCGTATTCTGACCAAAAGGCTCTTGGTTATTATGTTCCAAGCTTCATCGTAATGCTATGATGTGTGAGCTTAAGTTTTTCCCAACTGAAGATGTGTCGTCGCAATAGCAACAATAGCACTAGCTAAGTAACAGCAACCAGGCCAACTTGCATCATGATCAGACAGAACCAGGTAGCATTGACACAAAAATCACACAACTGTTAATTTTGTCAATTTGTGGAAGAGTGAACTGAAAAAGTGTGTGTTTTGGTTTGGTTTTTATGTGTTACAACTGAACAGCGTTGTGAATTAGTTTGTCCAAGTTGATGTTTGACTTGGTGTAATGCAAAAAATTTCTGTACATACAGTATATAAAGATATAAGGAAGGTTTCTTCTGGTTCACATAGAATGACAAAAAAAAAAATCAACAATGACCAAGGTGTCATAAGACTAAGAGAGAATGAGGGCAGTTACTTCTCCATCTCTGTCCAGAGAGGGAAAGTGGAAGAAGAGTGACTGTCCCAGAGCGACACTGTTGATGGGGTTGTCCAGGTTGTCGCTCTTATACAGCTTCACCTGGACAAAGGAGAAACAGAACGGAAAGTGAAAACTTCAAACCCATCACCTGGAATCCCTCAAGTGGAAGCGCACACAGAAACATATTAAAGGTTGAAGGACATCATCGTAAAGAGACAGTACTGATAATGTTGGGAGATGTTCTGGAGACGTGATGACGTTTCCACTCAGGTCAAACTGATTGATCTGTCTGAAGGCGATGATGTTGACTCCTTCGATGTCACTGCTGCCAACCTGAGGACAATTAAAAAAAAAAAAGACACTCAAGGACCAGAAGGTCAAAACTGGAGTAGGGTTGCCAGATCAGTCTCACGACCATTAAGAAAACAGTGTGTGAAGTCAACACCATCCTCACCTCCACAGCTCTGTGCTGAGGTAAAGCTCTCTCTATGTGATCGTTCCCTTCTGCACGGAGCTGAATTAAATATTTGCAACCAGGCTGTAAACAAAAGGGAGAGAGAAAAAAAAAACTGTGTTAATTAAAGGGATTCGGGACTGAAAAGTCGTTTCTTGACCGTTAACAGCCAAAGCCTGAGGAAGTTAATTAAGATTAGAAGAGTTCCCAGTGGCCTCACCAGCAGACCCCGCAGTCTGAAGCGTCCCTCCTCATCAGTGACCGTGTCCTCACTGTAGAGACTGCACTCTCCCTGACCCACAGCCTCCACCGCCACGTCCCGCTCTGCATCTCCACTTAGGGACTGCACAGCTCCGTAGCAGCTGAGGTGGAGACAAAGTCATTGAATTATGAGGCTGATAAGAAGTAATTATATTTAATGTTTTTACACAGACAAGAAGATAATCTGACTTTTCAGAGCAGAAGGAGCTGGCACAGTCAGAATTAAAGAGAGTGTTTTAAATCGTAAGAACGCATTTAACACTTTTGTACCATTAGCTGTCACTTGAGCTCCCCCTAGTGGGAGGCTTGATAATCTGCTGTGCGAGTCAGGCAATAACTGCCGATTATCCATGTGCAGAGTTTTTTTCAGTTCAGACACAAATGTATTCATGTGTCTGAACTGAAAAAACAACAACTTTTAAGTATTCCATTGACTAATTTACAGAAAAAAATAAGTGGTTCTAAAACAATGGTTCATGTACCACTGATTGTACATGGATCCTCTCTAGCGGTACACACAGGAAACCTTATTTCCCATGTATTTGTCTGATAAATAATCCAAATTACTCATTAAGATTAAATTCTCTATTTTTCATAGACCTAAGATGGACAGAGTAGGTCTGTATTCTCCAAAGTCATCCACAGTGTAAACCACAGAACATCTACACAGCTCATAGATAGACTAAATGTTATCTGCTCCCTTTAATAGTGGAGTACCTGTATGCAGTCTTGATGCCACTTATGTCGATTCTGAGGTTTTGTCCTTCCTCCACGGAGATCATCTGAGACGACGGCTCAAACCTGAACTCCTTCATCATAGGCTTGAAGTAGTACTGACCTGGGCTCTGGGGGACAGTCAAACATAAACAGACCTCAGCAAAATGGGGTAGGAAAGGTAGGAAACGGTCAGCTTTATCAGAATAATGTTCAACAACATGTGGATAAATATAAATAACATTCAATACCAGGTTGTTGAATGTGAGGAGACCAGTGTCCTGGGTCAGAAGGTTGGACCTGAAGTTTGTTCCACTCAGAGACAAGAGGACACCAGACAAAGGCAGACCGTCCTCTGATTTAATCTAATCATGAAAAAAAAGAAAATGAGTACAAACATGTTTTATTTTTTCTACTATCCAGCCATATAAAATATACACACACATAAATATAAATAAATTCACCCATAAAAACACATTACCAAATACACATATATATATATATATATATTATATATATATATATATATATATATATATATATATATATACTACATATATACATATACAAATAATTCCTTAGCCATTGAAGGGATTAATGCAAGAAAAAAAAGTAAACATACAATTGTTATTAAACTATTATGAATATATTTGCTCTTTTTTTAGGTGGCATTAAAAGGTAGAATATATGGCAGAAAAAAATTAACTTTTTTTCAACTTTCAATACTTTATATTTACGTATTACAAAATCTCTTTTTATATAAATTTCATACCTTTTTTCACAATTTATTCTGAGTATAAAAAGAAAAAAATATCATTATAATCACCAAAAAAATTTAATATTTGAAATTTGGGGGGGGGGGACTACCACAGAAAATTTTTTTTTTTTTTTTTACACAAAAAAACCCACACTGAAATCACAACAAAATCACAACAGACGAACTGCATTAAAAAAGGGACAACTGTAAAGGCATGTATATATAGTATAGTATACACACATACAGTATATGTACATACACAAACAGATGTTTTTGTGTAGAAATTCAACAGGATATTTAGCACCTATATACAGTATCTATATCTAGATCCACAAATCAAACATATGTTTGGTTCATAGGTTCAAAAGGTCACTGTTACCTTGAAGGTCACACCAGCCAGGGCGAAGGCCTTGAAGTCTCCCTGAGATTCTTCAACAGGACTAAGAACAAATCCTTCTTTGCTGGCGCTGATGTTGTACTGACGGTCACTGTGCAGTGGACCCACACTGGAGATGAAAGAGATTTAAGAATAAATTTAAAATAAATAAATAAATAAATAAAAATACAAAAAAAAAAATTCGATGAACATTTCTGCATGTTCTGCATTCTTAAAAACAAACAAAGTTTTCTGAATCTCGTAGACAGTGGGATGTCCTACCTGTACGTTCCCATCTCATCAGTTGCCACGGTGATGAGCAGATCAGGTGATCCTTGCTCCGTGATGGAAATCTTCACACCTTCTAACTCTGGTGAGACCTTTCCTTTAAGGAAAAGACCTGCTCGTCCTGTGATGTCCACCAGACGACCTGGACACGACTCTGTCAGAGAAAAAGTTTTCTTTATTGATCACTGTTGGATTTTAACGACATAAAAAAGACCCAACATCAGAACAACAGGGAAAAATGACCTCCAGTGATGGTTGCCTCGACTTCTGGAGGGTAGAAGAGCAGCTCCTTAGAGGAGGGCGTCACTGTGACCTTCTCTCCAGCCCTGTACAAACATGTCAATGTCAGAATATAAACCAACGCAATTATATTTTTAATGTCTCTGTCAACAGGATGTGTAATCAGAGGGGCGTGCATTAACAGTCACAGAATAAACAAACAATAAAAACTCACTACCAGGACCAAATCTTCTTTTCCACGTTCCTCTCCTTTGCCATTTTCTGTGCTTATTTTTCAACATTTTATTTTCTATTTTTCATGTCTTTCTTTTTTTATGAAAAGGTACGGGCAACTTTCTCAGAAGAGAATCATTTCTTAAAGATTATGATTTTAGAAAAAAAATCAAAAGATACCAAAACTTTTCAGATTGTCAGAACATGTCCAATATCAATATTCTTCTTCTTTCAGCTTGTCCCTTTTTTTTTTTCCAGCCTGTCCCATTTTTCAGGGGTTGCCACAGTCGACAGTTTACATCTCACCCTGTCCTCTATATCTTCTATTCTGACTCCAATTACCTCAATGTCCTCCCTCTCTGCATCCATCAATCTCCTCTTTGTCTCCTACCTGGTAGCTCCATCTCTAGAAACATTTTTCTACCAGTGTATCCACTGTCCCTCCTCTAATCTGGCTTCTCTAGCTTTTTCTCCAAACCTTCCTGTCTGTGTTGTCCCTCTAATCACCTCAATCCTGATCCTGTCCATCCTTGTCTCTCCTAAAGAGAAATCTCAGGGTCTTTAACTCCACCTCAAGCTCTGCCTCCTGTTTTTTCCTAGTGTCTCTAATCCATCCATCATGGCTGGTCTTGCAACTGTCCTGTAAACCTGTCCCTTCACCTTAGCTGACTCTCTTCTATCACAGATCACTCCTGACTCTTTTCTCCAGTTGTCCCATCCTGTCTGTCCTTTATTCTTCTTCTCTCTTCCACAGTCTCCACTGCTCTGAACAGTTGATCCTCAGTATCTAAACTCCTCCACCTTCTCCACCTCTGCTCCTTGTAACCTCACCATTCCACTGTTCTCCCTTCCATTCACACACATGTCCTCTGTCTTGCTATTGCTTTATCAATATTCTATTATTCTAAAAAAAAAAGGACTCTATTCTATAATTATTTGGATTTTGCTCAATTCACTGAAGTCCTGCTATGCATTGTATTTGAACACAACCATCCAATGTGTATGTTAACATTTCAGGGTAAATTATTGTTATCCAGCACAGACCTGGCCCAGTAGGAAAACTCGTAGTGGAACGGTCCAGTCAGTTCATCAGCTTTCTCCTGGATTGGTGGACTGCCATCCTTTGCTCCTTCTTCCTCTGCAGCTCGACGCTCCCGTTCCTGGCGACGTGCCTCGATCTCCTGCAGCTGCTGCTCCTGCCGCTGCTCCTCCAGGCTGCGCAGTGGACCCAGAACCAGGGCTGGCTCGCTCTCGATGGACGACCTGATTGAAAAAGAAAAGCCAGAAAGTTTAGAACTAAAATTTAACAAAAAAAAGAACAAATAAGAAGGCAGTAAGACTCACTTGATGGTCACAGTGACATCAAGCATCTTGTCAGTGGTGATGAGACCAGTCATGTGATGCCGTACGGCGGTGAGGGTCAGGATGCTGGGGGCCGAGCTGCAGGAGACAGTTAACATTGGTGACCTAAATGTAGAAGCAGGAATCTTCTCATCAGAGAAATGAATGTGTGCTTACGTGTCATAGATGTAGAAGTCCTGCTCAAACTGGTGGCAGGAGCGGGGGGTGACTTTGTAAACACCTGGACAAGACAGTTTCACTTGATTAATGACTTTGCTCCAGTTTTATATTTAGCTGCGTGTGACACAGACCTCTCGGTTGAAAAAAAAAAAAAAAACACTGACTATGCACCGGGGAACGGCTGTTAGGCCTGATGTTGTCTTTTCTTATATGCTAATTCATGCGATGTTAGCTATTCAGAGGTGAGCACAGGATGGAGCTCACCAGGTTTGGAGAGGCAGAAACGGTTCACTCCCTTGGACAGGTTGTACATGCCCACGTTCTCAGGTTTGCTGCCATCTTGGAAGAATTCCTGTGCAGGACAAACAAACCTCGGTGGAATCAGAATAAAAACAGGTAAAAGGAGAAAAAAAAAAACCTCCGTCACAGCACTTCGGTATTGACTGCTCACCAGAGTGATGGCATGAGACAGCGAGCAGCGCAGGATGTAACCAATCTGTCTGAACTCCACACCCAGGACATCAGAGTCTAGAACTTCCACTTCCATAGACTTGTGTTTCCAGCACCACTCCTCATGAGAAATACTCACTGAAGAGCAGAAAAGAAGAAAAATGCAGTGGGTTCTCTCTCTTCTATTACACATCATTCTCATAACAGCATTGATAGTTTAGGATTCAGTGTCTCAAACATCAGCACCTACAGAGACTGAGGAGGCCAAGATGGATATACTGATATTCTCCTTCTCTCACCACTCCCCACCTTATCCCCCCACTGAGCCACAACTGCTTGACACTATCAGCTTAAAGTTGAACACATGTAAAAAAGAAAAAAGAATTCACTCTGTCACAGAGACCCAGGAGAAATGTGATGATGGACATAGATTCATTAAACAGGTAACGAAGGTGACATTGTGCTTCTCACCCAGTGTTCACCCAAATGTAAATCCCATTGTATATGTGTACTCCTGTAAACAATACTACATATATTACATATAATTAATATAATATTCCACATGTCTATGTTTATATTGTCTGTACTATGCATATTGTAACATGTGTTTTTTCTCCCATCTGGGTGAGAAGCCCCTCCTCTGTCAATCACCTAGAGGTTTCGCCCTTTTTTCTTTCCCCTTCCTTAACTCTTGCTTTTCCTGGGATTTGCACATCAGCCTATGCAAGGGTCTACAAGGGCAGGGGGGAAACAGATTCCAACAAAAATCTTTCGAAAGCACATTGAGTCTGCCTTGTGCATGAAATGTGCTCTATAAATAAAAATAAATTGGAATTGAACACACAAATTAATTTGCCAGAACAGAACCAAAAAAGAACCCCCCCACAGCCCCCCCCCCAAAAAAAAAAAAAAAAAGAAAACAGCCAATATAAACAACATGTGTTGAAAATTAGAAAATATTAATCACAGAGGATGAGCAGATGCTGGACCTGTGACGGGACCAACAGCGTTTGTTTTCATGTTGGTGGGAGTTCAGACCTCAGCAGAGGTTTATTGGTTTGATCATAAGGTCATCAGTCACAGATTTTAAAGCTCCCGTCATTCAGAGGTCATTTTTTAAAACCTGCTAAAAGCAGTCTGTTTGCCAAGTCTTCAAAACTGCAACGATTCTTGTGCGTTCACGCCGATGTCGCACCAAAAAGATGACTGAACTTTTAGTAGCTTCAGAGTAATTTGAAAAACAAGAAGCAGCTGCGGACGTGAGATGTTCCTCACCTTGACCTAAGACAGCTTTTATCACATTATTCCAATAGTCTGGTTTGACCTCCTTTCACAGACACCTCCATTTGCTCCACCATGTGTCTACATCTGCACTAAACTACACTCCCTCGGGCTCTGTTTCTTGACAGTGGTGTCTGCAGGTGGAGGTGAAAGACCAGAAGTTTACACATCACAAAGAGCCTTTTAGACAAGGAACTGGGTTGACCTCACAGGCAGAAAGAAAAAAAAACGAAGCTCAGCTGCAACTTTTTGCTCCAGGCTCTGAGGATAATCTAAAACTCTGGTCTATTCTGTCAGCACAGTGCAAGGCTGTGACTATCAAACACACACCTCAGATTTTAACTGTGTGCTCCAGTTAACAGCAAAAAAAGCAGTTTTTTTTATATTTGGATGTCCACTTCAATTAGTCTTTCAATTATTCTTATTCTCACCCTTTTTCTTTCTTAACTTTTAAAAAAGAAATGCAACAACAATTACCCCAATTTAATAACAAGTCTTATAAGTTATAAAGGCAAAAATATGTCTTTGGACCAAACTTGGCCTTGGGCGCCACCTGCTGAAGCCAAAGGTCTCAGTTCTTTGTGTAACAAATAAATAAAAATAAATGAATACAAATAAATTTAAAAAAAGGAATAAAATAAACTCAAATGTACAAAAAGTGTGGACAGTGAAAATAATTTTAAAAATGCTCTTAGAATCTATACAAAGAATAAAATAAATATTTGACAGCTTGGTTTGTTGCTGACTGCTTGAAATTGAAAAGCTGTCCGTTGTCACTTGGACGTGAGATAAACTTGCGTTGAGACTTTTATATTGACGATATTCCAAACTCTTGAATAAAACATTTAAACTAATGTCTGTGTCTTACTGTATGCATGCTGAAGGTTGAGAGACAATTGGGTTTCTGACCTTTGTATTTTCCGGGCAGGACGTTGTCAAAGGAAAAACTGAGGACGTCGCCGGCGCCAGACAGAGCCACTGTCCACCTCTCTCCCTGTCGACTCACTGGTTGCAGCAGGACGGAGAGGTTGTCACAGGAGGCTGGAGGTCAAACAGAGGAGAAGAAGTCAGCTCATCACGCAGTAAGAAGTGGAAAATAACAGATCTGTGATGACATGCTTTGCATGTTTGTGAAGAAAATGTTTAGGGATTTAAACTCTTAAAACGTGAAAATAAACAACACAATTCTTGTGCATCGTGACCCATGAGGATCCAAGTGATGGGACACTGGGTTGCCTGATGCTCAGCTACAATGACATTGCATTCTTGGTCTAATATACTGTATGTATGAGATTCCTAACCAGACTCGACTGCTCTTACCCTGGGTCTAGGTTGCAGACGGCCTACAGACCTAATTATGGCAGTTGAATAATATATTTCTAAATAATTTAGGGATTTATCTCTTATTGATTTTTTATTTAATTTTAACTAAGATTTTCTAAGCAGACAACTGAAGGAACTGAGGCACTTACCTAAGCAATAGACTTTTCCAGAGACTGAAGCCATAAACTGTGTGAAGAGAAGGTCAGTGATAGGCTGGTCCACCAGGGAGACATGAAGAGCTTGAGGCTGCAGAGCCAGACCAGCTTTGACCTCCATCTCAGGAAGAGACACCTTTAGAAAGAAATTGTGGAGGAGAAAATAAAGTTATACAGTAGCACATTTTTAACACACCATCTCAACAAGAACATCCTACAGCAGGATGTTTAAAAGTCAAAAGGTCCGAAGGAATTTCAGGTCATTTTTAATAACATAATCCGCTGCAACTATAATCAGTCAGTGTAAATGACTACTTGTATAATGAGGAATGAGAGACTCACAGTCCAGTGAATTAAAGATGCCCTGACTTGACTTGTAATTCAACACACGTCCTAATTTCATCCCATGATCAGACTTTCCCGTTTCCCAGACAATGTCTTTGCTTTTAATGGATTTATGCGCCGTTGCGTACCAGACTATTGATAAGTCGTGGCTCCACTTGCTTAAATAAAACTGCAGAAAATTACTTACTTGGATGCTGTAGTCTCCAGGTTTAGCCTGAAAACAGAAAGATCCTTGGAGATCGGATTCGACGACCTTGGTGAGCGTCTTATCCTGACCACGGTGGCTCAGAGAGACTTGGTAGCGACCCTGTTGCTTCATGCCCTCAGGCAGACGACTGATGGAGATCCGACCACAGACACTGAACCTGGAAGGTGAAAAAGGACCGTCAAAGTCATCGAACGCAACAACACAATAGAAAAGTTCTGTCCTGTCTTTCACTCATGTCTGCAGAGTGAAGGACAGACAGGAGAACAGGGGAGAAGACCAGGAGAATTGGCATTAGAGGAAGAGACATGGTGAAACAGATGCAATGTGAGTAGAGATGAAGAGACACCACGGGAACAGACACAGAAATAAAGGGAAGAGTTAAGAACCAAGGTTCGCTGACAAGGGGTCAGTGACTGAGTGGAATAGACTGGGTATACCCTGCTGTGATGACATCAGGTAGTTGAGGTGTGTTCGGTGCGATCTTCACCGTGATTGGCTCAAAGAACATCAGCTCCTTGTTGACACGGATGGTGTAGGTACCAGCTGTCATATTCTCCAGGCGGAAGGATCCGTCCTCTTTACTGAGAACTGGAAACAGACAGAATCAACAAACATGTTTCGTCAAATTTTAATTTTAAGTGACAAAGGCTGAATCATTTGGTTTGTCTCGTATAATCACCTCTAATCTGGTTGTTGAGGGACACAGTGGCATCGGACACACCTTCCCCTCCCACACTGTTAAGGACCCGGCCAGTCACAGAGAAGCCCATGACCTTGAAGATGGGCTGGACAGAGAATTTCACATTTAAACCACACTAGTTACGAACTGAAATATGAAGACAGGATAAAAGAAAAGTTACCTCCAGTTTTAAACTGTTGTGCTCGACCTTGAAATTCATCCTGGATGGAGCGACATCAAAAGTGATTCTTTCTCCTCTGTAAAAAGGCACCTGAGGGGAGTAGGGTATTAATTAATAAGATAATATAATTAAATGACACGGCACTTAGAGGAAAGGAGACCTGCATGAAAAATGAGAGCGAGAGAAAGAGATGCAGATTATGGCTTTTAAAAGCAGCAGGAACCAAACACCAGAATGGAAACCAACAGCTAAACATGTGTTTACATGAGTTACAGACACATCATTTCATCACATTTAAAATGTTCAAATTGTTTCCCATGAACATGGACACAACAGCCCCCTGTTGTTAGAGCGGTAGGAGTGCAGACAGAACGGCAGTTGAACACATGTTTGATAAACAGATGGACAAAAACACAATCTGGACAAAAAGAAAATGGATCCCACTACTTTTTCTGTTTTAGGGATGTTAGAAAACCTACCACGGTGTAGGTTCCACTGGCCAGAGATGGAAAGAGAAACGATCCATCTTCCCTAGACTGAGCGCTACAAAGATAAACCAAAGAGTTGTCTCCGGGATCTGCGCCGTCCACTGGAGCCATGTTACAGTCACTGATGTCCTGTCGAATAAAAACTCACATGTCAGTATATTGTTGACACACAGTGACAAAATATCCAATGTTTTACATTCTATATTTTTTTATCTTTATTTTTTATCTGTTCTTAATGTAGCTTTTTTTTAGATATTAAAACAGTCATTTCATAAAGGTAAGTGTAAGCAATATACTTGCGTACACCAAATATCTGCTTGTTGTGTCAACAATAATAATAATAATAATAAAAACATTCCCATAATGCACTGTTTCATTAGCTATTTTGGCTCATGACCCCTTTTTAAATCAGAGAGTCTGTGTCATGTGATTACAGTTATCAATCAAGAAACCACTTTTTAGCTACATTTTATTTTAACTATATTCATATTAAAGAAAATAAATTAATACACATATTCAATCATTACATTAAGAGTTAATAAATAGTTAAAAACTATATTTATTGTTGCATCAATACTAGCCATTAGAAGACACTTTGGGGCAATTCCAAGGTTGAAGAACAGCCTCATAAGACATCAGGGTTAGTTAGAAATTGGACCGTGAGTTTGGACTCTTACCTCCTTGTTAACAGTTGCTGAGTACAGCAGGAAGGTGACCTCCTTCATTGGTTCTCCATCACTGCGAACTTCTCCTGAGACATCGTACCCTCTGACCACCAGAGGATCAGCAGCCTCAGCGTTGGCATTGGATACGAGGGCAGTGGTGGAACTCTAGAGTAAAAGTCACCACAGTTAAGATGAGGGTCTTTTAACCAACTATGACCATTGTTTTTTGGGTGAAATTTGCATCAAAACCTTTGGTGCATATTTTTATTTATTTTAACCCAAGATGACTTTTTTACTTTACTTTGTTGTTTCGGTATAAAGAAAAATAAAAGTACAGACTTCAACATTACAGTGACCCTCTAAGAAACTGAAAATGTGGAGAGAAAATGTTTATTTTTAAAGAAAACTAATAATAATTTAAAACCAAAGCCACAAAAACAATGGCTCCAAAACATATCTATGTCTCAAGAGAAACAATTATTATAATAATAATAATAATATGGTAAAATGTTTTACCAACCTGATCCAGAATCCATGAAGGATGAGAAGCAGTGATGTCATAATTTCCAGGAAGCACCTTCAAGAAGGTGTACCTGTGGGAGACGACACAAACAATAGTCATTTTTATGTGAATTTCAGTGAGCATCATCTGGACGGAACGAAAGCAAAGCATTGTGTTCCACACCACTGCACACAAGGAAATGTGACCTCAGTGAGCAACTTTGAACACTGCCTCGAACAACAGTTATTTTTCACTCACTTTCCACCAGGCAGAGTGACTACACTTTGGAGTTTCTCCTCTGTTCCTCCTCTGCTCAGTTTAACCTCGACTCCTTTTGGACCAAGGAGATGGCCCTTACTCAGAACCTGGAGAAGACACAGCAGAATAGTAGGACTGAGACTGATCTCACTCACAAAAACTGAACTACGCAGTTCAACTCACCGTTCCTGAGACAGAGAATCCTGTGAAAACAAAGTTGATGTCTTCCTCTTTGGTGCAGATGTCATTGATGCCATCCACATGGAGCTCAACACTGGTGGGCTCTGAAGAGAGAAAAAAATGTGAATAATAATAACTGGGATTATCATTGTATATATATATAAATATAAAACAACACTGTAGTATTCTCACCAAAGCTCCACCCAAGAGGAGGTTCAATTGTTATCACAAAGTCTCCCTGTACAATAAAAGAATAAAGATACATGGATTTTAGGGGACAATGTGTCTTTAGATGCATATATGTACATTTTTATACACAGAAATTCATACATCCTGCTCCACACACATCTCTGCAACAATATTCTGACTTTTAGCATAGGCTTTAGGTTTAATATACACAACTGGTAGCATATTTGTATAGAGTTACCTTGTCATAAAGTGGTATCATGAAGTATCCATTGATGGGAGCACAGTCTGTTTGATACTTCAGAGAACCTTGTTTGGTGTAGAGTTTAATCTGTAAAAACAAAGACAATGGTTCAACCAATGGCAGAACCAATTTGTTCTCTATGCTACACTGACAGGTTCTGCAACAATGCATCCAACTGTTCAACATATCTCTTTCAACACAAAACTGAATTTAAGATGTTAAGTTGATTTCAAAATTTGTGTTCATACATTTAAATTCCCTGGTACACAGGTTTATGGATAAGGATACATTGGTACAAGGTTAAAAACGGGTAACAGTTGTTCGTCAAACCGTGGATAAACACATTGAAAACAACATCGCTTGCGTTAAATGGCGTCGTTAAAGCGTTTCGACAATAATAATCCTCTTGTTTTCTTCAACTATTTCCCTTTTCGAGTGAAACAATGGCACAACTGAAAGTATCGACCCAAAAATGGTTTCTTAAGAAGTCTTCCAGAGAGATTTATGAAGTTTTGTTGTTCCATAAATGTCCGTTGTGGTTTAAGAACTGTTTGCTTTATTGAATTTGAATATCGATAATCCCATGATTTAATGCGGATTAGAAATTCCAACTGGGAACGGTAAAATTAAAAGTAATCAAACGTAAATCACGCATTAACACAGACGTTTCACCATTTTTAGTGCAAATTGAACAATACTGCGTCGATGTTAATTTAGTTTTAAATGCCATTCATTCAATGTCTCCGCAAAAATAACCTTTGGCACTGCTGGACTAAGCGGTTAGCGGTTAGCATCCAAATAGCCTGGAGGATTCTCACCTCTAATAGCGAGTAGTTAATTTCGACGTCAGACTTCACGAAGCCTCCACACGCAACCACAATGTCCTCGGAGGACACGGTCCAAAGCTGAGAGGAAACGACACAGAAAAACACCCAAAGAGGCAACATGTCACCCCGGATAGTAACTCTCAACATTTTCGCCGGACTAAGACCGAGCAGCAGCGGATACAGCAGCTACGACAGCACGCTGCCTCCGGATCCGGTTCCTGCTGTCAATCCGTCGACTTCAAGAAACGGCTGCCGCCCTCTAAAGGTTGGGAAGAGAACTAACAATGCGAATTCATATTGTGAGTACTGCCGAATTGTCAACACCATAATCCCATCACAGCCCTTAACAAAGAGAAAGTACCGCAGTGAGCATATACAGTATATACAACTCATTTTGATAATATTTATATTTATTTTTTATATGTAAAACATACAGTATACAGATACACAAAGTCAAATGAGATGAAGAGATTTACATTTCCCACAGAACCGAACAAAAAATAGTTACACTGCAGGCAGTCCCAACTAACAAAGTTTTTTTTTCTTTTGATTAAAAAATTACAATTCACAGCACATAAAACACAGACTTTTTAAAGGTGTGCAGCATCAGAGCAACAAACATTACAGTGTTGTCGCTTTGGATAAAAGCGTCTGCTAAATGCAATGTAATGTAATGTAATGTGTTGTCTGTAAACAGGGGTTGTACTCGTAAGAAAACGTTAGTGGTAATACTTTTAAAGTGCGTACATTTTTGAAGTTGTTCTTAACTCGCCTAAATCCACCAGCTGCCATGTTGCTACTGAGGTGCTCTGAGACTATCACAGAAAGGCTCACAATATGGTACAGTGTGATTTGGGTGGCAGTTGTGGAGACTGCTGCCTCTGACACCCAGTAACGGATAAGAGGATGAAGATGAATAAATGAGTGAATGTTCTTAACTCAAGTGGTTTCATTATGATTTGTCCTTCTCAGAAGGAAATAGTATATTTTAGGTCTGAAGAAGCACCCCCCCTTAAAAGTTTTGTTGTTGGTTGGTTTTCTTTGCATAATTTAACCTTATTGAGGTTTTAGTCAGGTGATCACTAACAACATGGCTGAAGATTACTCTCTGACAAACCCAAGTATGTTCATAGTTGTTGCTATTATTCTTGCCAAAAGAAAACCTGTCAATCAGAAATTGTGCAAACAGGAGGTTTTGCCAGGAATTAACAAGGTCAGTCGCTGTAAAAATACAAGAATATTTTCTGTTAATATTAAAACATGGAAGAAACAGAAGGCATAATAATGAGGTCCAGAAAAAACTCCCAGGATATACTGTAGTGTTTAAAGGATAAGAAATTTAGAGTTCGTAGATTTCTCTGTTTTTAGACTCACACATGTGTGGATGAGTCTGGAGGGCAATGCACTAAAAACAGGGACTCGTCAAAATTGTGGGAGAAGCTTGTCTCATAATTTGGGCTTCTTCTACTGCTGCTGCTGCTGCTGCCGAGGACCTGTTGTCTGGACCGGGAGGGTCTGACTTCTGACATCTTTTGAGCCTGACACAGCTTTTGAATCAGGAAGCGTTTGTCACGGCCATCCTGCGTGAAACAAAACAAATTTAATTTATTTCTGTAAGACAATGTGACACCATGTGGCGTGCCGCTTTAGAAGTCACATGTTCTCACCAGGGCCAGCTGATCTCTGAGTTGTTTGATGACCTTCTTGTGAGCTCCAGCCAGAGCAATCATATAAAACATGGCCAAACTGCAGACAAGGAGGATTTAGAGTTTACCGTCTGTACAAAGTCTATAACATTCCTCAGCTCTTTGATGACTTAATTTCAATTGTCCTGGTCAACAAAGAGAATTTAGTTTGTGAGTTAAAAAAAAGCTGTAACGATTGAACGACTGAACTGTGGCACACAAAGGTTTCTAAACAGACTCCTTGTGCTGTACTTCCTCTTTCTGCTCGACATACTGTGACCTCACATAACCATTGATGGCCTTTTACATTTCTTAAGAGAGAGGAAAAAAAAATGTTTTTGTTCCTTTTGTGCACAGTAGATTTAACACCCGTCTAAAATTGTTTTTTAGTAGGATTTAAAACAGTTTTGTTTATTGATTATGATGTTTGTTTGACTGGAATACACAGTGTTAGATAAAGTTATGTAACAGAAATGGGGTTGTGGTTTCAGAAAATTACCAGGTAACAACAAAGAAGGAGACAGCAAAAGCCTCTGAAGACAGGGCCCACAGCAGGCCTTGGAATCCATCAGGAAGCTTGGACACTGCAGTTGGTACTACCTCCCAGGAGGTGGTGTAGTTCACAAAAGGTCCACAGGCCTGAGAGCAGTTTATTCTGAGCAAACAGGGAAATCAAGTTTTTTTCCATACATTCTATCTCATTATTATCATTGTTGTTATCTGTCTTATTATGGTCTGTACTCACTGTGCTACACTGGAGATGACAGGCACACTGGCCAGAGCCAGGCCAATCAGCAGGACACCCAAGAAGAAGAAGTTAGAGCTGGACGCTCGAAAGGGTCTTGTTGCCGGTCGGCAGTTATTGATCAACGACAACTGTGAACATGAAGGTAGATTTTTACAGATGCAGATTTCAGAAACAGCTTAGACATAAATATTTACTGGAGTTAGAAATGACCTTTTTAATGTAGAAGATGAAGAAGTATTTGATGGTGCAAATGGCAGGCAGCAGGGGGCAGTAAAAGGTACCGATCCAACAGATGGTCTGACCGTAGATGATCTCCAAGACATTCTGAGGAATGGCAAACTCCTGCTGGCCCCACCATTTAGCCAGGCCGCAGTTACAGTGTCGGACAATGAGCCTGAGTAGCACAGGAGGATCGAAGAGTTACAGCCAGTATTGACCAGTGTCAAATGTATTATTCATCTAATTGGTATTGTAAATATCGCTCTTAAGACTCTAAGACATTTTAATCACATGACTAAGGCTGGGACTAAATTGAAAATGCTGTCAAGTTTAAGGCAGCAGTGAAATTCAAGTGAAATGTTGCTCAATGAGTGTCAGGAGGAGTTCACACTGTCAAAAACACTGTCTAGTTATTTCTGTACAAAAGTGTTGACTCACTTCCTGGGAAATTCTATAAAGATGGTAACTGAGACGATGATGATGAAGTCAAAGATGGTCAGTTTGTACATTTCTTGTCCAACACGAGTCTCCCAGCACTGTGGACAAGAACATTTTTTTATTATTATTATTGTTATTATTATGCTTAAAGTAACAAGTATTTAGACATAAAAAACTAAACTCATAACAATTCGAGCAAATTATATGCATTTTATGTAGATAATAAAGTGAATGTGTTGCAGTACATCACTGCACACAAGGCAATGTGACTGCATATGACCCATCACCACAGTGAGAAGCAAGTAAAAAAAATTACTGTCATTACTAAAATATGGAAAAAATGTATATACAATTTAAAAAAGATGCTTTAGCTGCAGTTGGAAAACCAGCAGAGATCACTGGTCTATTTCTCCAGAAAACCAAGACAACTTACAGAATAAAGCACATGGTTGTAGCCACAGACACAGGGCTCTTCTTTACACTTGGTGATCTGAGACCAGAGGGAGAAGAGCAGGACTCCAATACTGGTCAACCTCATGAAGACACACCTGTCAAATAGCAAGTGATTTTTTTTGTCATTTCTTGTCATCTTTGTGACTGCAATAAAGGGCAGGAGGAGTCAGCTTTACCTCATGAGGGTGAAGCGGATCTCGAAGGCTGGAGAATAATCCTCAAAGTTGATGATGACAGAGAAGACGAGGGGGGTGATGAAGTTGGCGAGAGTGATAACGATGGAGGGCAAATACTCATAGATCAGATCCACTATGAAATTTACCTGCAGGACAGTAAGGTTGAATGGATTAAGGCCACAGTGTAATATGGTTAGCTGCTAGACTGCAAATCAATGACTCTTTAATATTTTTTTTATACACAATATGGAATGACAATGTATTGTTCAACTTGACTTATATATTGCGGCCAACAACTATATTCATAAACCAGCTGATTTGTCTTTCATTTCTCTTCCCTGTCAGTTGCACCAACCGCAACACTCAGACTAAGAACACATGCAACAGCAGTTCTGTCTGGGGCGTTTCCTGTGATACTTCAAGTTGAAGCCCTGACAGTAAATTGCATCTGTTGCATCTGTTTGAAACTATTCCTGTTTCCTGTTTGTTTGACTAACACACAACTTTAATCAAATCTTGTATCAAGCGCAGCATTCATCATTGCTGTTTGACTACATTGCTTGCAAATTTTTGTTTCAAAGGTTCTGCACCACTGGGCCAGGGACCGGTACTGGTTTGTTGGTGAACTGGTGAAATAATGTTTCCTTTTGACCCCATCTGGCTATTACATAAACTTGATCCAAAACCCATATCAACAAAACAACTTAATATTAGAATGGCTAGGATTCCATCATCAACAATGCAACTATATTTGATAAAAAACATTTTCTCAGTGAAGACAACAACAATAAACTCAAAATGACACAGAATCATTGATAGAAGATTCTAACTTTTTATACCGTTCTGGTACTAGAAAGTTATAGGCTGTGTGCAAATCCTTGTTGTGCCCATGCACAGTTAATTCAGGTAGGAAGATTTTATAGGTAGGAAAATATTTTAGTATTTATCTGCCACAACTTAATGACTGGTCCTTTAAAAAAACTTCCAGACATTTAACCGGTCCATGGCGCAAAAAAGGTTGGGAAACACTGTCCTAGACTAAACATTAGAATATTTTGTTGCTCACAGTCCAGTGTCCTGTGACCCAGTACAGACAAGAGAATAAAAATGAAGGAATAAATACTATAAAATTTAAAGCAGTAACGCAAGATTTCTTTAAACAAATATATATATTTGAGAATTTTTTATTATTATTATTTTGCTTTTATTTCTTCTAAAGTGCAAGTGTGGATCTTTCTATTTGAACTATAGTGACCTTATGCTGCACGTGTGAGAGCACTGGGTGTTTTGAATGCAGACAGTTTTACTAGAAATAAATTATTTTAAAAACCTCAACATATCATTGTGCCTAATGAATGACAATATATTGAATTACTATCATGGTATCTATTGTATTGCTAGGTGTTAATAGACCTCCACTTTGAACTACTAGTTAGAAATTTAAGGAAATTATATAGTATAGTAAGGTTAATAGACAGAAAGAGACAGAGACAGAGACAGAAAATGTGTGAATCTTTGAATATTGTTAAAAGATATCTATTTCCATCTATCATCACCCGCTACTCTGTTACTGAGTCACAGTGGCAGTTAAATACAAAGTCAATTTTAGCCAAAAGGCAAGGTATTCCTTACCTTGATGTTATCCATCTGTGCTTTCTGGGAGAAGATGGTGGCCTTGTAAATGCTGTAGAAACAGCCAGCCAACACAGTGATGACAAAGAGATTGAGCAGAAAACGGATGAAGTAAATACGACACTTCTCTTTACGGGTGCGATCTGCAATTTTCTGCTTTATCCTCTCCTCTTCCAAGTCGGTCTGCAGATGTGAAGATTACATTTAAATACATGATGTTTAGGGATACGGGATACAGGACTAAGTTTGAGCTGATTTTAGAAACTGCTGATTTTCTAAGCCTCATACATTTAGCAGATTCACGTTGCACATTTTTTTCTATTTGATCAAATTTTGCAAATATAATAAAGGAAGTGTTTGGGAACCTTTCCAACGGACCTTAAGTTCATAGAGCAGACTGCTTCTCTTCAGCTTTGCAGCGTTTACATTGGTAATACAAAAATCCCAGCCGGCAAAAATCTTGTTGCAAAAACTCTGAAAGCGATCCTCATCCTGAATCAGACTCCGTTTGAAGCCTGTTGCAGACCTGGAAGAAAGAAAATAAACAAAAAACTTAATGAATTTAAAACATGTTACATTTCTGCTCAAGTTGCTCGCTGCTCCGTACCTTTTCACAATCCAGACCAGACTGAGAAAGAGGTAAGCAATTGTTGCCAACAGATAAGCCAGTGGTAAATTGTAAGTGATTTTAGGAAAGTATATTTTGTCTGCTGTGTAGTAGCCATAGAAGAGGTAGGTCTGTTCCAGGAAGCCCTGCAGATGATAACACAAATAATAAAGATGATAAAGTCTGTTACAGGCTGAACAACAACACAACAGTTTTTATTTATTTTATCTCTTAACTACAAAGGTAAAGGTTGTAGGGACATGACAGACAAGCAAAAATGTATGGTTGTAGTGATGCAGTACGGAGATATATTTTAGTTTGATAACAACACTAAGTTAACTAAATAACAATATAGTACACCAGGCATATATACAGTAATTATTTTGTAATTTTTCATTTTTCAGTGTGGAAGTGTGTGATAACAATATCATAAGATAGGAGAGGAGAGGAGAAGAAACCAGCAGTGAAGTGTTTTAGTGATTACACTGTTAAATAAAACACATAATCTAAAATACTCACTCCACCAGAGAGCAGATCTGCAATGTGCTCATAATAAATAACCAGGCCACGTCGAGTACTGCTGGGATACACAGAGCAAATACTACCTGATAGAAACACAGGGTTTAACACAGTTACCAACAGACGGTCGTGTTTCTTTCACAATGAAATGAGGAAGCGTCTGCTCACCATCATTCAGATTATAGGTGATATTTCCTGAAGTGTGGGGAGCGATGATAATTGGTAACATGATAAAGCTGAACATGAGCACAAAGATGATCACGTTCAGCATTACCAAGAAACGCAGGAATGAGAAGTAGGAGAGGATTCCTTGGCCAAACATTCCTGAAAATATAAAAAAAATCAAATCACCAACAAAAAAAAAAACACACTTTTTACCTTATCTTTCCTCTGAAGCTGTTCTTAGTCATTAAGATCTTCTTCACATCATTCTTGTACCTTCTATCAGGTGGATGTCTCCCCTCCAGAGCTGCAGTGAACTCAGCCAGTCACGAGCATCTTCTCTCAGTCTCCTCAGATGCTTGTGTGCCTCCTGCTTCCACTGTCTCCAGCTGCTGAGGTCTGCAGCATCTTGCAGACGTTGAGCTCTGGAAGATGTTACAGTCAGCAAATAAATTTAGTAAATGTTATCCATAGAGTCAAAAAGTATGCACAGATTGTCTTTACTTTTGTCGCCGTTTGTCAGCCATGGTCTTCGCCAGCTCCCTTATGGGTCTCTCCTCCAACTTCTGCTTCTCCTCAGGTTTGTTCAATGTGTTCACGGCCCATTTATTACTGCCCGAGGAGCCGAACCTGTTTCTAGAGCTGTTCCTCCGCTTGCTGCCAGCTCCTGAAGACTTTCTCCTGTAGAGAAGGGACTGGTAGCTGGGAAGCTGGTCCAGCAGAGGGTTGCTGGTGACACGACCACTCCGATCAGTGAAGAACACTGGAGACAAGTATTCAAGTATGAATAGGTCAGCAGTGCTTTTGTCTCACAATTATTACCTCATTATGTCATTAGTTTAAAGTTTTTGGTTTAAATAAATCACGATGATAATGGGCTACAACAAACAGACATGTCAACACGACAAATACATTTGCAGAAAAGAAAGTTTGGAAGAGTTTCTCTATAGTTGTTTTTCTCTTTTTGGCCTGTCCCTTTTTTCATGGGTTGCCACAGCGAGTCAACGATTTCTCTAACTCCAACTACCTCCATGTCCTCCCTCACTGCAACCATCAATCTCCTCTTTGTCTCTACCTGGTAGCTCAATCTCTAGGATCATTCTTCGTCCAATGTATCCACTGTACCTCCTTTGAACATGTCCAAACAATCTCAATCTGGCTTCCCTAGCTTTTTCTCCAAACCTTCCTGTCTGTGTTGTCCCTCTCATCACCTCAATCCTGATCCTGTCCATCCTTGTCTCTCCTAAAGAGAATCTCATCAGCATCTTTAACTCCTCCTTTGCCTCCTGTCTAGTACCTATTCCTAGTGTCTCTCATCCATCCATCATGGCTGGTCTCACAACTGTCTTGTAAACCTTTTCCTTCACCTTAGCTGTCACCCTTCTAATACAGATCACTCCTGACAGATCACTTTTCTCCCCCGTTGTCCTATCCTGCCTGTACTCTATTCTTCTCCTCTCTTCCAGTCTCCACTGCTCTGAACCCTAAACTGGGCTAAACTGCTGCAGCTTCACCACCTCTGCTCCTTGTAACCTCAACTTTTTGTATATTGGCCCTTCCTTAAAAATTATCTTTAAAACCTATATTATACATAAAAAATATATGAAGGTAGACATATAATTTTTAGTGGCACAGTAATAAAATGCATAATAATCATTATCATAACTGCTGTAGAAATACTTCATTTATAACTTTCACTAATATTAAACGCTCTTGTTCTAACGCAGTAGAAATGTCACTCAGATTCCAACTGTGCCTGTAAGTTTGTTCCAACTCCCAGGTTCTTCAAGGAAACATTATTGATCTGAACAACAATAAAGTCCACAGTTAATATATGAATTCGCCTTTGTGTTTATTACACAACATAACATTTATCACTTCCTCAACACAACATTGGGCCGATAGTTACTACATATTTACACACACACACACACACACACACACACACACACACACACACACACACACACACACACACAAACACACACACACAAACACACACACATATTCGTTCATATTTACAGCTGACATAGTTTTTACTGTTATCCAAGTGACAGCGAACAAACAAAACTTTTGAATGAGAAACATATCCATAACAGTTTTAAAGAATACTGCAAAATAATATAATAAACTGCCGCTTGTTTAAAACGTCCGTATCACTAGCAGCTCCTGGGTCTGTTGACTTTATCATCAGCAGCGCTTAAAGTTGCAGGCTAACTTTATTAGCCTCGAAGCTAACGCTAAAAAAGTAGTCAGTGGTGTACATTAGAAGTAAGAAAAGCAATGACAAAAAAACTCGGATTAACACCACACTTACCCGAGTCAACTTCCATCGTTTTCTTTCTCCCAAGCTGACGATATCTGAAATAGACGGATTATAATCCGCTCGACGAACACTGTCTGTCGCCCATTGGGAGACGATGGAAGAAAACAGACAAGTTTCAACAGACCACTTCCTGGATGAGTCTAACCACAACATCTTAGTTCTGACAGCCTTCCTTAAAATATGACATAATATATTACATTATATATTACATATTAACGAGTTAAAAAAAATAAGCTTAGTTGAGTTACGTTGAGCTATTTTGGCTAAATTGGCACTTAATGTATTTTTTATTAAATTGCATTGCATTACGTTATTACATTATGTTTAGCCGACACATTGTTACATCCCATTAGGCTATGTTTTATAAATACTTTTATGTAATTGCATTATTATATAACGCTATGTTTAATGCGTAGATTACATAACAATACGCTATGTTTAATATGTTCATTACGTTAAATTACATTACACTATGTTGGAATGTATATTTTATTACATTATATTACATTACACAATGTTTAATGTGTAGTTTAGATTACATTATAACACTATGGCGAATGTTTATTTTTATTACCCTGCATTACATTAAGTACTTTAGAAGATACATCTTACCAGGGTAAGATGATGAACGTTATTTCGCTGAAAGGAAAAGAAGTTCACTTTATAGTATGCTATGTTTAAGGCGTACATTACATTACGTTAAATCCCATTACGCTATGTTTATGAATAATTTTTATCACATAGCGTCATTATGTCGCGCTATGTTTAATGCGTAGATTCCGTTACAAAACATCACGCTATGGTTAAAGTTTATATTGGGTTACATAACGTTACACTATGTTGAATGCATATTTTATTACATTGCATTACATTAAGTTACTTATAAAATACATCTTACGTTTCATTGCGTTGCCCTATGTTTAATGCGTACATTATGTTTCATTACGTTACGTTAAAACATAGCGAAGCCTTGCTTGCTATTGATATAGGTTTTTGTTTTTAATATATTTTTCATACATTTAATTGAGTGCAGGCCACAAACTGTCTTCCAACCAAGCCATTGTAAGAGTTAATTTATAACAATGGAGTTACTGAATTTCTGCCACAAGGGTTTAATTATCCTTGTCCGTGGCTTCCCTGGGGATTTACTGGATTTGGTAACAAGCAGTGGACTTTTACCTTTAGAATTTGTCATACACTTCCTGGTGGACACACAGTTTTTCCTCTACTCTCTCCACAGGTGGGATTCAGGCTGATTCACAGCAGGAAAATACATTATACTCAACAACATCAGCATTATCAGGTAAGCAGTGCCTATATAATATAATAATTTATATGTAATAAGTATAATACTATAATAAGTTACCCATTTCTGTAGCCTTATATTAACTAAAATAGTTAGTTGAATGAATTGAATGAATTTTATCCTGTCATTTTGCCAGCTGTACCTGTTTCCCTTTACATTTTTACTGAGTGTGTTGGTTCCGTACAAGCAGCGTACATCTCTGCTGTGAAACTGAACCCACTGAATGAATTAGTGATGAACTGATTAGGATGGAAACCAGATATTAAATAACACTCTTTACTTTCCTCTGACAGTGGAAGCTGTCACAGAGTGCTGAGAGATACTTGGCCTGATTATGAGATGCTACCGAGTTACAATGTAACAAACTTACCAACTCGTATGGTTGTGTGATGCTGTCTCCTTAGCACCGTGTTACAGTTAGAGGGATTAAAAGGACATCTGAAAACAGCAGATTGCCCGCAGCAGACAGAGCTGAACTATTTTGGCTGAAGAAAAGCAGAAGAATTGGTCAGAAGATTCTCATGACAAGTTACAGTCACGGTGGATTTCACAACCCTGCCTACCATGACAGTGAAACTCTGGAAATTGATAGAAGGTATGTGTTTTATGAAAACATCCTGGGTTTATTTTTATTCTTTTGTCATAATCTAGCTTTTTTTCTTGGCCAAATTTGGGACTTTTTTTTTAATTCCACTTCAATCAAACTAAATCAAATCAGTGATTTGCTGTGAGTAGTTTAGTTTTTGGAAGGTTGTGATAGGAAACACACTTGTTTTTTTGACAAAACCTTGCAGCCGCGGATTTCCTGTGCCAGTCACCCGTGTGATTGTTTATGGGTTGACATAAACTGCAGCTTATCTTAGTGAGAACCATTTGCATCTGTACATGCAATGCCAGTTACATTATTCTTATTATATTTATTCATATTACTTGTATCATTAAGTGCTTTTTAATTTTATACATACATCCAAAACACTTCAATATGTACACTTCCAAACATGGCACTTGGGTTGAATCCCAGTTACAGTGGTTGGCTCCTTCCAGGCTCACCACCTGGAGACGGTGGTGCGCCCACTGGGGCTGGTACAGTGCAGCATGATTTGGGTGACGGTCAAGGAGACTGCTGCCCCTGGTGACACAAAAGCGGACAAAAATGGATAGATGAAAGCCTAAAATGGGCTTCATCTATGTGAGAGACCACCAATAAATACTTTGTGTCACCATATTTCACCAGCACAGAAGTGAACTTCAAATGTATTTGTTTTGGTCTGTAGGTACTCCAGGAATACCAACCACACCAACCCTTACTCCTGGGAGGAGTTGGCATGGCGGGGTTCAAATCAAAGAAGAGCATTGGAACATGGTTCTATGAATCATGCACTCAGTGGTGATGATTCGCCGTACAGAGGCTGGCAGGAAGAGAACAGGAGGAGACAGGAACACATCCCAATGGGCTTGATCTCAACACAGCCCAGGAGAAATTCTTGGCAGCATGACCTGAGCAGTAAGTGGCATCTGCAGCTGTAGCTTCATGAACTAAAAACCAGTTCCAGACTTGGTCTTGGTGTCTGGTTTTTTTTCTTCAGGTGTTGCCAGGTGACCAGTCTGTTGATTATTTCTGCCCTGTTTCCTCCACACTTTTGTTCTTCAGACCACAGTATGTCGTACACCAACATTGACTCCCGCTATGATCGAACACCACCAGGGCCCCCACCCTCCACATTTGCAGGTAATGATTAAACAAAGCAATTCTTCTGAAAGTAGGTTTTTGTCTGTTGTCAAGTGTTGGTCATTGGTTTACGACCTGGGGATTGGGAAATCTTTACAACATAGACATTAAGCTGAAGTGAACAGAAGTAGGCCTAACTATGGTAGGGAAAACTAGATTATGATGGTATGGACATGTCCAGAGAAGGGACAGTGGTTATATTGGTAGAAGAATGATCCTAGGGATGGAGCTACCAGGTAGAAGACAAAGAGGAAGGCCAAAGAGAAAATTGATTGATGCAGTGAGAGAGGACATGGAGGTTGTTGGAGTTAGAGTTGAGGATACAGAGGACAGGCGGAGACGGAAATTGTTGACTCACTGTGGCAACCCCTGAAAAAAGGGACAAGCTGAAAGAAAGAGAAAAGAAAGAAGATGACAATGATATCTACTCAAGCAAACATATTTACCAGGCTCTTCACAGCCTTGGCTTAGTGTATAGGTTTAAGTATGTGTTATTGTTCAGTTTGTGGTAAAAATTGTCCAAAAAATGTCCAATACTAGAAATGTGGCTGTAGTGTTGCATGTATATTGTTATAATCCTCGTTTTTCCCCTGCTTTCTTGTACAAACCTCCTACATCACAACATATTTCCTTCTTTATACCAGGAAACAGTTCAATGAGATGGAGAGGAAACACTATGAGGAGGATGAGCATGTTTCCTAACACCGATCCAGCTCACGCTGCCTTCACTGAGCACGCAATCAGGAACGAGTTGGAGAACGGTGAGAGGCTGTTACAGGTAGATCCCTGCAGTATGGTGTGTGACAGCTGGATTATGACTGTGTTCTTGTTCTTTGTGTTGCAGAAGAACGGAACTTGGTCAAGGACCTTGTGCCGCTCTCAACCAGAGAACAAATCCGAGCCATTCGAGAGCTTCCCAAGAGTTTTGAAGAAAAGAAACACATAAGGTATATTTGAGGCTCTCTTGACATATTGCTCTGGTTAAACATTACAACCTGCAGCAGAAGTGTTGAGGAGCAGGACATTTGTGTTGGCAAACACCACTATCAACATACACTAGTGCAGGGGGCACCTGGTAGTACCTACTGTGCCATGTGGTGTGTTCTAAATAAAAAAAACTTTTCAAAGAGAGAGCTATTTATATCACTTAGTGCCCTTAAAGTATTCTCTGTTGCAACAAAATTGGTGATTCTTCTTCTAGTGCAGTGTCTGGTTTTGATTTACTTTTCCATATAAATGCTACTGATATAAAAATATTTATTTTTGTAACAGGAGGCAAGTTCTAGCGTTCAAATCCTCCAAGAGGTCTCGGCACTTCACCTGCTTTAGAGATTGTTCAGAAAATGTTTCACTGGTGAGTGACTCCCTAACGTCAATAAATCAACATTTTGGAGCGTCTGATTTGTAACCCTAGCACTTCCATTGTTACTCCAGTTCTTCCGCAGGTGTGGCTACACTATCAGATCCACCAGGCAGACCCTACAGCTGTGGCAAGGCACCATGAAGGAGATCGGTGGCAAGTTCGGCACCAGCGTTCTCTCCTACTTCCTGTTCCTCAAGTGGCTGCTCATGTTTAATATTTTCTCCTTCCTGGTCAACTTCAGTTTTATCACCATCCCTGTGCTTGTCTATGAACTTTCACCAAGCATTCCTGCAAATGTGAGCTTCAGAGGACTGGAGATACTCACCGGAGCTGTAAGAGGAGTGTGTGTGTATGTGTGTCCTTATTTCTGCATGTAATAAAGGACATGGTAACCAACAACCATTGACACAGCAACTGTGGTAAAGTTAGTTTTCAACAAGACTCAGTTCCAATTTTTCTTTGCAGGGTTACTTCAGGTACACTGTAATGTACTATGGTGGTTACAGCAATGAGACTCTTCATGGTCTAGCGGACTATGACATGCAGCTGTCCTACTTCTTCACCATCGCTGTTTACATGGCGCTGTGTGTATTTGTACTAGTCATCAGGTAAAGTCAATCCACTGCCTTTCCTTGCAGTTTATTGTAGTTTCGGTAGTAAATATGCCGTATAACGATCCTTGATCTGTGTTTCTTCTCACGCAGTGCAACAAACTCCTTCAAAAATAACTACACTCCAGAGGCCTCGGCTTCAAACGGTGCGTGGCAGCTTCTTTGCAGCTGGGATTTCATGGTAACCAATGAGAGGGCAGTGAAGCTGCGCAAGAACAACCTGCGTGTACAACTCAAGGTGTTTACCGCTGAATGGGATTGTTCTCTAAAATGAGTTATGCGGTCATTCATTTCCTTCTCGTCTTCTTGTGATGTTCCAGGAATCTCTGTCAGAGAATTCCCACAAGGAGAAATTGACTCACTCTGTGAGACTGAAGCATTTTGGGATTTGTCTCGGTTTCTGGCTCCTTTCCATTGGTTTAGCTATTGGCTGTGGAGCCAGCATCTTTTTTCTGTGCCGCTATGAAGAGGAGGTCTGTAAATATTAGGCATTTGTTGTGAGTTTTGGTTGTACAAACAATTTCATTGACTAAAAATCTGATCTACTCCATTACTAGTTGAATCAGAATCAGCTGTTTACCACAGATCATACACTGATTCTTGAGCGTATTTGACCCTATTGAAGCTCAGCCTCAGTGTTCTTCTACTTGATTTATACTTGATGTCTGGGTTTTACTGTTTACTTTGTCCATGTGCGGTTAAAGTCAACCTTGTACACCTGTTTTCTTAACAGAGAACGTCTGATTCTCTGACCTGGACTCCGGCAGAAGAGGCTGAAACTCTCGCAGTCCCATTTGTGGTTTCTCTGATGAACCTGGTTGTTCCGCTGCTCTACTCCCTTTTCAACAAGTATGAACATTACTCCAATCAGAGGAGACAGGTCTACGCTCTGGTGCTGAGGTACGGGAACAGACATCTGAGAGATAAATACCATGTAGAAGGTAAAATTTTAACTACGAGATAAAAAATGATAAGAAAAAACATAAACTCAGGAACATATTTTTGCATAACAACAATTAGTTTTGCTTTTCTTGCGTTTGTTAATTACTAAAAGTTGTTATTCTTCAAAGAACTGAAAAATTAAAAGTCAACAAAAAGATTAAAGATTAACAAAAGTTTTTTTTTTTTTCTTCTTCCTTTTAGAAATGTTTTCCTCAGGGTGTCCATCCTGGGGGTCATGTGTTATCACTGGATGAATGTGGTGTCAAAGAAGTATTCGGTAAATATTTCACTAGATTACAACTCTGTTCTGTATTTTATGACACTGTTTCGTCAACTGTATATGTTAACACACATGTTCTCTGTGTTTGCCTGAGTGTTGGGAAACCATTGTGGGAGCGTTTTTGTACCGTCTGGTTATCTTTGACTTCATATTCCTGTTGTTGGGATCTTTCTTTGGAGAGTTTCTTAGAAAGTAAGTCCATATTAGTATACTATTGTTAAAGCCAACCTATGAAATAGGGATTTTTAGTCTTCCTTAAGACTCTCAAAAATATGTTAGAAGTACACCTGAAATAAGTTGTAAGAATAGAATGAATGAAATAACATACATAACATAAAATATAATATTAAATAATAACAATAACATAAAAAATAATAGTAAAAAAACTAGAGATGTAATTCTATTTGAAGATGCTAATCACTGGGCTTGAGTGAGAATACTAAAGGTATTTAGTCAGACAGTATATCATGTGTTGTGTATGTAGAGAGTAAGATATCTAGTTTATATAGGTAAATATATTTAGAGTTTTCAATCTAGGTAGATCACTTCAGCCTGGTCATTTGAAAAGTAGCTCACAAGACAAAAAAGTGTGGGTACTTTTGGTTTAAAATATCTGGTGGCCATGTAGGCCATATTCAGCCCAACCATATTGCCCATTAATCCAGGCCCAGATATTTCTTAAATGAATACCTATGAAAATTGAAGGTATTTGTTATATAAACAATCAGACAAAGAAATATAAAGGACAAAATGGACTCTAGCTCTTTAGGTTCAACATAGCAATACATTTATATACCCTCCGTGTGGATATGCCCAGATCATATAAATAAAAGCTAAAATACATTTAGTCCTGGGACAGGACCCTGAGGTACTCCACAGTTTATTTCTAGTAAACTCTGACATGGAAGGGTCTGAATCGGGCATGGGCAAACTAAGGCCCAAACGTAGGATTTTAGGTTTCACACATGACATTTATCTTAAATCTCCATCTTTCTGTGCTGGACTTGGCCCTGTGTCCAATTTAAGGTCCAGTTGTGGCCCAGGAGTCAAAAAGTTTGCCCATTCCTGGTCTAAATAAACACTAAGCAAGACATTTTTTCAAAAAATTATTCTGCTGATGTTACAAATTTTACACTAATACTTTCATTATTTATAAACCACAAACATTCATTCGTTGAACCTGTTGACTCTCTACTACAGCGTCATCGGCACCAGGTTACTACCAAATCTGGGAGTTCCAGATTTTGACATTGCCAGAAATGTCCTTGAGCTCATTTATGCACAGACTTTAAGCTGGTAAGAACAAAGTATCCAGAAGTTCATGTAAAAAGCATTTATTGGTCTCTGTCAGTGTTAGTACTTACATTTTTCCATCTGTTGTTTTTATGCAGGGTTGGAATCTATTTCTCTCCACTGCTGCCTGCCATTCAGATCCTCAAGTTTTTTATCTTGTTTTATCTGAAGAAGGTAAACACAGGTTCAGGTTTCAGGGTTTGGTCTTTGTCTAACCAAACACAGTCTTTTCTTAACAACACAGCTTGTTAAAATGCTTGACTCCAGACGAGTCATTTAAATCTTATTTTCATCCTGTATTTTTTAAGTTTAATAAGAAGGCCTTACAAATAAACGTGTTGATTTAAAGTCACCATTCAGTTAAATATAAATTATTAATGTTATATTAAGTATTACAATTTATCATTTGTCATTGTGAGATGTTTGTTGACCATAGCATGACAGAAACATCTGTCGTAACACAGAACAAATAATTGTGGTGACATTGGTAATGAAAAAAAAAAAAAAAAAACACAAAACCATTTCTCCTTGATTGGTTCTATTCTTCATTAAGGATCATGTTACGTTTGTCCACATGAGTCATTAATTAATTTTGATCTCTTTATTATATTTACTCAGGCAGGAGTTTGAAATCAATAATACCGAGCAGGCAGCGTAGTGATACCTGGAAAGTTTTTGCCATTGTTGTTGGTAATTTGAGCCAGGCAGGAGCTGCTGCTGCTGAATGTTTCATGAACAAACAAGAGCTCTGAGGTCCCGTTGGCCTGGAACAACTCTGCTCAGTCTCCCCTGCCTTTTGAATCATAAAGTTAAAAGAAAAAGTCATAAAGAAATTGTGAGTCTTTGTAAAAAAAAAAAGGATTCACTGATATTTGCAAGAATCTGGCAACAATGGGATACATGTACAGTATGTTACGTTTTTTTCACGACACAGTGTCTTTCACGAGTCCGGTGAAAGACACTGCTTCCTTCGTATGCCGCCTTTATGTAGATAATGAATGTAGGGTGAGATGGACAGACATACCTTCATCGTGTGAAAATGTTAATGAAAATGTTCATGGATTATGTTGCTCTTATCCAGGTCAGTCTGACCCATTACTGTCAGCCTCCCCGGCGAACAGCCAGAGCAGCTCAGATGCAGACAGCCTTCATCTGCCTCCTCTTCTTCCCATTCTTTGTGGGATCCTTGTCCATCGTTGGATACACTACCTGGAGGTGTGAGAAATAAAAATGTTATCATCTGATACAAACACACCAAACCTGAGCCCTGATGTTTCCCTCTACTCCCCTCATTCACAGTCTGACTCCGTCAGTGCAGTGTGGTCCATTTAAGGGCCTCAACAACACCTTCAGTGTGGTGTCAGTCTGGATGGAGGAGCTGGAGGGGATCACTGGTTCTGACTGGGTCATTTGGATTTACCAGAACATTATCAGGAGTGAAGTTTTTTATTTCCTCATCACAATCATCCTCCTGTAAGTACACAGAGGACGTTCAGTATTTCCCTTAGTTGGAGTGTTCATTTTCTAAATGTTTGTCTTTCGTAAAACTAATATCTACACCAGGGGACAAAGACAAACAAAGGATGGTGGTGTTGGTAAACAGGTTTCCACCCTTGATTAAATGACAGCCAAGCAATTAATCAAATAATTCAACTCAATACTTTGATAGATAGATAGATAGATAGATAGATAGATAGATAGATAGATAGATAGATAGATTCTTCTTTGAAAGAACTGTTTGTGTTTTTTTTTCCTCAGAATCATCACATACATGTTCTGGCAAATCAGTCAGGGCCGGAAGGAGCTCATTGGCGTCTTAAAGCAGCAGATTGTTAATGTGAGTATAGTATATTTTTAAACTCTTTACAGGTTACAAACCATGTCAAGTCAATTATAATAATGTAGCAACTCACTCAACAAAAGGTTTTGTTTTAAATTATAATCTTACATCTGCAAAACTCCAATTAAGGTTTTTTCAGGAGTTTTTTCAGCATAAACAGTTTTCTGATTATGTGTTGGAGACTTCCCTCAACCCTGTCTCGGTTTTTCATTTACCTGTTGTCCTGTTATCAGGAGGGAAAGGACAAGTCATTCTTGTTAGAGAAACTCCGGAACCTGCAGAAAACGACATCCAATAACAAACAAAGGAATACAAGGAAGGTACGCACTAACTCAAACCTGTACACACACACACACACTTACACACCCAGACCCTCATTATTCCTGTACTGTTTGCAGCACTCCAAGCCCCCAGAGGACCACTCCTCAGGAGGTCCGTCCAAATCAAACGCCATGCTCCAGGCTTTACTGGCTCGGCAGCGGCTGGAGGAGGAGGAAGAAAGGCGAAGCACCGACGGTGTTCCCGTTCCCTCTGACATCTCCAACACCAGTGCCCTGATGCAGGCCATGATGGCCCGTCAGAGAGCTGAAGATCAGGAGGAACGGTTCCACCCCGTGTCTGAGCAGCACTTTTCACAATCCAGTGGCTTTACAGAGATGGACGGATCCTACGGTGCACCTCAGGACCTGGGCGATGCCACGTCCTCTGTCTCCAATGTGATGATGCAGGTCATGCAGGCCAGACAGAGAGCAGAAGAAGAGGAAAGAAGGCAGTGGACCCCTGCTCACCCTCAGAACTCAGGTTCCAGTGCACTCATTCAGGCCATGCTGGCCCGGCAACAGGCCCAGAATGAGTTTGACGATGGATACTGACCACATCGGTTGTGAACTCTGATTTTTTTTGCATTTTATAAAATATACCATTTGCACAATAGAAAAATATCAGCAAGAGTGCAGGTCACTCCTAATATCACATGTATATTTTAATATGTCATTCCCACAATTGTAAATAAACAGGTAGGACAACGATAGGGAGTCATGATGACGTCAGTTATGCTGAACGTTTCCTTCAACATTCAATAGCTGTACTTTTATAAATAGACTGTTAATACCTCCGTCATAACAGTGAAAGAAGACAAACTAGAGATCGTGGCAAATCTCGCCATCTACTGGGTAGTACTTGTATTGCATCTAACAGCATGTTCGCCTCTGATCACAATGTTCTGGGGTTTTTTTCCCCAATCAAACCTGAAACATTAAGAATAAGGCTACGTGCAACAGAATGCCCCCCACAAGATCAAATGGACAAAAAATTACGTTTACAACCTGTTTGACAAAATACTTCATCCATGAGGCGAGATTACGTTTTTATTTCTCACTTCTCAGCTGGATCGTCAACCTTTGACACATAGCTGTGTTACCTGTGCAGGTTAAGGCAGTGTAGACCTGTATCAGTCCATGGTTCATCCAGCTCACAGAGGCAGAACTAAGTCTCCATTCAGCTGCCAGTCTCCAGTGCCACTGTCTCAGCACTGTTCCTCTCCTAAAGAGTTTGCAATGTCACTCAAGTCCAGAGAGTCTGCAGGTATGGGTGTTCTCCGGCCGCTCCGACTGGAATAAACCTCCACAGATTTAGAAATAGTTTGAACGGAGCGTTCCCTGAAAAATCCAAATGCCTCCCTGGCGTGCTCCTCTCGGATGCTTTGCTCAAAGGTCTTGCGTTTGTGCCTGAACTCAATGACAGTCTTGGTGTAGGAGTTTAAGGTGGTGACGGAGGCGCCCATACAGCAGGTGAAGGAGGCCCAGGCCATGCTGGAGAGAAGGAAAGAAGGGAAGAGGTTAACACACACACACACACACACACACGCACAAATATAAAACATTTTATACCAATATTATGATCATGTAGTTGGAAAGAGGATTAGAGAAGGATGCTGGTAATCCCTGAGACACACTCAGATATTCAGGACCACAGTCATACAGTCAAATTACTGTGCACTTTATATGATTCTTTACACATGCACTGTGTTTATGGGTGAAAATGTAGAGGACACATTCAGTTGTAAGCGGTGGTCTGCCGTGTCACAACCACAAATAAATCGCTTTAATCTAAACCCTGATCCCACCATGACTTGACTCTGCAGAAACACTAATGAGAAACTGAGGTCATGCTTACATACAGTTGTGAAAAAAAAAAATTCAGACACTCTTAAAATTGCACACAATCTCGAATGTTATCACGAAATATTTCGAGTAAATATCCCTTTTGTGTTTCAAAAGTTGTGGGTGTGTTAAACAAACGCAAACAAATACAAATACTGTTCTTAATGTCATGTTACAAGAAGTAACAAAAGGAACTAACAAAACTAAACATTGGTTATTTCAGTTTTGTCAGTTACCAACACTGTCAGTATCAATCAAAAAACAGAAACCGTGTTAAAAACTGAACAAAAAATTAAAAGACCAGGCCAGATTGTGTCACATGAATGGGTTAAATGGGTTGCTCCGGGTCTCGCCACTAGGGGTCTGAGGTTTCTCATGTGAAGTGACTAAACTTAGTGGAAGTAGTCCACCTATACTAAATTTTAATCTACTTCAAACAACCTTAATATCTACCTTACCTCTCTTTTAAAAGTGTAAAATAAATATTGTGTAAATACATCTATAAAAATATGCTTCTACCTTTTTAAATAGAGGGTAAGAAAATATTACAGGTAAGGAAAAAAACGCCATGACTCGTGATGAAGGGCCTCAGACAGTGTTAATCTGACCTTGTCCATGACTGCCACCCAAATCACACTGCACCTCACTGCACCACACTGCAGGTGGATAGCCCACTGGAAGTTGTTTTCAATTATTTTTGCTTTGGAAAAATATTGTCACCCATAGTTCCAGCAATACCAAACCATCAATGTCCAGCCACGAGTTCCCAAAGTGGGGGGCATGTCCCTGAAGGTGTGCATGAAATATGGGCAAATAAGTGGAGTGGCAAAACAAGCAATTGTGCTAATTTGGATTATTTATATTAATATATATATATATATATATATATATATATAATACAATAAATAATCCAAATTAGCACAATTTCTTGCTGTATAAATATATAGTATTGAATTGAAGTATTGAAGCTTAAGATGTGAACATTACTGTGGAACACGTTACAATAGGACTCCTTGAGTGAATTGATACCTTTGCAGGCCACTCGAGGGCGCCCAAGTACTACCAATAAGAAAAAAAGAAAAGAAAGCAAACGCCTTGTCGTTGTGATATTGTGATCCACTCCACTGCACACAACCAAATGCGACCTTTGCATTTAACCCAGCACTAAAGTGAACAGTGGGCAGCTTTGGCCACCAGGGGGCTAGTTAGTGGGGACATGCCCTGCTCAGTGGACCTCATTGGCAACTTGGCAGCTGTTGGGTTCAAACCCAAGTCCAGTGTCTTTACTTCAGTTTGAGACACCTTTGTTCCGACCAACAAATGTCACATGCGAGGTGTGAGTTACCAGAAGGACCAGCCGTAGTCCCAGTTGTAGGGTCTCCAGTCTGGAGGACCAAGGCTGACTGTGACCTGGAAGACCTGCGTGTACATCACATGCGCCACCATGCCAAGAAGACCTGGAAACAGGCACATGGTGCAACAGTCACATGTCTACATCATGGACAGGACTATGAGGCAATGATTCCAAGCAATTAACGCCCAATAAAAACATAACCAGCAGAGCTCACTGTATTGTATTGTACTGTTTTGGTTATGTATAGCATATGTAATTCCTACCAATACCGCTAGGGGTCCATCTTTGGGAAGATTCTACATACTGCACTGACTCTTCTCACACGCACAGTCAGGTTTTTATTTGTTTTGGGGGACTTTAAACAGAGAGGAATATGAAACAGAAGTGACTGAGGCCACTTTACCGGAGAGCACAGTGAAGACGGCAGCGAAGGCGTTGAGCTTGAGTCCATCAATGACGTTACTGGAGTGGACCAGTTCTAAACACATGAGGCTGAAGCCCACCAGCAGCAGAACAATGTACAGCATCTCAGAGACCAGTGACAGCCACAACATTCCTGCAAAACAACACAAAGCAATCAATAATGTTTGTCTATCTATCTATCTATCTATCTATCTATCTATCTATCTATCTATCTATCTATCTATCTATCTATCTATCTATCTATCTATCTATCTATCTGTCTTGTTGGTTGTAATTACAGTGATTACCTGGAACAGGTGCAATTATGTTGACATTTTGTCCTAATGGGGTCTTTTCATTATAATGAGGACATGTTCCTAGTTCTAGTTGTCCTAGTTGGGACAAGGCTAACACTATGTCCAATCTGAGAAAATAAGGGTTTATTCAAGGTGTTGTTGTTTGTTGCTGTTCAGACATGGCCAGAGATACTACATGTACACAGTACTACTCCACTATCCAATTATCCCATTACTTGATATAAATTCTTGACCTCGTAAATTGGTTGCAGCTGAACAATGAGGACCTATATTTTATCAGAGGCCAGCGCTGTAGTACTGAGGAGACACATTAGTTCAACCTCCAATCAGCAGCCTCACCACTGCTCTCCGTGTCCTGTATGTCTTTGCACTTGGCAACAGCAAATCAGCTTTAAATGACTGCTTCAGCTCACTGTGATTCAGAGCCATCCTACCTGGAGTAGGGAAGGACGCCAAAGAACATTAAAACAATAACATCAATTATAATCAAAAGAACTTCAACCACAGAACACTGGCTGATCCGGGCCACATACACTTAACTCGATCCAACACTAGTTGGAAATTCTGGTTTTGGTAGCTCTGCTACAACAACCGTTCAAAATGTTGGGGTCACCCAGACATTGACAAGGTTAGAAATCATTTGTTTGTTGCAGAATCCTCCTTTTGCCACAAATACAGCAAGGATTTTCTAACCATCCATTATCCTACTGACGCATTGAACAAACACAATGTAGTATAAGAACACTGGAGTGATAGATACAGGCAATGTGCGTCATGCAGTTGACAGATGTATTTCTAATATTCCATTAATTAGGACATCCACTAATTTCTAACTTCCTCAGAACACAGCTCATGCTCTCGATGCTCCATCTGAGTGGAAGTTCCACATGACTCATTGATGCGGCTGCAGAGAACATTTTAATGACGGAACAGTTAATCACAAGGACTCACCTTTCTCTGAGGCAGGAGCCAAATCGATAAAGCTGCGGCATCTCTCACCTGGAACAGCAAAACAAAAACATGATGTTGCGCAGTTGAACAGAGGAAAGCATTCGTTTTTGGGGTTATGAGGTTAGTGGAGGGGGAGATTAATTACAATTATGGTACCACAAAATTGTTATTCATTTTCATTAATTGCATTGCAGCAAGAAGAGGAGTTCCCCTTGAGTCTGTGTTAAAAAATCTTGCAAAAAGATCTACAAAATCTACAAAAAAAAAGGGTTGGAGCCATTGTCTACTGCAGTTCTAGCCTTGGTGGTTAGCATATGCATCAAACCTCAACAAATAACAGTCTGTGTCTAAACTTTAACCCCCGCACCATATATATGGAGCACTGCATAGCAAGCATGAGTAAACTAGAGCAGATAGTGTTCATATAAATTATGAACAATAAGATTTAAAAAATGCACAAAATCCTATTAGGACATACAGCTTTTGCAGGGAAAGCTTGTCCCTTTTTTCAGGGGTTGCCACAGCGAATCATCATTTTCCATCTTCCCCTGTTCTCTCCATCTTCTACTCTGACTCCAACTACCTCCATGTCCTCCCTCACTGCATCCATCAATCTCCTCTTCGTCTCCTACCTGGTAGCTCCTACCTGGTAGCTCCATCTCTAGGATCATTCTTCTACCAATGTATCCACTGTCCCTCCTCTGAACAGGTCCAAACCATCTCAATCTGTCTTCTCTAGCTTTTTCTCCAAACCTTCCTGTCCCTCTAATGACCCCATCCCTGATTGTGTCCATCCTTGTCTCTCCTAAAAAAGCAAAATATAATAAAGATACATTTATATATATTTACAATATAATTTGGACAAGTTTGGCGGCACAGATTAAAAAGCAAAACAGGCTGCATAGAGGCCTCAGGCCATAGGTTTGGGTTGTCTTAACGATAAGTAAGTAGAAGTAGTCCACTGTAAAGGACATTTTGTGTATTATAATGTGTACCTTAAAATCTAGTGGACAACTGATAGTCACTATCCAAGGAATATATCCCACCAAGCATTGCAGTCATGGTGAAGGCAGGAGCAGCCTCTATCCATTTTAACTGTCCTATGTACTGAAGCAGAGTCCATAGACCATTCAACCAATGTGTCGACTATGGCAGTGGTCCCCAACCACTGGGCCGAGGACCAGTACTGTTCTGTGGGTGGATTGGTGCTATTAACTACACTTGATCCATACCCATATCAACAAAAGAACTGAACAATAGAATGGCTAGGATTCCATCATCAATAATGCAACTATATTTGAAAGGGAAATATTTTCTCAGTGAAGACAACAACAATAAACTCAAAATGACGCAGAGTCATTGATACAAGACTCTGACCTTTTATACCGGTCTGGTAGCAGATAATTATAGGCTGTGTGCACTTGAGAAACCCTTGTTGTGTGCATGCACCAGCGATTCCAATAGGAAGATTTTATAGGTAGGAAAATATTTCAGAACAATGGAAATTTCATTTTTATAAAGAGGTATTTATCTGCCAGAGGTCCATGAAGAAAGTACCTGTTAATTTAACCAGTCCAGTTGGGGAACACTGGACTGTATATATACATTTATATACATTTCCCTGCAGGTGGAGCACGAAATGAGTGAGTGATATGAGAAAGAAAGTCAAGGTCATAAATATGGTGACATTTGTTGGAGACAGCGAGTAATTATAGTATCTGTCTGAGAACTTTTTGACCCCTCATCTACAGAAAAGAGCAGATTTACATTTGTCATAGTTGTCTTTTAAAAAGGTAACCTTCTAATCAGAGGGTGCACACACAGAGACGTGGAGTAATACTAATAAACACTGCAATATTGCCTTCAACCAACTGTGGCATAAAGTTAGGGATCGTGGTAAATGGACGACACAGTAGAAAACGTGACTTTTGCTCAAGGCGACATTTGTGCGAGTCTTTCCAGATTTGTCGTAAATGGAACATTTTAATCAGGCACCGACGGATGCTGGCAACAGCTGTTTTGAGGAAAAACTCATCAAGGCCACGGTTACGTAATCTTTATTAAAGCGAGCTGTCCCTGGTCCTCTTCAGACACTTGATGAGATAAACATGTGCTCGCAATTCTCTCCCGCGCTAATCTCGAAGTGTGATGGCTTTCTCATTTTTAAAGCCCAGTAGAAATGTGTCAGAGTCAGGGCCAAGCCGTGGGGCCCCCGACCTGAACCTTTCACACCGTCCACCCCAGCCCTGACACAGAGCTCGACTCCTCCTCCCTGCATCCCTGCATGTGTTAAATCAATTCCCACATCAGTCACAACTGTCCACTCTGTAGATCATTGAGACGTAGATACTCAGTGATCCAGTTCATCTCATCAAAGATGAACTGGATCACTAACTAAGGCCCGTGGCCTGGATGAGGCCCGGTGGGCATTTTAATCTGGTCTCCCAAACTTGTCCAAAACCATACTATCAATTTATAATGTCATTATCTGTCTGCCTTTTCACTGTCAGTCCAGCACTCATCCAGCACTGATTCCAAAGGACACCAAGGAAAAAGGGCTGGATTTGAACTTTTCATCCTGTATCTTCATCAAACATGAGTCTCCAACTTTACAATCTAACATTTCTACAGAAAGAAGACATGAACATTGCCTCCACTATATAACATATAAAGTCAGATTGAGATGGTTTGGACATGATACTGGATACTGGATTGGTAGAAGAATGATCCTAGAGATGGAACTACCAGGTGGGAGACGAAGAGGAGATTGATGGATGCAGTGAGGGAGGACATGGATGTAGTTGGAGTCAGAGTAGAAGATACAGAGGACAGGGGGGAGATGGAAAATGTTGATTGGATGAGAAAGGGACTGAAGGGGAAGATGTAATATATTGATATATAAATATATTACATCTTCTCCTTCAGATGTAGATGCAGATGTACACACTTTATATATAACATGTACGTTATATATAAAGTATGTACATATATGTATTATCTCTCTCTCTATATATATATATAATATACATATATAATATAAGTATTATATATGTATGTATATAATAAAACTTTTAGGGGGTGTCCCCGTTCTGCCCAGTGCCCCAAATAGTCCTCTGTATCTGCGCCCTCTCGCTCTTGGTTCTCTGACCCAACTCTCTCTGTAGAACCTGAACGCTTCTCTGACTCTTACTTTCATCGTCGATGTTCTCCTCGCACGAGAACCAAATGCCGGTGTGGAACTGGCGGAAGAGGAAGCGGTCGTCCCCGGTCTCCCAGCTGTAGACCACCTTGTTGGGGTCGGTCTCATTCACGCCGTAATCGATGCACTGGTGCGTCCGCAACTTGCTGCACTTGGGTTTGGGAACTCTCTGGGTGCCCACGCACCAGTAGGTGGTGATGAAGGCGGTGATGGAGAAGAAGAGGGCGAAGAAGTTGAGGCTGACCGACAGGAGGGTCCTGCATCTGCGAGAGGTCTTCATGGTCCGTCAGGAGAGGATGAGGCGGAGAGGACGTTCATGTGTCCAGAGCCGAGGAGATGCACGAGCTGCTGCTTCCCGAACACGGCTGCTCGGCCCAGGGTCCCATTTGGTGCAGCCTGTCACTCAGATCAGCCCGGGGCTGAAATGTCACATCTCTACTCACCGAAGCCAACACGCTGTTTGGACCGAGTCTGTGCGAGGACGTCACGTTGTCAAAGGATTTGATCCTGACTGTGACTCTGGACTGGGAATTACGCATGGATCATCTCTCCCTCTCTCCCTCCCCCTCTCTCCCACTCCCCATCTATTATAATAACACTACTAATAATGAATTCTCGAAAAATCTATTAATACAAATGTAGTTACATCCAGGGGCGTAGGCAGAACCCATGAAATGGGTGGGCCCCGGAAAAAAATCAGGGGGGCCCAACCCCAAAGTATTATAGCCTAAGTTTGATAATGACCATGTTGGATGGGGTGGGACTGACTGACAAGTGGGCGGGCCCAGGCCCACCCGGGCCCACCTGTGGCTACGCCTATGGTTACATCCATAATGTCCTTTAGAAGAGAACCTTTACAAGAGTACTGCATTACTGGTCATTGAATGGTCAATGACCAGTAATGTAGACTTTGACTCCACCAGCAGCCAGGTTGTACTGCAGGTGCGTCCTAACTTCCAGTGGCCTAACAACCCACAGAGAGGCTCACAGTGTGGTACGGTGTGATTTGGGTGGCTGCCGTGGAGACTGGTGGAAAATTGGTTACAGGGGCTGGTGGATAGACTCTTCATCTGAACCAGGGGTGTAGCCAGGCCCCTTAAAATGGGTGGGCCCTGAAAAAGTTAGGGTGGGCCAACCCCAAAGTGTTATGGCCAAGTTTGATCAGCTCTCTCATTGGATTGGGTGGGCCCAGGCCCACCCTGGCCCACCCGTGGCTATGCCTATGGTTTCCACAGCAAGTCAACAATTTCCATCTCTCCTTGTCCTCCGTATACTCATCTCTAACTCCAACTACCTCCATGTCCTCCCTCCCTGCATCCATCAATCTCCTCTTTGTCTCGTACTTGGTAGATTCATTCTTCTACCAACACTGTCCATCTGAACATCTCCAGAACATCTCAATCTGGCTCCAGGTTGTGGGATACAGTCATAGAAACTCACAAGTACGGCAATGATCTGAACTAAGATGAATGACATGAAACAAAGGCAAAAATGCTAAAACAATAACCTTCTCAATGCCATCTGTTGGTAAAACGTGGGCATTGCAATTCTGACCAAGCTAAACGGGCTGCACCCGGCCCCCGGGGCCTTATTTTGCCCACGGCTGGTGTAGAACATACAGAGTGTGATTTAATATACTGAACTGAAACCGACATAAATTTAGTGTTCTTCTACCTTTTAATCCCTTTCAGGGTCATGAGGGGAGCTGCAGCCAATCAGAGCAGTCTCTGGGCGAGGACCATGGTTTCACTGTGGGATGTTGTGCAGTGTTTCATACAGCAACCTGTAAAGTAGAGACCAGCAGTCTGTTTAAATAGTGATATGAATCCTTGACCTAAATATTTTGAAAGAGAAAGTGTAGCATAAGGAGTGATGACAGACTGTTCTGCTGCTGCTAATAGTCAACAGAAAAAGTGGGAAGGCAAATAAAAACAAACTCCTTGTCATTGTGACATAGTGGGGACCGTGCTATGGTCAGTGGACCTCGGAGGCAACCTGGTAGCCAGATGGTTCAAACCCAAGTCCGGTTTCTTCACCACTAAGCCATTACTATCGGTTTGCACACTTCAGTTTCAGAACCACTTCTTTTATTCTAACTAACAAATGTCACACGTGAGGTTTGAATTACCAGAAGGACCAGCTGTAGTCACCACACAATAACATCTGATCTGTGTAAGTAACCCATCACCACAGTGGACAGTGGGGACATGCCATGGTCCGTGGAAGCCTAGCAGTGGATAGTGGATTCGACCTGGAACCCTCCACACTAAAGTCTGTTTTCCTAACCATTAAGCCTACACTGCCCAAAACAGCAACTGTTAATAGATAAATAACACCCGATACGGTTAGTCACCAGACACTATTAATCTCCCCAAAATGTCCTTACAAGAGCAATGCAGCCTGGTCTCCCTGGCTTAATATTTCCTAAAAAATACTAAATAAATAAATACTAAAAACTATACAGTTTATAGTGGCTCACCACTATTCCAAGAGCACTTAGAATTATGGAGAGCTACTTGTTTGATACCAAACTATGCAATAATAAAAACGTTCTTGGAAGTACAATAGCAACGCCTCTCCTTATCATTGTAATTGCACCGATTAGAATATGATTGTTAATGTTCAGAATTTCATTTTTGACCTTGTTCTAGTCTTGAAAGAAGTGACAACAATAATGTAACACTGTTGTCCCCATCCAATGGGCCGGGGACCGGTACCGGTCCGTGGGTGAATTAGGGCCGGGCTGCAGAGAAAGAATGTTTCTTTTTGGCCCCATTACTTCCATTTGGTCCATACTCATATCAACAAAAGAACTGACCAATAGAATGGCTAGGATTCCATCATCAATAATGCAACTATATTTGATTAGGAAATATTTTCTCAGTGAAGACAACTCTGTGAAGACAGGGTCATTGATACAAGATTCTAACCTTGTATACCGGTCTGGTTGCAGAAAATTATAGGCTGGGTGCACTTGGGACACCCTTGTGTGCATGCACAGTTCATTCAGGTAGCAGAAATTTATAGGTAGGAAAATATTTCAGAACACAGGAAATTTAAATTTTTTATAGGAATTTATCTGCCACCACTAAATGACCAATGCGTGGCGCAAAAAAGACTGAGGAACACACAGCCATGAACTAAACTACTTTAATAGAAAGACAGCTTGTGTTTGCACAACCCCCGACTCAGCGATGCTGGAGGACAGGCAAACCGGACCCAACAGTTTTTATGCCGTGCGCGCAGATATGATGGGGGCCCCAGCGAATATCACTCTTGTAGGCCGAAGACGGACCCTGGCACCGCCCCTGCTGACCTCCCTGAACATCAACTCTAGTCCTGACAACTACCTGGTACTAACTACAATTCCTGGTTGTTCACAGTTACTGATTTCACCTCAGGAAGCGGTTGATTTAGTTTTAACCTTTTAAAAAAGTAAAAGTATGGGGAAAAACCACAGCACTAGTATTCCACATTATCCGGTTCCAGCTGGTATGAAAACAGAAAACTGAAATGTCACCTTGGCCTGAACTTGACCATGGCTCCACCTTCATAATGACTGCGTGAACACTGCTGCTGCTGCAGGTACATGTAATTGCGGCGTTGGCAGCGGCTGCTGTACACACCAGTGACAGACTATTGAAGAGTACAAACGGAATCTTAGATGATTGTTGTCATCTACGTCATGTACGTGGATGCACTACAACCCTCATTAACATACTGTACATGCTAGTACCCAAACAAACAATGGCTGTAATTGTCTGTTCTGTGAGAGACACACACCTCTTACTGTGAGCACAGGTTATTCCAGGCTCTGCCTCATGAACCTTGGTAACCCAGTCAGTGATGGGAGTCAGAGACTTCGGTGAACAGAGCTTACCAGCAGGATGATGATGACGGCGACAACCACAGGGTGATGAAGATAATCCTAAGCCTTCGGTTGAGGAGTGTCTTAATGCTCAGGGCAGAGTGGATGTTGGTGGTTTTTGTCATTTCTGGATGACCACGCAGTCAAGGCAGGTCAGGCCGAAGACCATTCCTAAGAATTGGACCTGGGATGAACTAAGACAGAGACAAAACATTTCCATTACTTAACCGGAACAACCTAATCTTCTTTATCTGCAGGCTTTCACAGGCCAACTATTGTGGACATTGGGTTGGATCTTGCGGGCCAAATATAATTAAACTATTGGCCAGATTTGGCCCCCCGAGCCTGAGTTTGAGTCAAGTATTTCAACAGATCAGAGAGTGATTTTTCAATGTCCTTTAGCACAGTGAGAGACAACAAGACAAAGACATTCTTTCATGTTCAGTGGCCGGTGTGTTATAAGAAATTACCAGGTTTGATGCCACAACTGCTTATAGTTCAACACAGTAGGACTTGACCAGACATGGGCAAACTACGGCCCGGGGACGGAATGCGGCCCATTTGGCTATTAGATCCGTCCCACCGTCAATGTCATCATTTTTCCTACAATACCTGAATTCCCTAATAGATAGCATATAAATGGTTTTAGGATTTTATAAATTAGGAGTTTATACATGAGCTTTATGACATTTATTTCATCTCAGCTAACACATTTGCCCCCATTTTCTGGTCCCTACCAGTCCCCCACTGTCAAATGTCCAGATGCCCTGGTTTGACAATAGTCCCATGCAGCAGAAAAAAAATCTTTCTCTCTCAGCATCTTTTGAACCATTGTAATGTGATGATGAGTTTTTTTTAGCAGGTCTACCTGCCAAACATCTGCAGCTCGTGCATTGCTTTGGTTTCTGCGCAGGGCTTGTCTCTGTCAATGTTCCGCATGAGTCACATGTGTGGCTGCAGAGAACTTTTTAATAGCAGCACAGTTTAACACTCACCTTCCAATGACGCGGGAGCGAAACCCTGAGGCCTGGGCATCTCACACCTCCTAGGAAGAGAAGATGAGATGATTCAGTCTGGAAAACACTTACATGACACTGTGTTTGTTATGAACATTGCAACATTCACTCATTCATCCAGGTCTCACCCATTGACACACAATCCACAGCCTTCCTGTTACATGTATGTGGGTCCGAACAGTGGTTGCTTGAGTGGCACCCCAGGTGGATTTGAACCTGAAAGCTGCCAGGCCCACGTTTGGTTCCTTAACCACTAGGCCACCATTGCTCCAAAAACAGCTAACAGTTATTAATAAATCTCAATAGGTTAAGTCATTGGATCCTATAAACCTCCTCAAAACATCATTACAAGTGCAGTGCAACATGGTTTGACTCATTTAATATTTCCCCCCCAAAAAATACAAAGAAACTTTTACAAAACGAGAACATATAATGGAAATAAAATTGATTCCTGTTGTTTTGTTTTGTGTTTTTTACCAAATAATCCAGGTTTCAGTTTTTTTTTTTGTGATTTTAATGATGGAGGCATTTTTAAGGTAACCAAACATACCAAAAATGTTACACATACAATACTTTTAAGTCCTTTTAATGTAAAGACAAGATTGAATTTTTATTTTCGTTGACATTGTGGGTGCAGCTACACCAATATTTCTGGCAATAGTCTCAATAATAATAAATAAAAACAGAGTATTTATTTCACATTTTAAATAGTAGCTCACAATTTCTTAATTTTTTCCTGCAGCTGACTTACATTTATCCTGACCATGATATATATATATATTTTTTTTTGTGAGATTATAACATCATGGCTGCGAACACATTTTAATATCCATTCAAACATTGGTTTAAAGCCCTTTAATCCTAATGGCAGAGATGGACAGATATTAGAGACATACGCGTCGTCTCAATACAGTAGAGCGTCATATTCCGATATTGAAAAGAAATCTTACATAAGTTATGATGAACAGAGTGGATTTGAGCGACTGCTGATGCCGAAACACGTCCGTCACTACTGGACAGGATATGACATGTTTCCTTACGGCTGTAGCTAAGTCTGGGAATTACATAGAGCTGAGCATCATGAATGGTTGGAAAAAAAAAAAAAAATGGAAGGTTGGAGTAAATGTTCTTTTATCTCCGGACATGCACAGCTGCAGCCTCCACATGTGTGCAAGATTGCTGAGCACATAGCAGCCACGTGGATTAAAAAGATTATTTTGCTATTCAGGGTGAGTCTCATTGCATCACAGCCGCTGCACATCTGGGGTCAAGTTTACAGAGTCCTTCACTCTGGTACTTCCAACACCTTTGGAGCATATGTGGCTCCAGAGGACAAGGTGTTTTTTTTTTTTTTTTCCTCGACCTAAGCTCCTTGATAGACGCAGACTTCATTCCGGTTTCAGCGGCAACCTTTGCTGAAAGCTGCTAAGAGTAGAATTTGCCCTGTGAAGATTAATCCTCATAATCTGCCGTCCACTGATCCTTGAAGTCGTACTGTCTGGCTGATCTGAAATCAGCTTATGACGACAGTTGATGCTGTTATGATTGCAGTTGTGTGTTGTGTCAATGATGATGACATAAAAACAAATAAATGAAAAGACGGGTTTTTTTTGTGTGAAGCATCATTTTTCAATCAGCGACACTGTGGCCTTTTGTCTTCTGTTGCTCAAACCGTGGCCTGCAGACTGAAGCGAATGTCGAGTCACAATCAGCAACTTTAACCTTGGTCAACTGACTTTTTTCAACATTGACACATATAATTAGTTATAATTAGTACTAGTTATGTAAACATTTGTGCACCTCAGGGCCCTCCCACCCAACCAAAGCTCTATGTCAAATATGACAAATATGGAAATTCAGTTGGTTAGTTGTTTCACCTAAGGATTGTTGCAATTGCTAGAAGAGATTAAAAAAAGTCCCACATTTTATTTTCACACTGAAAAAAAAAACAAAAACAAAAAAACTCAATAACTAAGATTTTTGAGAAAATGTGAAAAAATCTGCTCTTTAAAAACTCACAGGAGAGAAAAAAAAAGATTTGCTCCTGAAATGTTTTTAAAGCAAAAAAACATATTTTTATTGTTTTTGTTTAGAAAAAAAAAATGTTTAAAAACTCTTTTCATAGCATCTGTTGGATGGGAGGTTAGTGTACGGTCAGACAAAAAAAAAACACGGCTCAAGAAGGTTACTATTGTTTTTCTTTTTTTTTTAATAGGGCCAGCAGACTGTAGGACAGATTAAAAATCAGACAAGTGTCTCCTCCTCCACATGGTTTCACACATGGTACAGTATTTTTATCACACTCTGATTACACTGGACCAGTGATCTGGTGCAGAATCCCAGATGGTGAGCAAAGGGTTGGGATGATTTAAGTTAAAAATAACTTCCGAGTTCGTCACTGAAAGCAGAGTCCGTCTCTGTGGCCGGCTTCTGTTTTTCTCAGAACGTAAAAAGTTTTTGCACAGCTTTTTTCCCCTCACCCCCCCATAAAGGTATAAACAATGTGTTTTTCCTTAGTGATGTGTTAGACGTGGACATTTGACAACTAGTATTAAAGGTACCATTATAATTTATTCATGAGAAAGAAAATATCTTGTCATTCCATCCTTAGCTATTGACAAAGCATTTACACAAACATGCGCGCCCGCACACACACACACACACACACAAACACACATCTTATTAACAATACCTTCAAACCATTTGTGATGCAGCAAGTTCACAAACAAAGACAAACATTTAATCATTAGTTGAATCATCCTGCCGGTCAGCGCCGAGGTCAGATACAAAACAGTTATAAAGACGTTGGTATTGCTTTGTGAGGACAGACGTAAAGGAGCCGTATTTTCTTCATAAATAAACAAGTTAAAAGAAAGGCGATTTCTGTCGGTGAGGAATGTGATGTTTGTGTCACATGACTCAGAAAAAAAAAAAAAGAAAAACTAATAAAATAAAGTCAGTACAGTTGGAAAAATAAAACAGGCTGTCGGTGTGGCTCCTTTAAACAAGAGAAATGTTGATGGATCCCAAAACGAAAAAAGAAAAAAAAAATACCAGGAATGTCGCCTCGCTCCTTGCTCAGTGTTTGACTAGAGTCGTTTATGCAGAGCTGGAAACGGCCAGTTTCTTCAGATGGTCCATGAAGACCTGGAGGCTGACGTCATCAGTGAGGATGGGAGCTCCAGTCTCCTGGAGGACACACAAGAGAGAAATGGAATCATCAGGGAATTTTCTAATCATTCGAATCCAGTTGTTCAGACTTGCAGAGGAGAACATGACTTTTGCAGTTTGGCTGTATATCCCTAGTGAACAAAACATTTTGCGAGGAGTGTGTTTAGAGTTCTGCAGTACCTGTCCCCAGGCGTAGAGGTTGTTATGCGTCTGTGATGGGTTGACTTTGGACAACAGGAAGCGAGCCTGAGAGCCACCGTGCTCTGTGTCGATGTAACGTGGCATGGGGAACCGGGTCTGTAGGATCTCCTGGGCGTCGTCCAGAGGAGCCTGTAGCAGCTGCTTGAAGTTCTCATACTCCTGCATCTCCTGGTATCCGGCCTTCCGCCACTGGGCTATTGTCTTTAAAAACAAAAGAGGACATTTTAGCTCAAGGCTGTGGTGACAGAGACCTTATCATAGCTTTATTTTACAGTGTCCTGCGCTGCTACCTCTCCATGGTAGATGACCAGCTGGAAGAAAGTGTCCATCAGCAGGATACGGTCGGGCAGGATGCTGCTGCTGTCCAGGAGGACGGGCTGTGTAATGAAAAAGAAGGAAACAAACAAATAAATACACAATCTATTTGCATTGTGAGGAGTGTCAGAGGCTGAAGACAGGGTGTTAGGCTGACCTCTGGTGGCCCATGGAAGGAATACGAGTAGAGAATGGGCTGGACCATGATCAGGGACTGGGTCAGGTCCTGATTGACAAAGTGGTGTCTGTAGTAGGACGACTCGTCAGGGCTGTTGTTAAAGACCTGCAGGAACGGTGACCGACGCAAGTGGAACATAAACTAGGAAAAATAAAAAATAAACAGTCAGACGATTGAAATGGCAACTGCATGTGTCATTTATTACCACCAGGGGGCAGGCTCACCTGTGGGTAAAGGGACAGAGACTCTGACAACTTGAAGGATGAAGGATCTTCTTTGTTGAACTGTCCAAACTTCTGACACTGAATCAAACAAACGGGCAAAGTTTAGACAATGATGATCTGAGAGAATGACCGCACTTTCATTCTGTACAGAACAATTACACCCACTGCACAAATCCCAGCAATGGCAACTATGTGTCACTCCTCAAAGCGGAGAGCACCATGTGAGCGGCATTGTCACTCACCAGGCGAATGAGCTGCCTGTCCAGCCAACGCAGAACATCCGGCCCCTCCTCAGACTCGGCTCTGAAAACTCCAAGACGGGCCATGAGGACAGCGGCGGCTTCCTGGTCAAATGAGGTCTCGATGTGCTGAATCTGAGACTGTGCATCTGCCCAGCTGGAGGAGGGTGAGGGAGCAGAAGAATGCAGGTGAGCATGTGGGTGTGGTGGCAGTGACGCATGGGACAGGAATAAAGTCCTGGGTGTGAACGGTCACTGCACTGAAACAAATGTTGACACAATGACTTTCTAACAATACAAAATGAGTGGAGCCTTACTTCCTGGCGATAGTGGTGACCCGTATCCTCCTCTGTGTGTTGGAGTGCTGGTACTGGGTGACAAACTGCATTGCCCCTCGCCCGCCCTGTGGGATGGGGGCGTTGTGCTACACAACACAAAAAAAGTGAGACCAAGGTTAATAATAACTTAAAGATAAGTTTCAATTATTGTTAACTGACGTGTGATTAATTCCTATGTTCTAAATAAAGTTCCGTTCAGGAATCCCTGTTACTTGTTCTGAAATACTATCCACTTAAAGGTGGATGCTCGTTGAGGTGTGTTCTTTACCTGGTTGACTACTTCAAAATAAAGGCCTAGAGTGGTGGAGGGAGTGAGGCTGCACACTTTCCACTGGCTTGTGCCACCGATGCCCATCTCCTGGAACAAACAGAGAGACCATTGTGTTGAGAAGGACGGCTCTCGGATAAACGGGAGTCAGAATACACATGGGTTTTGTCCACAACAGTCACTCACAGTCTCTGACACACAGGATCCTTTGGAGTTGAGTGAAATGCAGGGTCCGATGGCTCCACAGACCTTCAGCTCTCTGGACGTCTGACAGAAACAAAACCACAGATTAAAGTTAAACTGCAGGACAAGGGACAATGGGTTTATTCGGATTTTACATTTACTTTCAAGTGCCTGAGCATTACACAATGTTAATATCTGTCATTTTAAATTCAGTTTTTTTTCAATATTGCCTGTTGGATGCTCTGTGTTTGCAGAAATTCATAACACCTGACAGTCAATTTGACTCCATGAGAAATCTCCCTTTACCTTGACTTCCAGGACACCTCCAAAGGCCATGCGGAAGTCCCCGTTGTAGTCCTTACTGAAGACTCTTTGGAAGGTTTGCTTGAACAGAGATGTGTTGAAGGAGTCTCCCATCACAATGTGACCCCTAATAATAACAATTACAAAGTAGAAATGATTATTACAGTTGTAAACAGATTTTAAAGCACGTCCTTGTACTGATGGGGACGGAGACTTGTGCCACATACCCAGTGAGGTTAGATAAGCACTTCATCTCCAGGAGTCCAGTCTGGTCCAGGGCACAGGCGTAGATGTCGATACTGTGACCGTTCATTGCTGAACGGTTGGCAAGAGCCTCATAGTACTGGTCAAAACAAACCAAAATACCACTGTTTGAGTACACAGTTTGATGCTGTTTATTCATCAATCTTATTTTCCTCCACTCACCTTGGTGGCCTTCTTCAGATGACGGGCATTGTCCTTCTGGATGTCGTGCCAGGAGCGGATGGGTGTTTTCAGCTCGTCACCCACCACCATGCCTGGGCCCTGGGTGGGAGGTCCGCCGATGAACAGCATCACTCGGGCTCCCGTGTTAGGGAATGTACCCTGTGGTGGAGCAGAGGAGGAGTTGGGTTTTAGTTTAGAAAGACAAGGACATTACTGTAACCCAGTGCACCTCTGTCTTCTGGCTGATAAAAACTTTAGGTGCATTGAAGTCACTCTGGATTGATGTCTTAGATGAAATCCACTAATATAACCATGATGAGATGAGACCCAGCCACTCACTGAGACAGTATTGTTAATAATTAAAAATGTAGAACATGGCAGGGGCTAAGACTCAGACTCAGTAAAATGCACGGATTAAAATGTAGCCAAAGGGCACACCTAAGGAGCCAACAAAGAAAACAAAGTTCAGAGTCTAATCATCTGGAACACCTGTGGACATTATCAGAGTTTGAATAGAGTCCAAGAAGTAACTGAGCTGATGGAACACACTGTTACAGCAAAGCTGTCACTGTGTGTCGTAGCTAAACAGTCTTTGGTGATAACGACTCGTACAGACAGGAGAAACAGTGAATACTGCTGAATTATTAATGACCCGTTAATCAAGTCGAGTTGAGTCAAAGGCAAGGAACCAAATTTGAGCTTGTTGGTTTTAGGAATGCAGCGATTTGCATAATGGATAATGAAAACAGGAAGAACAGGAAAAATAAACTAACAAGAAATTTACTTCAGGCCAAAACACAAAATATATTGACTTATGCTAAAAAAAAAAAAAAGAAAAAAAAGGATGGAGACTGTCGTCTGTCTTCCTGCTGTAGTAATACTTGCTAGGACATTCTGCAGGTCCACACAGTATAGTAGGTGTTGATGGATGTAGGGGTCATATTTGTCTAAAATGGACCTACTAAGTAAGAGAGTTTTTTTGAGATTCAAGGTTTATTCTGGACTAAGGACTAGAATAGGGGCCTGTTAATAGTCCAGCAGTGATATTGTCCTCTGTGTTCAGAGTTGTTTTGTGGGAAAAAAAAAAAACATACCTCCAACAGACCAACAGCCACAGACAGAGCTACACCAGTGGAACGGAGAGGACGTTTGCCCTGAGGGACAGGCCATGGGTCCCTCTGAAGCTCACCCAGCAGGTCAGTGAGATTCATATCAACTCTGTGCACTGGCTGGAGGAACCTGAAGACAATGAAGAAACACGTCAGTAAAAACGGAATTAACTGTTTTTTTTTTTACCTTGAAAGACATGTGAAAAGCGTAACCGCCGTTCCATTGTTACCTGCAGGAGGCGGCAGCTTCCTGAGGAGCCACTGGTCGTCCTTGAGGTCCTGCTGTTCCAGGCTTGGTCAAACCAAGCATCTCCTGAACAGATGAAACAAAGTCCTTTGTCAGTTCTTCACCATGCACCTTGTGATTTAAGTTCTTGTGAGCTATGATACTAATGTTCCGTCAACATGTTCGACTGTCCAACGCACCTGGATTTGTTTGGAAGACAGTTCCTTGGTGCCTCTGAACACGTAACTCTTAGCGATGCCTTCACAGCTGAGCTCGTGGACCTGGACCATGCGTCCAAATGTGATCAGACCCACCAAGGCGTTAGGTGGCAGGAGGCTGAGGGACATCTGCAGTGACTCCTTCAGGGCCTGGAGGTCCTCCTCCTCCAGACAGGTGTCCACCACATAGAGGAAGATCAGAGGGGTTGGTGGTCCTCTCTATGAGAAAGTGGAAGAATAGAGATGAGGATGAAAAATTCTTACTTCTGCAAACAGTTCACTAGCTTTGTTAGTTATGAATCCACCAGAAATAATAATAAAATACATATAACTTTATCTTAGCTGAATGTTTAATTGTTGTGAATGCTTTCTCATTCATGGATTAGGGGTTTGAGTCATTGTGTACATTGGCTCATCCCTCAAAGTCGTAACATTAAAATACAATTTAAATTGGAAACTGTAAATATTTTACTTTCCACAGAGCAAAGTGAAGGCCTGAGGTCAAGGTGTAGACATGAATGTGCGATTTTACCTGCACTATGTACTCAATGGTAGAGAACTGAGGCATCAGTTCAGCTGGTTGGTTCATTTCGGAGATACCAGCATATGATGGAGGGAACTGCAGACAGAGCGAGAGGAAATGACATTAAACATAAACTTAAGCCAAAGACAATGCATATTATTAAAAGTTTGCCAACTTGTCATATTAAACACCAGTATAAGGTAAATTATCAGCATCACTTACGGGGTTTCTCTGGAAGCAGAAGTTGCAAGCCCATATTTTGGCTCTGAAGTCCACTTGACTGTAAAAAAAAGATCAATAATGTTAAAAACAAATTTACATTTCCAAATACTATCTTAAAAACAACCCTCATCAACATTTCCTTCTACAAATAATAAACATGTTATTTTGGTCCGAAACTCACCAAAGTGGGTTCAGCACTGCTTTGCAGTTGGCCCGGCTGCACAGAACAGGTTCGTACTGGACGGGTGGCAGGTCGGGCCTCTCCTTGAGTGGTGTGAAGAGGCAGGAGACGGGGACCACCAGCCGGGTGGCCTCCAGACGGCTGGACGGCCACAGGTTCCAGCTGAATCTCACCCCATCCCTGTCTTCGTTCTGTTGAATGAACTCCTGGTACGTCGCCATCACAGTGCTTCACTGAAAGAACAAATAAGCCCGGTGAAGCGGCTGGTTTGACCCAAGGATCGAAGGAGCACCAGCCTCACTGGCGATTTTCAGCGTCACTAGCAACTATTAACTCTACTGAGTGTTTCCACCGAGCACCTGCTCTTTATACTGCTGCTCCTTTCCGTCAGCCACTAAATAAGACGTAGTTGAGGATGTGACGCACAAAGTGCCTTTAGGGAAACCTGTCTAACGGGTCTTAATGGGACGGAACAAAGCTGAAGAATTCTATCTCTAACCAGAGGCATTTCTGAAAGGCTGACGTGTGACAAACATTTATGACGACAACAGAAAGGAGTATTTTAGATATAATATCCAAAGAAGTCATAAAATGACTCCTTATCTGTAGTTTTGTTAACTAATAATACCAACCCTGTCACAAAGGACATGCATTTGAAAAGAAGCCCACGATGTGTGCAAAACCACATCCTCATAAAATGTTTACAACAAAAAATGTAATATGATTAATCAATGTAAGTGAAAAATAATAGTGCACTCACTATTGTCACTATTTGACGATTTTTTTTTAACATTGCTAATATTCATTTATCTGTATGCAAATTTTCATGTTTCACGTCCTCTTTTAATTTTTATTAGACAAATACAGTAAAGTGCAATGTATAGAAGTTATAACTCAATCAATGACACAATAAATGACAGTCATGGTGTTTTGCAGAACACATGGAGTTTCTTTCTGAACTTTAGTCCAGTCAATCATGTGTTTTTGTGTGTGAAGCACTCTCACAAACACACAAGCCAACGTCAATGTTCACCATGGACCCATAGACAGAGGGCCCAGAGTTCTATTGCCCCTGAACACAGTCTTGAACTAAATGCAGGGCTGAATTGACACTATAGGTGTGGGATAGACAGAACACTGTGTAAATGCCACCTCAGTCGACCTGATTTCTTTACGAGTTTTAAAGTAACTGCGAGAAAGAGATACCATGGGATGTCCCACATCGCAATAAAATATTACTGCCACTCCACTTTGTGGAAAAGCTTAATTTCCAACAAGTAATAAAACAGTGGAGGTGTATTTCTCACAAATAGTCATAGGAAGAGAGAAAGGAGTTTAATTTAGACAGCCACACTTTTATTTGCAGTTTAAATAATCACTGTTGTGACAATTTTACTTCTAATTTTTAACTGATTCATAGCGAAAAACATTCAACTGTAATTGTGATCTTTAAGCGTCAAATAAATAATACCAAAATGCAATAAATTACCTGAGTTCTTCCCTAATTCCATTCAGTCCTAATCAGTCTAATGAATTTATCTGACTGTCAACCACAGACTTCCTAACTCTCCTTATCTCGGTCAGCCTGCTCTGAGACAAGCCAGGCTGCTGTTCTGAGGTTGAATCCCCACCAACACAAGCTTGGAGTTGATGATGAGATTTAAGCCAAATTCCCTTTGGTAAATTAAAAACCTGAGAGGGTAGATAACACTAGTAAACTGTAAACTAGAGCAACAATGTATGTGACGGGACAGTATTTTTCTGGAATGTGCCATTTTGTTCATGACTAAAATGATACATCAACGTTGACAAACAGCCAGACAAGCAATTTATGAAAACTCCTGAGAAGAAAATTTGTTTAATTGTTATGCAATAAAATTTAAATCTATCACTTAGTAATTCATCAAAAACATTTATTTAAAGGATAAGAACAGACTAATGTTATTTTGTTTGTGAGGCATAAACAAACTAACATATTGCTAACTACCACCCACTCCAAAAAGGTTGGAGACTTATGGGAGGATCCACAACAAAGTTGTTTCATAGTTGCAAGCTGGTGTTTAAAACTGTGTATGAAAGGAGGGTCCATCAGCATACACATGGTATGGTATACACCTGGTGCTGTATTCTAAGATGTAATGTAATAGAATAATGATAGAATATGAATGAATAAAAAAAAGCATGCAGCAAATACAATATATATTTTTTATGTTCTTCAGTAGAACAACTACAAATAATCTGTGTTCCTAGCTGTAAGATCTTGAAAACTCAAGATGATAAACAGTCCAAAGTTCAAAGATAGTGGCTTACATCACCAATTTTATTTTAATTAAATCAATTAAAACAGTATACTGTACAAAAAGAAAAAAATATGTATACCCTTAAATTAACAAAATTATATTTTGTGCTTTAAAAGTGATTTTCAAGAACTTTCACAAAGATTATCTAGTAGATTTACAGAATTATATTCACAGTGTCATCATTTTAATTATGGAGTGTAGGATTTGTCAGTCTGCCTGTGACTTTAGTGGCATAAATGCATAGAAAAGTGACTGTTTGTTTGTCCTGTACCCTGTGTTTTGTTGTGTAATACGACCTTTAACCTTTAATCAGATACAGAAACCTGGCTGATGTTACCGAGTTCATTTTCTGGTAAAATACACAAGTACACAAGTTGCTGGTCCGTAGTCTTTTAATGAGTGTATATTATACCGTGAACACACCTGATAACACACCGAGTCCAAATGACAGGTATAATGTGGACTATCATTGGCAACAGTAACTATAGAGAATCGTCTAAAACACCATTTACCAGAATAAAATACTCAATTATGACGTGCGTTCCTCTACATCGTTAACGGGACGACATTGTCCCGTCCACTCGTTAGCAGCTGTTCGTCCTACTAACGAGTTCCATTAGTACACGTAGACGGTTTAATGAACCGTACATTCAAACAGGTCTGCGGTGCCACAGCAGCCGGTAGCTGTGCTAACAGAATGTAGCATTAACCCACTTCCTCTCGAAGCGTAAGTCCCCCGCAAATAAAAAGCGGCGACATATTTTCGAACAGAAATACGGTTTCCCGCTTACCTTAACGTTGGTCTTTACCTCGGTGTGGAACAACAACGACGGGGTGCTCTCTTATTAGGAAAATGTTAGAGCATTTGATGGCGAAACGCCGACGGTTGTTGAGGGGCAGAGAAGGACGACGTTGAGGAGGGATCACTCCCAGCTATCAGCCGGCTGCTGCACTTTACTACACTGACGTGTTACTCCTCGTTTCCTCCACTCCGATTGGCTCGCTTACCCATGACGTCATCAAGACGCGTGTACGTAGTGAAAGAAGAGGAGTGTGGGATATGTAGTTTGAATTGAGGTCGGTGTGAAAGGTCCTTGGAAGAGGAGATTTTTTCCAATCCCTTACAATATGTACATCTTCTTTTTCTTGGGAGCAAGTATTTTATTTAGACGCCATAATAATGAGACAATGTCACTCTGAGGGATGATGGATGGATGGATGGATGGATGGATGGATGGATGGATAGATGGATAGATGGATAGATGGATAGATGGATAGATGGATGGATGGATGGATAGATGGATAGATAGATAGATAGATAGATAGATAGATAGATAGATAGATAGATAGATAGATAGATA
>JAFBJS010000783.1:163092-194432 GCA_016785265.1 Paraplagusia blochii
GTGCTTGGATAGGACGCGCTCTCTTATATGTCTTCAAGTGTTTCTTGAAGACAGGTAGTTAGGGACACCCCTGTAGTGGTAGTTCTCCATGGAAAGAACCTCGATTTGATTGTACGGGTGTTTGGGCATCAAAACGACATTCCTTTTACAGGCATACAGATTCACTATTGTTTTTATTTGTGACAAATCTAAATATCTTTATAAAAAATACATAAAAATGACAAGAAAAATATGAAGAAGCATGAATGAAAAGTCAGAGTTCTTTAAGAACTGGTGTCGTAGCCTCCACAAACACACGCTCGGAGCTGAGGTTGGATTTTACACATGAGTTTTTTTTTCCACACTCTGCGTAAATAACAACATATATGTAGCCCAGTGTTTATTGTTTCAGAGCAACATTAAACAGACGGATGGCCAAATGATTGGAAGTACAGAGGCTGTAATTCTGTCAAGGGTATTGAGAGTGACCTAATAAATTTTGCCAGTTAATGAGTGCGATTGTCACTGCCTGACGGATTGTATAATGTCATAATTTAGTCTACATTTCTATACATAAAAAACGTGAAATCCAAAAAGCATTGTATACATTGAAAGAAAAACTCCTCCTCAGTCTTCCTGGGTCTGACTGCTGCAAAATTTACAGCATTATTGATTTTATTTGTATCTCAAGAGGAATGTGGGCTGGCTCAGTGGACGAGAGATACAGAAAATAGGGGCTTCAGGAAAAAAAAAAAAAAGTTCCTGTTGTACAGATCAAAAAGATTCAGTTCTTTTGACGCAGACATATGACACTGCAGCCTCGTGCATCACGGTGAAAACAAAGGTCGTGATGAGAAAAGCAGGAATCTCAAGGCACAAACTTGGCCGCACCTTAAATACCACACAGCCTCTGATAAGGATTCAAGGGTGGAGCTGAGGTGGATGTAGTAGTGGTGGTGGTGGTGGGGGTTGGGGGGTTTGCTCAAAGCTGGCTGAAGCTAAAGGACAACTTGTCAAGGTGAAACATCACAGCTGACTCTTCAAGACCAGCCTGGAATCACAACACGAACAGACACAGACCAAATAGAGCCATGTAAACCCAACACTGACAGGAAGGAGTTCAGTTACGGCTCCTCTCATGTTGGCATGTCAGCAGAGACATCGGAGCATCTCTGCTATATATAACAACTCATCGCTTACAATAGCGTGGACCGGCATGTCACAGGTTAAACACGGTAACACAATAAATCTGAATGCAGTAGTGAGTGGGCTGCCGTCCTCAAGCCACCAGGGTCATTCCCATATGATCTCTGCTGTACATCCTCCACATGTGTGCATGGCAGTATGATGTGTAATGCATCCTTTAGTAGGAGTGGTGGGCTACATCCGGCGTAGGCAAACTAAGGCCTGGGGGCCATATGCGTTCTGTTTAGTTTTGCAATCCGGCCTGCCATATACTTGCAGATGATATTGTGATCTGCAGCTAGAAGATAACCTAGAGAGGTGGAGGTTTGCAATGGAGAGACGAGGAATGAAGGTCAGTCATAGTAAGAATGAGTACATTTGTGTGAATGAAAAGGGTAACAGTGGAATGGTGAGGTTACAAGGAGGTGGAGAAGGTGGAGGAGTTTAGATACTGAGGATCAGCTGTTCAGAGCTGTAGAGACTGTGGAAGAGAAGTGAAGAATAGAGGACAGACAGGATGGAACAACTGGAGAAAAGAGTCAGGAGTGAACTGTGATAGAAAAGAGTCAGCTAAGGTGAAGGGACAGGTTTACAGGACAGTGGTGAGACCAGCCATGATGGATGAATTAGAGACACTAGGAATAGGTTGAAGACGAGAGACAGAGCTGGAGGTGGAGGAGTTAAAGATGCTGAGATTCCCTTTGGGGGTGACAAGGATGGACAAGATCAGGAACGAGGTAATCAGGGGGACAACACAGACAGGAAGGTTGGAGAAAAAGCTAGAGAAGACAGATTAAGATGGTTTGGACATGTTCAGAGGAGGGACAGTGGTTGTATTGGGAGAAGAATGCTAGATATGGAGCTACCAGGTAAGAGACGAAGAGGAAGGCCAAAGAGGAGATTCATGGATGCGGTGAGGGAGGACATGGAGGTGGTTGTTAGAATGGAGGATGCGGATGGTAAGATGGAAATTGTTGACTCGCTGTGGCAACCCCTGAAAAATTGGATAAGCCGAAAGAAGAAGAAGAAGAAGAAGATACTTGTCTAAACTTTACAATTGGTTTATATTGTGATTTTACCTCTGCCTTCTCCCCTTATTCCCTTGTTTCCCCTATTCTTGGAATTGACAAAACACATTTAAGTCTTTCTGCATAACCTTTTACATATGAGTTATTTCAGTTCACACAAATGAATTTTGTGGCCTGAGTCAAAAACCTTGGCCATGCCCAGACGATACAATGGATACAATGGGAATCAACCCAGACATTGGTTAGTGATGCTTCCTCCTCATCTTTTTTTTCCTTTCGGCCTGTCCATTTGTCAGGGGTTGCCACAGCGAATCACTGCATTCCAATCTCACCCTGTTCTTTGCATCTCCTGCTCTGACTCCAACTACCTCCATGTCCTCCTCCACTGCATCCATCAATCTGCTTTTTGGGCTTTCTTCATAAAGTCTTCTGTCCTTCAAACAGTACACTTCCTGCACCAAATTAACATACTTCTCTGCCACTCCTGACGTTTCCATACAAAACCTCAATTTCCCTCTTGGCACCCGGTCATAGGCCTTTTCTAAATCTACATAAAGCACAGCGTAGCTTCTTCTGACCTTCTCTGTACTTGTCTATCAACAACCTCAAGGCAAATTTTGAATCCGTGGTACTCTTTATAGGCATATTACATGTTGTACACAAACCTCTACTTCCTTCCTTTCTCTACTTCTTTTATTTTTTTCCTCAACCTCAACTGTCTTCTGCTACTCTTTCCCAAATTATTCATCTTATGGCTAATCAACTTTATTCCATTGGTTAGTGATGATACAGTCATTAATACAGTGTAGCGTCTTCTCAAGAGTCAGGTTTTCTCTGACGTTCCGAAGGCGTACAGGTCACGGTTTAACAGTTAATTTACTATCGGAGTGAATGTAAGTTTATTTTATTTTTTTTTATTTTGAAAGAAAATTGACCAAATCTATTGCAACATAACATTTTTTTCCAATTACATCTGCAAAAATAATTCCTGAATTAAAATATGCCTGGTCTTTTTGGTGAGTCTATGCCTGACAAAAATATTACTACAAACTCAAAAAGATGCTCAACGTCTATAACTCAAGACCTAATCCTAAACTTGGCCAGCTGTGACTGTGGCTAAAAAATGTCTGCTGCTATTTGGTAATCTCCACAGATTGCAGCGGATTATTACAAGGACAAGGCCAACTTTCATATGCGTTGGGAAGTCTGTCTGTGTAGCTTTAATAGGATTTACATGTTTGGTGTAAAATGAAACCCAGATGGAACATTTCAACTCAAAAATCCTAATTCCTCAGAGCCTGGCTATTTCAGTGTAACAAATAGTGTCCACCCAACAAGCAGTGTCCATAAAAATGTCATCAAACATGTGTGTGTGTGTGTCTGTCAAAAAGGCAGTTTATCAGCACCATCAACACGTCTCCCTGGGGTCCACCCTGATCCCACTGACCTGCAGGACCTTAACTCCAAGTGTCATGACAAAGTATAAACGGGTGATTTAAGGCATTTAATCAAACCAGAAGTCAGAAGTCTTTATGTCCTCATTTTGACTTGACAAATAATGCCTTCCTGCCGCAGCTAAATGATAAAAATGATAAAAAAAAAAAAAAAATGGATCCAGAGATAAAGAAAGAAAATACGTTGGAGTGAGATAAGACAAATGAAAAGGGCAGGTCTGTGGTCAGGTCTGTGATCATCACTCACTGACCCGTGTTCGCTGCGCTGTCCTTTTTTAGGATGAAGAGGGAATTAAATTCCTGTGACGACTCAGTACACTTCACTGCCTCGGATTATCTCTAAGCCCTTTGGTCAGTGTTATTTCATTTTTCATGTATTTGTGTGTTTCTGTGTGTGTGTATGAGCGAGGGACAGAGAGAGAGTGTGTGTCCATCAGCATTGACCAACATACACAAATAATCATTCCATCAACTGTCTCTATAATTATTGATTCTGACATCCATAATTGCAATATACTGTGAAATCTATAAGCGAGTCAGTATACCAGTGGTGTGTGTGCTGTGGTACGATATTTGGTTTCTGACAGTAGTGTTTCCCATTCAGGAGAGGAGGTTTTACTGCCGTATACCAATATCTGCACCGTACAGTGCCGTATTGTATTGTGTTGTGATGGAAACCTCTAGTCTCAGCAGATCTGTACAAAGGATTCAAACTTACTGCCACAACTTTTATTTTCTATTCTGCTTTCGCAACGAAATTCATTCTTCTGCAGGATCCGTTTTTTTTTTTTTTTTTTTTTTAAAAGAGCGATGCAGATCTCCTTAAATTTTTTAAAAAGAAGAGATGATGTGGAGAGGACAGAGTTCTTCAACCCAACAATTGGTTTAAAGATTTTATTACCTAAGTATGATCCATAATTAATAATCTAAAATTATAAATGATGTATAATTTTGAAATAACGTTCACATTCAATAAACATCTATTTTGTTTACTTTCATGAATATGAAGTCATAATAAATATTATATGAAAAATACAAAATAATAATTAAGTTTAGTATTAAAAAAGAATAAAAAATAAAAAAAAGAAGTGAACTATGGGCAGCTTTGAGGGCCCAGGGAGCAGTGACAAGGCTAGAGCACTTCAGTTGTAACCTGGCAGTTGATGGATTCAAACCTGCAACCTCCCTGACACAGGTTACCACACATCCCAAAAAGGGAACAGCTGGACTAATGTCTTTAGGGTTTCTTTCTATCAATGCTTATGCTCATGCTTTTCCATCTGGTATAATAAAATTACATTATTTTCAAAGAAACTTAATCTTCAGTTAATACTCAGCTATCTTTATTAATCTAGTGGTGTTTTTAACCTTTTAGATTCTGCTGTCATGTGGTCCAAACCCACTGAGGTTCTGCTATTATTCCCTCAGTCCTGGAGCCAGATCCTGTTTAATCTGATGGCTCCTGTGAAAGGCATTGATGAAACATTAAAACTACAACTAAAATGAAATAGAATTAAACAACTCTGAAGAGTATTTCAGAATATTAGGGAATATTTATTACTGCATCCTCCTAATCGTGGCCAGGACTCAGGGGCAGAATTCTCCACCACTGCCGCCCGAATCTCAGTGCACCATACTGTGACCCTTCCTGGAGTTATGGGGGTTAAGACCGCGCTATGCACCTCAGTGCAACCTGGCAGCTGGTGGTCCTGACCCTTAGGCCTTGTAGACCCAAGTCTGGGTCAGGATGAGCACCTCTGTGCACCTAGGTGGATTCGAACCTGAAGCCTTGCGGACCCAAGTCTTGTTTTCTAACCACTAGGCCACCTCTGCCGCCCAATTAGTGAATATTATAATATAATAAAAAAGCGGGATATAAACATTTCCTGCTTTAATCTGCGCATACAGAACCATGTTCTACTAATGGTTCAGCTTCATTCCTCAACCCTCTCTAAACCCGTTCCTGAGGGTAAAGAGAGGGAAAAAAGACGAGAGTTAATCTTGTTTTCTGCTTTACCAATCACAAGTTCTGCCTATTAGCTTAAGCTGCTCAGATGATCACTGGGAAAATGAAGAGTCACTGGGGAAAGACGAACAGCTGTGTGTGGGAGAAACCAGTGCTCTGGTCTTATCCTTTAGAGCCACACATAAAGAACCTGTAAAAACACGACAACTTATTGCACTTAATATATATAACAAGAGTATTTCATTTATGATCATTTGCTAATAGGGAGCACTGTTGTGGCTCGAGTGGCTGCTGTGCCATTAGCTTTACACATCTGGACACCTTCTAGTGGGGGATGATGGAAGTGTCATTGACCCAAAAGAACAGGAGTCAGTGTGGGAATGTAATGACATTTGTCAATGACGCACAAATCCCATCACATGTTGACCCTTACTAGAAGAGGGTTCTTCTGAAATGGGGCCAGCAGGTGGCGCTAAGAGGGCTTTAGAAAACTGCAGGGAGGAAAAGTTATGAAGTTGCTGTGATTTAATAATTTTCTTACACTAAAAATATACATTTATTGATTGTTGGCAAATATGTGAAGGTCAATTTTTGTAGCATTATCTGTGGATTTATCTTCAGCCAGGAGCTAATGCTGTGTAGTGGGGCTTGGCTTATAAGACTTGACTTTCCTCTACTCAATGAAAGACATTTCATGTCCATGTGGCAGTGGCGAGACCCAGTTTAAAGACGGTTAAGGAAGGGAACTTGGGTCTGCAAGGCTTCAGGTTCTAATCCACCTGCTGCCATGTTGTCACTGAGGTGCTATGATCACGGCACCATCCAGACGCACATCACTTCCAGTGGACTCACAACCCACAGGAAGGCTCACAGTATGGTGCAGCGTGATTTGGGTGGCAGTGGTGGAGACCTCTGCCCCTAAAACCTTTGGAGAGATACAGAGGGTGAAGATGAATGAACTTTAATCTCATAGCAAATCTTTTCCAGTCTACTCTCTTCTTAAAATAATTTTTTGTTAAATTCTGGAAGTCGAAGTTGTATAAGGACTGGAATCTGAATTGGTTACAAAGGTGATTTTTAATGTTTAATGTCTAGGATAAACTCCAGTTGGAATCATCCCATCATGTGTCTAGGACAGAGGTGGGCAAACTTTTTGACTCGTGGGTCGCAAAGGGTCCTAACATTGGACATGGGGACAAGTCAAGAGCAGAAAGTATGAGCATATGATGTGACTGAGTTAAATGGCATGTAAAATTCTATATAAAGCCTAAAATGCGAAATTTGTACAAGACATTACGATGTAATCCTATGGGGGAACGCAGGCTTTGCAGGGAAAAGGCAGAAGCAAAATGCTGATATAAATAAATTATTTTATTTGGACAAGATTGGTGGGCTGCATTAAAATGCTCAACGGGCCACATCAGGTCCCCGGGCCTTAGTTTGCCTATGCCTAGTCTAGGACTTTCAGACTGATACTCATATAACTCACTAACTTATTCCTAATCTGTGCGGCAGAGAGAGTCCTTCATTCAATCCATGGGGAGCTATCCATTTTTCCACCCAGAGCAGGGATAAGCAATTGTGATAAGAAAAACCAACAGGAAAAGAGGAAGAGTAATCCTCTCTGATACAGACAGGGAAAAGAAAGACCCGGCACTGATCAGAACACCAGATATGAATCAAGGTGAATTAAGTCGATTTGCACAGACCATTAACCGTGTCATTCACATATGTTTCCACGCCTGGGAGACCAGACCTCAACACACCGCAGCTCCTTCTGATGATAGATGGGTTAGTGTGTGTGACCTATCACACCTCAGTCAACACATAACTGATTAAAGACTGGGAGTCTGCAGCTTTAAATGTCATAATATGGCTGTGAGATTTGTTAGGAGGAGGAGGAGGAGGAGGAGGAGGAGGATGGTGGTCAATGTCTATGTACTATTTGTGGACAAATAGAAGAAATTTGTCAGCAGCGTATTCCTATTTCTAACATTTAGCCTATTTTAAACCCCATTTGTCATGTTATACGTTATCAGTGAAGCCAGACGTATAGGGTACGATTACTTCCAATCACAAATGTATTGTAATGTAATGTAATTTAATGTTATGTAAACAAGAAGAGTGGGAAGAAGATTTATTTGTATTCTTTAGAATAAAACCTTATTTACAGCTGTTACAAACATAGAATTAACCTCGTTTCTCTGTGAGACACGATGAGAATAATGCTCAGCAAACAAAAAGAATAATTTTTTACCGTCAATTTGTGCGATTCGAGGACAAATAGATGAAGACAACGTGTATGGACTGGGCAATGTCTTGCCACACTGCTGTCATTGTTAACTTGTTTTCTCCTGTGATTGTGCGATAAGGTATGGGAACAAGGGGAAATTGTTGATAAATTGACAGGATTTCTTGTTCAGTTTTCACATGATCAATCGTGAAGTAGTCAGAGGGTAATCACAAGGTGATAATGGCTTGTTGTGTGCCTGTGCACAACTCTTGCATGACTCAAGCCAACAATCAGGGCGTGACTGAAAAATCGTGGCGTGATCAGTTTCAAGGAGGTTCAATTCCCTGCTGCAGGAAATGTTTGGTAAACTCGTGCATCCACGTCAAACTCTATTTATTCCACAAGCACCGGAGTAGCGCCAGCAGCGTGTTTTCACAAATTCGAACTTGAAGTCTATCAGCTTCAATTAGCAAAGATCGTCACTGGTTCTGTACATCTTGACAACCGCCGCCCCAAGTGCACACGGTCCAGCTCCTAAAGTGGTTGTTCTGAAGAGCTGGCGCTCGTCAGTGTAACAGGAAATCATCAGTGAGGCTTTGGTCGCAGATAATGTTCTTCCTCTCACGTTGCCAACGAGGAAGCCGACCTCCCCTCTCTCCTCCACTCCTCCCCGTCCTCCTTTGTCTTTGCTTCTCTTTCTTTCTTAATTGGCTGCCAGTAAGAACCAGCAGCTGTCAGAAACGGAGAGAAAGCTCTGATGACACCCCGTCCCCCCCAATGAAGGCAGGATGATGTTCTAGTGGCAGGCTGGGCAGGTTGAATGAGTGTTGGAGTGGATGATGGGCCTTTTCCAACCCTCCCCATCTTTTTTTTTTTATCTCTCTCCGTCTTTTCCTTCTCTCGTCAAACCTCTCCACCTCTTACTCCACTCCCATCCTCTCCCTCCCTGGTCTGTCAAGGCACGGGTGTAAAGTGGCTCCCTTGACAAAATGTGGAGTCTTCCAGCCTGAACAGCGCCGTAAAACTCTCGCATCGGTCACAGCTGCCTGGCATGAAGAGGATGGCAGTGAGTGACAGGCTGCTCTAACTCAATTTGAACTGAATTATTTCCAGGCGGTCTCATCTGAATTCACTCATTACTGTTTGAACCTGGGGCTCAGTGTTGTGAGCAGTGACTAAACAAGTCGCATGAAGCTGAGGTGTTGGTTGTAGAAAAGAGAGGAGATTCAAAAATCCCGAAGACTGAGGCTGAGGTAGAGTCAGAATCATGTTTGAGGAACCGTCACGTCTGAGTGTGTTTTTCTTATGTTTGAATTCCTAATCACACTTGAGATCAATTATCCCAAACATTCTTGCACGCGGGGCCATCAGGGCAGCCATTAACGGATGGAACGCATGATTAGCTTTTTGTTCATCAGCCTCTGGTGTATGTCATTGTCACGTTTAATCCAGTCGCTGCAGCTTGATGAGGTCCCAGAATGACTTTTTGTTTTGTGCATCTGGCACAATACCGCACCCCAAGTATGGAACATGGCCCCTTGGCGGGCACAGATGTTTGTGGAGGGATCATGGAACCCATCCAGACCAGAATGTATCCCTCTAGAAGAAAACAGAAGAAACCTCAGGAAAAGCCACAGAGAAGGAATCCTCGCTTGCAGACAGATGGACGTGGACGATAGATGCTGCAGAGAACATCCATCATTTATTTACAGTCTATGGTATGCATGCAGTGTCACTCCACCCACACCCCAGAGGACTAGGACAAATGTTCTGCACAGCTTCCCTTCATATCCTGTAAACATAAAAGTCCAGCGGCATGGAGAACAATCTTCATCCTCTTACTCCGCACCAGTGGGGATTGGCTCAGTGAGCAGAGTGGAAATTAGTTTGCTCAGCCAGGTAATTAACTGGAAGTTTAGAGGCTGCTGTGTAGGGGCGGGGGGCAGGACTGGACCTGGGGGAACCTGTGTTGGCAGCACGGCCGGCAGCAGTAACCACATTTAGACATGCAACTTCGGCTGTAGCTCGGTGTTACATGGTCACATTTAAACAGGAGAATAAAGGACCCTGATAGCTAAGGATGTACGAACAATTTTTTTTAAGCGGCGTACAATTAATGTTGTCATTGACGGGATTCCATTTAGCCTACATTAAAAATACCTTTCACACCCAGTGTAATGGGGCCATTGGTTTCCTGACAGCTCCCTCCAGCAGTCACTACAATAGAATATCCTCTTGTGGGAAAAAGTTCCATGTTCTGCTTGGGGTTCTTATTTTACTGATGTGTTTTTGTGGAGGGATAAGTGAAAGTGGTTGATACATGGTTAGTATTGGTCTAACCAATACTAACGAACAAGTTAGTTAGTCGCCGACTTCTCCAAATCTGATTTTTTATCAAATTACCAGTATGCAAATTATGCTAGATTTTATTCGTGATACGAGAAAACATACAGTTGTAACTATTCATCTGAGCTCCTCATCTCTGCCTGATCCCAGATCAGCCACAAGCTCTGTCCTCTGTCTCACTGTCTGAATGAGAAGAGTGATGGAGTTTAAAACTAGAACAACCAAGATGGTCATTATGAACGTTTGAAAATATATATATATATAAGTCATAAAATAAAATTCATGAGACGTCACAGTGTCCTCCCCCCAACAACCTGTGACTCTATGATGATGACTTTTTCATTTAGGAATGCATCATTAGCATGTTTTAAAGATTTTATAATGTAGCAGCCATTCTAGAATTATATTCTCTTGATTAAAAGTATAAATAACTTAGTAACTTCTACACTTGATCCTCACATTAACTAACCCAACATTCTGTCAATTACTCCTAACTATTTTAACTTACCAATATATTTGTTTATATTTCATTTAATTTTTTAGATCTGATGATTAAATTCACAACACATCCAAACAATTGATGATATTTTAATTTAAATCATTGTTTTTTTAGTTATGGTGGCCTAGTGTTTACGGAACCAGACTGGGGTCCGGTGGGTTCCAAGTTCGATTCCACCAACTGCCAGGTTACCACTGAGGTCCACTGAGCCTTACACCCTCTGTCCACTGTTCACTTTGGAGACGGGTTAAATACAGAGGTCACATTTTGTTGTGTGTAGCGGTGTGAATCACAATGACAAGGAGTTTGATTTCCTTCCTTTCCTTCCTTTCCTTATTAAAGCTAATAGCCAGTAGCATTTCCAATAAGTGAATTGATATTTATATTTTATGTACAAACTCTCCTCCATCGCTGCAGGTAATTTTCCATAATCTCTTGCTGTTTGTTGGTGTTCTTCTAGCTCTGGTGTGAAAAATGCCTCCTGTTTAGATGGGTTGTACTCATCATCACTTTTCCTCTTGATCACATTTCTGAAGCCCGCAGTAAGAATTCAGGTCTGGAAATGGTTTTCAGTCTGGTGCTCCTTGGTCCACTAGTTTATTACATTTTCCATGTGTGATGAATTCTTGACAGTGGTGGACTATTGTCACCACCAGTGGAGACACCGGTTCTCCCAGGTTAATTCTGTTACCACTTTGATTCATGTCTTTGTCCATCTGAACCCAGCTTTATTGAGTCACCTGCAGAACGTCATTGATCTGCTCTGACCAGAGGTGGCCGTGGTCCACAGATGCCGTGATGAATGCGAACTTCCCTCTATTGTGGACTGATGAAATTATGACCCAAACATTGATCTGAGATAAAAACAACGACCTTTCCTTCAGTGGAGACATTGACACCGTCCTCATCGTGTTCTTTTTCTGTAGCAGGTGTTTTGACACTGCAGGATAAAAATAAAAAAAATAAAGCTAAAATGACTGAAGCAAATCCTTCAACAGATGGTGGGAGATTGAAAGTTGGTCTCATGTGATCAAAGTCCAACTTTACAGCAAGTTCATGATGTCAAGTCCTCGTTGCAGCTTTTATGATTGTCCTGTATTTCCTCTCAGGTCTTTGGGCAAGCAGGCGTGCTGAGCTGCTTTATTTATTTCGTTTTTACTGCCAAGGTATCCGTTAAAGGGAGGATGGAAAGTGAAGATAACTGGATATCTGGGAACGGAACATGTCCCCAGCACTGCCGCTGACGGCACAGTTATCTCTCTGTCCTCTCACAACACCCAGGATGTAGTAATCAATTTCCTGCAACATAAATTTGTCTCCTCCTCTTATTGCTGCATTACGTGCATTTGATGTAACGTTCACTCGGTTGAAAATGACAGCGAGGCGTATCTGCATTTCCTGTAATAGTGTATGAATGGACCTGCTGGACATATATTCTCTTCCAAGTACTGATCCTCCTTTTGACTTGTGTCTTGGGTTTTTGTTTTATGACAACCAACATCTGCAGAATGATTGGCCACCTGATTTCCAAAAATGTTATTACGCTTCACAACAATGCATTAAATCCATAATCTGTGGTTTATTTCATTTCATTTTAAAGAAAAATTCCTGAAAGTCAAGTTTACTCAGAAAATATAAGTGGAAACTGCTAACTGTCTTGCCTGGGGTCCAGATCAGTCTCTCAAAAGTGCATTCTTAGTTCCCAAAAATTTAGACAAAATATTTCAATTCATAATTTTGCAACTATACATGAATGCATTCATCTTTTTTCATTTATCTGTTATGGGCAGTAGTCTCCACAACTGCCACCCAAATCACACTGCACCATACTGTGAGCCCACTGCAGATCCAAGTCCACTTCCGGACAATTTTTGCTTACACCTGCGCATGTGAACACAAATACAGTACAGACCCACCACAGAGCAGCACACAGTGTTATATTATTAATCAGCTCCGAGCAGAGAGAGTTGCAGAGACAGACAGAGGGAGGCGGACGGTGACATATTAAAATGGGACAACAGCAGTTTATCTTCTAAATGTCTGGCTTAAATATTTCATTCACCCGTGAGGAATGGCTGCAGCAGAACAACACATCAGTCACCGTGCACACTTTAACCAGAGCCCTGTCAAAAAGTCCAAAGACACAAGTCCTCAACTCAGAGTCCTTAATAGCTGAAGAAAAACAACTTTGTTTTATTCTATTTTACTTGCACTCGTGGTTGATTTAAACCCAATAAAGGACATCATTACAAAGGTTTAATATAGTTATATTCAGAGTTTAGTCAAGATTCAAGATTCAAGATTCAAACACTTTATTAATCCCCGAGGGGCAATTCAAGGCACAACTGAGCAGCATATTGGTGTGTGAGGTAAGGTAGAATAAAATAAAGGCAATAAAATAAATAAAATAACAATAACAATAACAACAATAACAGGGTCCATGTATGGCTCTTGGAATGTTACGGGTCCCATCATTTCTTGTTCAGAATGTTATTAAAATATAAGAATCAATCTGTACTAAATTGACCCTTGTATGTCGTTGATATTTTGACCTTTGCCTTTAAGTTTCTGTGCTAAACTGAGTTTTTTTTTTTTGGTTTGTAGATGGAACAAAACTAATGAAGAAATCCTCATTGGTGAGTTTCAGGAAACTCCCATTTCATTTCACCTTGTTTTTTTGGCTTTGTTACCTTTTTTTAAGCAGAAAAGTAAAAACATTACATTACATTATATGTAATTTTGCTCACACTTCATACATACAGCTTGAAATGATTGTAATTTAATTTTTTAGACACTGTTGGTTCTAGAGCAGACTGGAACAGGGCAAACTGTTTGACTGGTGGGACACATTTGACCCTAAAATTGGACATTGGGGTCGTGTTTGGCCCAGATAGATGGAGCGTTCGTGTGAGCTAAGAAAAATTTGTCATAAAAGTCTTGCATAACGAATAATATGCTGAAAATATATTTAATTAAATTGCAATAATTGTAATATAATTTGGGCGAGCTTGGCAGAACGGATAACAAAGTTGAATGGGCTGCACTCGGCCCCCGGGCCTAAGTTTGCCTCAATCCCAAGCTTTTGTTATGACTGTAGATTTTTATTTTTGACAGACTGTTAGCTGGTCTCTCCAGGCTGTTTCACATCGACTGAAGTGTTTGGACCCAAATGTAGCTCACATTGATTAGTGATTACTAGCAGCCAGGAGGAGAGTGTGGAGCACATTTACGGGGTGAGGATAAACACAGCTTTTAAAGAGCATATATCTAAACTGTCTGTTTGAATTAGGGTGGAGCAGAGAGTTGTCCAACTGGGTGATATGTACACACATGAAGGTAGGGCACAGGTGGAGGTCGGAAGGTAATCACTGCGGAGGCAAAGAAGTGGAGGGCGGACGTAGGAGGTGAGCCTGATTACAGGGAGGTGAGAGCGGGTGGAGCGAAGGGTGAAGCTGACGTGACAGTTCTGGCGTAGAAAATGTAAATATAAGTGGGTCTACACCCACCAAGCTCCACTGCGAAGCTGTTAGCGCTGGTGTTGAATAGAAGAGAGGTTAATCAGGTGCAATGACTCAAGAATACATTTCACTCAGAAGCAGGTCAGGATGGAGAGGGGCTCAGCCAACTGAATTTATTTCTGCTGATAAAAATGACGCCGGGTCCTTGAATGCAACCCACTGGTGGTTCAGATTACAGCGAGCTGGTACAAGCCAAGCGTAAAGTACCTGACAAACATGTTTAGGGAGATGACATAATAACGCTGCATTCCAGAAAGCTGGGATTTCAGACTTGTCATTTGCCTCCACCCTGTGAATTGTCTGCTGTTGAGCTTGAAATTCAAAACTTTCTTAGATTGTCCCGACCTCAGTTCCTGGATGCTGTGGTGCAGTGCAGTACAAAGAGGTGAAACTCCCCTGACGACCAGAATGTGTCCCCTCACACGCACATGACTGGGCTTTTCTATGGTTCTCTGTTGATACTACTATGTCGACTAATTGTTGCATCTTTATAACTGTATTTTCTGGACTTTGGACTTCTTCATCTTCAGTGTCTGATTTTAACAGGCGTCCAGACTGGCTAGTCTGGTTGATGTTGGTTGTTTAAAATTGACTTATGCATACACCATAGTATTACATTGCATAAGTAGGTAGATTGATTGGTTGATTGGTTGATTGGTTGATTGGTTGATTGGTTGATTGGTTGATTGGTTGGTTGGTTGGTTGGTTGGTTGGTTGGTTGATCGATCGTCCGGCTGACCGACCGACCGACTGACCAACTGTTTGATTGATTGATTCATCGGTTGATTGATTGATTTGGGGTATTTTTAGTATATGCATTGCAGCTAAGGTGAAGGGAAAGGTTTAGAGGACAGTTGTGAGACCAGCCATGATGGATGGATTAGAGACACTAGGAATAGGTAGAAGACAATAGGCAGAGCTGGAGGTGGAGGAGTTAAAGATGCTGAGACTCTCTATGGGGGAGACAATCATGGACAGGATCAGGAATGAGGTGATTAGAGGGACAACACAGACAGGAAGGTTTGGAGAAAAAGATAGAGAAGACAGATTGAGATGGTTTGGACATGTTCAGAGGAGGACAGTGGTTATATTGGTAGAAGAATGGTCCTAGACATGGAGCAACCAGGTATGAGACGAAGAGGAAATGCCAAAGAGGAGATTCGTGGATGCAGTGAGGGAGGACATGGAGGTGGTTGGAGTTAGAGTTGAGGATACAGAAGACAGGGTGAGATGGAAATTGTTGACTCGCTGTGGCAACCCCTGAGAAAAGGAGAAGAAGAATTGCCTCAGCAACATTGAAGCCCAGTTGAAACATCAGTATAACTACTGAGGCTCCAGACCACTGCAGCCTTAATGCTGCACCAAAACAAAACATGTTACGGCTTTAGAACAGAAGAAAGTTGTTTATGACAGATCTCTGTGTCAATACAACAGGAATAAACATATAAGGTTCACGGATGATCTTGAGAAAATTAAAGTTTTTTAACTGAGCCTTATGTTGTGGATGCAGAGATTCTCTTTTACCTGATGGAGGCTAAGATGGACAGTCTATCTGGCGGCCACACCGCCGGACAGACTGACAGTCTGAGTGACTGACTGTCTGTCTCCCTCATTGTCTGAGTGACTGCCGGCCAAACGGAAGGTCACTGAGCCAACATACATCTCCACAGGCTCTCCTGCTCATTCACTCTGAATTATTTATAGGGCTGTTTTTTTTTTTTTAGGAGGCCACATGAAATAACATTGCATTGATTCTGTAAGTAGAGAGGAGGAGAGTGAGGTGGGATGGACGGCCGGCGGCAGGGGGGGCGTGGCGTCGGAGTGGACCAAGATCAGTGAAGGGAGCAGCCTTGAGGTCTGCTGTTGTGGTTCCACATGATTCTGTCTTGGTTTTTGACGTCAGATCACAGATCTTAGCAGTCACGCCTGTGATTCTTTGTTACTCATCATTTATTCATTTGTGAAGATTAACTTCTGTCAGCCACACCCTCAGACCTAGATGCGAACCATACGCTGATGATGTTTACACGGAATCTGCCTGTAGAGTTCGTAAGTTCATTATTTCGAACAGTGATTTACTCAGCGAGGGAGCAGCTTCTCCCAGACCAATCTCACCTCTCTGCTTGTGAGGAAATTTAGAGCCTTACACTTCAGCTCAGATGAACCCAGGTAGAGTCTGGAAGAGAGCTCACAAAAGCTCCGGCCTCCCTGTGTTCTGGAGTAATCAAAAGTTTTTTATACTCTGCCCTGACCCACATTCAAAACCCTGAGCTGCACACATTTTCACGTACATAAAAACATTTAGTTTTTCTTTCTACACTCGCAGCTGAAGCTGAAATAGCAAATGTTGTCAACCTCAGGAATGGCAATCACCGTGTGCCAAACAGACTTTGGTGAGGTTCAGGAGAGGGTGACATTGCTGTCTCTTATACACATCTAGATGTGTATAAGAGACAGGTTCACCTTAAATGCACACCACACAAACTCCACGCCCCTGGTAACCCAGTTCAAACTTGGAGCCCCTGGTAACCCAATTCAAACTCGGAGCCCCTGGTAACTAATAGTCTTAATGGCTTAGACTGCATCTACTGCATTTGCAGTGTTGAAAGTAGGTTTCCCAACCTGCTGAAGTCAATATCAATAGTCTGCATATAAAGAAGGTATGTAATTTCCTTCAGAAATTTGCCGACTGTAAAGTTTCTTTATAAACTTCCCTTATTATTTTAGTTTTAACGGTGTTAGTTTGTCATAAATCTTTGTTTCAACCCATTTAAGTTGTGACAAAAACTTTAAAAAGGGAAAAATATTTCCCCACTATACCAGGATGTAACATGCACCCCTTCTTTTATTTCAGCAAAAAAAAAAAACTTTCACTGTCCAAAATTTAGAATTAAAATGTTATTGCTTATTATTATTATATAAGTTATATAACAGTTAATTAAAACACTTTTTTCGGCCTCAAGAAGTAGGCAGCTAAGGTACATGTATCAGTATAATGCATACAGTCTGTTAGATTCACAGATCTGTCACTGAAAGGAACTTTAAAATAATGGTTGTCAAATTGACTGATTGAACACTTTGCTGGGAGGTGTTATTACTCCACCCTGTCCTGAGTTTGACTCTGGGATTACCACCAGAAATAAGCACACGTGGAACACTGACAACACCCAAGCAGCAGGTAGACAAATAGACGGATAGGCTGATGGATAGAAAGAGAGACAGACAGATGGACAGACAGACAGGTAGGAAGGTAGACAGGCAGACAGACAGACAGAAACAGATAAATCGATATATATATAAACAGAAGGACAGACAGACAAAGAAAAACAGATGGATGGATGATAGATAGATAGATAGATAGATAGATAGATAGGTGTCTTCTGACGAGGAGTACAGGGACCACATTACTGGGAATGTTGTCCCCTGTCTGTCTCTGTGTCCCACACAAACTGAAGGTGACTTTGAAATGACACCTATAAAACCACATAATTAGCATAAAAAAAGTGATGGTATTTAAAGGGCGCCAATGGGCTCCAACCTTTTTGAGACTTAGAGCTACTTCAAGGACACTCAGTAAAACGGAGAGCTACTTCTTCAACACTGATTTCCTGAAGATGTTATAATCATCAGTTCTTCTCACCATCGCAATTGAATTTAACAATAACTTCGGGTGATTCAGTTGAATAGTTTCATTACTGCAACACATCCTGCAGGCACCATAGGTAGGTCAAAAGAAAACAAAAGAGTGAATTTTGTCGATCTGGCAACACTGATTTCAAGCCTTAAAAAACTCCATTCATCTTTTTGCATCCACCCTCAACCACACACATGCTGGTTGGGCGTCACTACTCCAGCACTCCGTGTTCACATCGATCCATTAGAGCGCGGTAAGACAGAGTCTTTCCTCCAAATGATCAGCTAAACAGCCATCAACTTCACATCCTGTCCACACACACACACACACACGTGTCTGCGTGTTCGCAGGAAGCGAGATGCATGTGATGGTGTATTTACTGCTCCCTAACAGGTTTATAAGCTCTGCACTAACCATGAAATCAATCCCACTCCCCACACCCTAAATTCCAAATGAAAAATCTGCCGTAGCTCAGCGCTGCTATCCCCCCGTATAAAAGATCCTTCCTCCGCTCAGTCAGATAAACCCAGAGAGGGTGGGGGCAGGAGGAGGTGTAGACAGGAACCTGGAATCTTTTGCAGAACTCTGCGGTCACAACAGTGGCATGAATCTTTAATGTGGGATGTTGGTGAGTAGAGGAGAGGAAATGTGCTGAAAACACGATTATGGACTCAGAGGAAACAGTCCAGATGGAGTGATGGAGAGTAAAAGAAGAGGAGGGAATAAATAATCGGTTTGAAGGGCACGGTAGACATGAGAGGTGTAGGAAATACAGGGAAATGCTTTTTGTTCCAGAGAGAATGTCTTCAAGGATTCCAATGTCTTCTATTGCTGTCAAAAAATTATTGAAAAATAAAAACTGTTTTATCTGAGTGAAAAAATTACAAAGAAGATAGAGACTGTTTTTATTGTCTATTGTTACTGACCTCGAAGTTTAAAACTAGTGGTAGAATTTATTCTGTCCAATTAGTGAAATTTGTTACTTCTATTATGCAGCAGCTCTTGTTGTACGAACTCTCTTTTCTCCTAGGACCAAAAAAAACAAATGCCTCACCACCAAACCTCCACACAAATTAAAAATAAGTAGAACCACTGTTGAGATTTTCACTTCAACACAACTGATAATATGGAGCTGAAAAAAGTGATCAGCCAGACCACAGCCCAGACTGAGCACTGACATGAGACGTTAATAAGACGTGAATAATTGAGAAATAAATAATTGAGAAATATGTGTTTTATTTTTCTACAACACATATAACCAAGAATTGATGTCACCAACACCAATCCAAACGTGAAAGAAAATTTCTCACTTCTGCTTTACTAAAGTAGTTGTCACTGTACTTTGTTACTATACTATACTATACTATACTATACTATACTATACTATACTATACTATACTATACCATAATATACTATACTATATTATACTATACTATATACCATACTATACTATACCCTAGCATACCACACATACCATGCCATACCATACTATACTACACTATGCTATACAATACCATGCTATACTATACTATACTTTACTGTACTACACTATGCCATACCATGCCATACTATACTACACTATACCATACCATACTATACCATGCTATGCTATACTATACTATACTATACTATACTGTACTTTACTATATTATACCATACCATACTGTACTATACTATACTAGATGCCTATAAGTAATTTAGCTTTTTTTTTATTTTCTGCTTGATAAATAATAATATTAAAGAAACTGTCAGGCAATTGCCCTTGTTTTCTTCAGTGTCTTGTTCATTTTAATGTCTGGTGCCACCTGAAGATTACAATGATCAGAAAAACATGGAATGCCTAAAAGCACTGTTTCTGTCAGTGTAATATAATAGCTTTTGATCTAAGAACTGATTTTTGTAAGCATCAAGAAAACCATGGAGGAATTTTCAAGATATCGGCTCTGAAATAAAACTCTGATCAGCTATTGTTGTTGATATCATTATATTTGTCCAAACAGATGCACCTTAAGTAGAACCGGGCATTAAAATGAACAAGAAATTCAAGAAAACAGCGTGACTCTCTGGGTATATGTGTATTTAAAGTTTATACATAAAGCTATTAAAGTATCAGATTCTATTTTAATTAGTTCCATGTGAAAACACCGGCAGTCGGTCTGTCCGTCTGCAGGTAATGGGCCACAGCTCTCATGTCTGTGTCTGGGGTTTAACCACCTCTGTCTGGGGTTTGTGCAGCAAATGCGATTAAGGATGTTGGCGTAAGCGTCTGAAGGGTTCAGAGCCTCTGAGCCTCTGTTTGTGTGTGTTATGAAGATAAAGTCCTTCACATTGGGGTTCAAACAGGGACTTTATGAGCAGCTGAGCTGATATGGAATTCTTGGTGAATTAAACCCAGGCTGCGTGCAGCTGTGGCCCATAACTGGCTACAGAGCTGCACTGCCAACTCTGGTCTGGCCCAATATGAAATGGATTTGGGTCTCGGGTGGAAATGGCAAGTGTAGCCCAGAGATATGTTATGTATGTGGCTGTGTGTCCATCTGGAGATGACCTGGAATGGACCAGGTTCTTTATTCCAGGTGCCCTGCTGTGGCCAGGTTTAGGCCTGAATGTCAATGTCATACGTGCAGAAGTGGACCAGGTTTTGACCCCGGGGTTTACTGATAATTGCATGTTGGACTTAGTAAAAGCACTCTAGATAAGTAAGTTCTCTTGGTGCAGTTCAGCTCTGTTTGAAGAGTATACATGCTCTGAATTCAGATTAACACAGTTCAACTGGACTGAGTTGATGTCTCTCACACATCCAAACCACAATCATTGTTATTCTAACACAGACTTTACATGAAATACAATACATTAAGTCTGATTAAATCATTGCACTGCAATGCATTAATATAATTTTCCCTCTGCAGCCAGGACAGTTGGTCTTTGTGCCTATTTTTTAAAAATGATAATAATAAAAAAACGTGCCTTTACTTTTACATTTGTGCTGCCCTTTGAGCTGTGCAGTGGTTTTCATAAGCAAGTACTTTACAATTTATTCCCATTCTCCACCATTACGACAAAACTGCCCTCAGCATGATTTATTCATGAGCGCTTCCTTCTGTTTAGCCTGTCTAAACAGACAGACAGCCATTAGAGACGGAACCGCCTGCCTGATTTTTTCTGATGTCAAAACATGGCATTTTCAAACTCTTAATCTTCTCCTCTCCTCTCTTCCTCCTCTCTTCCGACCTCCTTTGCTCCTCTCCTCCTCCTCTCATCCTCATCACAGCTTTGATATCAGCCGGCTGCTGCACTAACAACTGTAGAAATGTCAAGTTATGGGACAGGTAAGAGCTGAGATTCCTTCTCTAATGAAGACAAACTCTATTGTTCACTGTTGTCGATTTCTCTCCCACCACAGTACCCCTGTATCCTCCACATTGTCCTCAGACGTAGGCCATAAAATTTAAGGTAACAGGAAAAAAAAAATAACATAATAATAAAATAATGATAAAAATGAAAGAGTTTGGCTTAGGTCTAGGTGTTAAGGAGGTAGACTTGAGTCTACAAGGCTTCAGGTTCGAATCCACCAGCAGCCAAGTTGCCACTGAGCTGCTCTGATCATAGCACCATCCTGACTAACATAACATCCAGGGGACTCACGTCCCACAGGAAGTCTCCCAGTATGGAGCAGTGCGATTTGGGTGTCTGTCGTGGAGACTGTTGCCCCTAAGACCTGGTAAAAGGATAAGAGGACGAAAATGAATAAATAATACTGTTCAGTCATGGGGGACATGGAGTACAGTAGTTTTTTTATATGTTCATATTTGTTTGAAATATTTTCTGCTTCTTCATCTGTCTCTGGACTAACATTGTTTGACGTTTCTACTTATTTTTTTTTCCCTTCATTTTTGTCTTTTGGTTAACTGTCTTCTCGTGTGGAGTTCTGTCCGTCTTCAGTAAAGTTTGACTTCACTCTGAGTGAAGACAATGAACGGCACAATGACCTGTGGAAACACTGAGTCCCGAGACAGCACAGTTATTGTTACACTTCCTTTTGTGATGTCATGTTACAGCAGGGTCACTGAATGGACTGGTTCCAAATGAGCGATATGTTTTTACTGTTGCTCCTGCTGCTTTCACAGTGGGTTTACATGGGGACGTCAGCTGTACAGAGGTGACTCCGTCCTGTCCCTGTGTGCTCCTCTACATCCATAATCAGGCCCCAGTGTGGGAAGGGGGGGGGCGAGATTGTTGTGTTAATATTTAATGACTGCAAGACAAGACATTCCTCCCCTGTAGAGGATTGTAGCGCCCCCCGGCTACTCTTAGCATGCTCTGAGGTTTACTGTAGTGTATAATGGGATCATACGTAGATTCTCCGGCACAGTCAGGTACGTTTCCCCTAAAGTGCAGAAGGCAAGACAGTGATTCTCTTATGGTCCATATCAGTAATATTATCACATCAGCCCACCCCACTGATCTCATCAAGAAAATAAAACACAAGTCACTTAGTGGTAAGAAGAGAAAGAAGGTGAGCAGCGAGTTCCAGAGAGTTGCAGAAAGAAGTCAGGACTGATCCTCAGTTGTTGACTTATGGTGAAGCAAGAGACCAACATGCATCCTTTCACTAGATCAGTCCTATCCATCCATCAATCCATCCATCCTTCCATCCTTCCATCCATCCATCTTCATCCGCTTATCCGGAGCCGGGTCGCAGGGGCAACATTCGGAGGAGGGACACCCAAACTTCCCTCTCCCTAGACACTTCCTCCAGCTCATCTGGGAGGATCCCAAGGCGTTCCCAGGCCAGCCGGGCAACATAGTCAGTCCAGCGTGTTCTAGGTCTTTCTCTGGGTCTCCTCCCAGTGGGACATGACCCAAACACCTCCCGTGGGATGCGTCCAGGGGACATCCGATGTAGATGCCCAAGCCACCTCAACTGACTCCTTTCGATGTGGAGGAGCAATGGCTCTACTCCAAGCTCCTCCCGGGTGACAGAGCTCATAGATCAGTCCTTCATTCATTCATCTTCATCCTCCTACCCATATCAAGGTCTCAGCAGTCTCCCAAAACTGTCCCAAAACTGTCACCCAAATCACACCTCTCCGTACTGATAGCCTAAATTTAGGAGCACTGTAACATTTTGGGGCAACATGTTTAGGGCAGTGGTGGTTAAGGGATCAGACTGGGGTCTGCAGGGCTGCAGGTTCGAATCCACCAATTGCCAACTACCAACGTAAGTTACCACTGAGGCCCACTGTACAGGGCACCTTCCCCACTCACTGCTCGCTGGACACTCAGAACTGTCCACTGTTCACTTTGCCGTGTCTTTCCTTTGACTAGTGAAGGGACGAAATTTAAAAAAAAATCAGTCTGGATAACTATTAATCTTGTCGGCACCAGGATTAGTGTAGACAACGTTAGCTCTGGTTTCAGCAACATGTTTTACACTGAGGTGATACTAGGAACTTGAAGTACTCCAGGGATAGAATACTCTCACATATTGAGACAATGTAGTCTTGTGACTCGCTAAAGAGTAGATTTATGGATGCAGTTGGAGTCAGAGTAGAAGATACAGAGGACAGGGAGAGAGGGAAATTGTTGACTCATTGTGGCAACCCCTGAAAAAAGGGACAAGCCGAAAGGAAAAGAATAAAGAAGAAGAAGAAGTCTTGTAACTCACTGCATCCCGTTTATGGTCTTTGCTACAAAACTGAGAAGGTTGACACTTTTTTAACTAGTTCTTTGGCTGTGATTAATCAATCTCCGTTGACCTTCTTAGAGTCGGGTGTGTTGGGATCCGCAGAAAAACAATTCTCCACATCCGTGACCTTTAGAGTTGGAGTCGTTGTTTAATTTTGTCCACATAGCAATGTGATCATATTAGCTTTTTCGGAAATTCTCGTTTTCTTGCCTTGTCGCATGTCACATTGTTGTTAATAATGAATTAGTGACAAGTGAGTCGTGCCGAACCGCTCCGGGCCTCTGTCAGGGTGCAGCTGAATTAATGAAACACACAGTCGTATTTAACATCACAGATGTAAAAATACATTGACAGGAGTATTGTTCTACACCAGGGGTTTTCAAAGTGTGGGGCGGGACCCCCTGGGGGGGCGCGGTGCGATACTGAGGGGGATGCGTGTGACCCTGGGGAACATGCTTTTTTTTCCACCATACTACAATAAAGTGTAATTGCACATCCTTGTAGGTTGAACTATATCTTTTTTTTTGTTTCTTTATGTTAACAAGGATACAATGTTACGCAGAGGTGAACCTAGAACTATTTTACAGACAAATGCTGTTATTTATAGTTGCGGCGGAGAGTGGGTGGTGGGGGGGGTTATCTTCTTCTTGCTATGGGGGGCGTAACAGAAAAAGATTGGGAAGCACTGATCTACACAATGTAGAGAGAATTATTTCAGTCATTTCATGTCTTAATGGAAAAAATAACTTTGATGTTTGCAAGTTGTTACTGTGAGTGAGATAAGGCAGGAATATAGTTTGGTTTTAACAAGAACAACATGTTGGCTGTTTTTTTTTAAGGGTAAAGACACATTGATAGGACTCTTGTGTCCCATGAATCAAAGACGCAATGAGGGGCTAATTCACAATAGACCTACAGTTTAAAACTTTGTTAAATACCTCTACAGATTACCACTGCGGCAACTACTGGCAAAAGGAAGAACTACTAGTGAATCAATGAGATGTGCAGAAATATTAATTGGACAGAGTATTTTGGAAGTTGTTCTGATTTTCTGACACTAATTTTTTTAAGATGAGTCTACGGTCTAAATCTAGAATCTCTTCATGTACTGCTTATTATTCCTTTGAGCCCGAGCCAATCACAGCAGCCATTGGAGGAGTTTCGAACTAGAATGTTCTCTAGTCCAATACAGTGTTGTTTACTACAGACTGGGCCACAACCCACAAGTAGGTCGCAAGAGATTGTTTTGGGGTCGTCTCACGCCAGGTTTCCTGGGAGTTGACGGTCAGTTTTGCTGCTTCAATTACCTTTTTTTTATTGTTCAAAACTTTGATTTGTTCGGATATGACTTGGTCAACAATAAAATATCCTGATTATTCTTTAATGATCAATGATCTCTATTGACCTGGGTTACAAAGGTTTGTGATGAAATGGTTCCACATAAAAAGGTTTGAGAAACTCTGGACTTTAGGGTCAAACAATGAGACAATCAACCATTCACTTCTGAATTAGCACAAAGAGTGAAAACATCAGGAAAACATAAGGACTCCATACAGACGAACCATCATTGAATCATGTTGTTGCCTCCAGGCCACACTACCCGTAGCCCTTTATGATGTTTCCATATTGAATTGATATTGAATGTGGCAGAATTATTATTATTTTTTTGTCGCAACGATGATTGAGAATTTTTTTTATATTAGTTTGTTATTAAAATTTACTTAATTAAATTTTTTCATTGGACTAGTGTTAATACTTGGTGGAATGTCTACAGTGGCTGAGGAATAATTAGCTTCTCTTTTGACCCTGCAGTTCCTGCTTTATCTTTCAGGAAATCCTAACCACATTTGTCTCGCTATTCTAATGAGGTCTCCTGTTGTCTTCCTCCTCTTCCTCCCCTTCCGCCTCCTGCGCAGCTTTGACGCATCTTCTTGACCCCAAAAGGAAAAGATTGGCTCCTCAGCGTGAAACCAGGCCTGTGACCATGGAAACCTGGTTCCCCTCCGGCCACGTCAGACCCACCGCGGACCACTGAAGTCCGGCGTCCACGGCATCGCACCACATGGCTTCATCCACGTCCACAGCCCTGAAACCACCGGCCTCCATGTTTTGGTTTCACAAGAGCAGAGAGAGTTTCTTGGAGCTACGTTTTGGCCAGACACGGCTTACCTCCTGGGGAGACGGGTCGGTCAGGGCTGAGGAGGGAAGGAGATGGAGGAGCATCTGCACTGTTCTGTGCTGCTACACCCTGTTTACAGACGTAGATCCTTGGTGAAGAAGCACATCAATGAAACTTTCTATACCCTGCTCTTCTCAGCTGTTTTGTTACCTTCTCTCCTCTTTCTCCTCTTCAACTATTTTACCTGTCGTTCTATTTTTCATCATTATTTTTGATAGACGTTCTTCATCTGAAGTGTATAAGCTAAAGGTTTCTCTCCTGGTCTCTAAACCCCATCAATCTCATCTAAGATCAGTGAAGGGAAAGATTAAAAAAAATTCTAAGACAAATTGATTTATTTGCGAAATTCCCATTGACAGAATTATCCGATGGTCGGGCAAATCGTTTGACTCGTGGGTTACGTTGGATCCTAAAGTTTGACACGTGGGCCGGGTCAGGAGAGGATGGAAGGAGCATTTGGGTGATCTGTGATAAATCACAAGATAAGGTTAAAATGCCAAAATACTTCTATAGGAAAAATGTGGGAATTTTAGGGAAAAGTCAGGACTATTATGGCAATATCAATGAATAGTATGTTTTGGAAAAATTTAGTCAGAACCACGTTGAGCCCCCGGGCCATAGTTTGCCTGCATAATGTTTATACATTTACTCATTGAGTGAGTAAATAAAGTGATTAATAATGTGAATTTCACAACAACTTTGAGAGCCATGATATTATATCACCAACTTTCAACTTTCCCTCACATAACTTCCTGGTTTGGTCCAAACAAAGATCACCATGAGACTTCTGAAACCATTCCATCACAGACTTCCAGCAGGGGTCCATTTCTTTCTACCCTTGTATCCCTGTCCCGCCTCTGCCAGTTGAACTCAACTATTAAAAAAAACATGTTAGGAAATAAAATGTCAAAGATGTTTTAGGAAAGAAAATAACCATTTATCGTGTCTTAAACCCAGATGGTCCACACCACTAGCTGCTGACAGATGTTCTAGTTCTATAAGATGCAACGTTTCAGGTGTGAACTTTTCTTCTTGTATTTTCTCCTCGGCTCCCTGTATTAAGCTGGGAGAAGGTCATAGGTTTCTCCATGTTGTTTTATTTTATTTTTATTTTTTACCAGGAAGTAAAGTCCGAGTTAAAGTAGATTATTGGATTAGTTTTCTATATACATATATATATATATATATATCTACATAATATGATTATTATTTTTGACTTACTGGTATTAGAACTATTATATTAAATGCATATAATATATATCAATTAATAAACAGACTTCTTTATTTAACAGTGTGATAGAGTGGATTCTTTTTTGTTCTGTTTTAATGATTTGGAGTTAAGTGAGTGGTGACCTGATCTGTTGTAGTACGGATTCTAAAATGCAGAGGTAACATTTTTTTAATGTAGGAATCAGAAAAAAATTATATATAAGCACAATAGAAGGGTCAGAACATACGCATGTCCAGGATAATCAATATTTATTTTTTTGTTAAATGTAACCTTATTCAACCCATTGTTGGGAACAGGTTTTCAACAGAAACTTGGAAAATATATTTCTCTAAAACATAAGACTCTAGATTGTGGAAACTGGGTTAAGAAGATGTTGGGAACTGCTTTATTCACAGCATGAATGAACCTTAACACTGCAAATTAGCACAGAACCCCTGCTGCTCAGTGGAAGCTTCAAGGTCTGATGTTACGCTTTGCCACGATACAATAAACTTTGTTGGGAAATTAGTCCCGGACTCAGCAACTTTGCCCCCAAACGCAGCATTTGGGGGTTGTTTGCCTTAAGAACATTGACAAACCCAGGCTTCAACCCACGGTCCATTCCAGAATCCTGCTTTTTTTTTCCCCTCATCCTGTCATTTTCGAAACAACTGCATCATAACGGAAAAAATACCGTGTTGTATCACAGCAACAAAAACAGACGAGTCTTCCTTCCTACGTCTGAGTCACCTTCCTGCCGTCTGCCTGCTCTGACATCTCAGAGCCTACCATCGCTGTGTTTAAACAATAGACATGACCAGATTCTACACATTTGCTATTGACATCAAATGCCAGGACAAACAGAACCCCAGTCTATTTTCCGACTCCCATCTGCTCAGATGCCATCTGTTCATACTGCCATGAATTTCTGTACAAAATCAGGTCACAAAACTGAGGTATTTAAGTCTAGAAAAGGAGAAATTATTTCTTGAACAACTGGCACACATAAAAAATACGGGATTAGTGCAAGGACAATTACTGGGGACTTCTGCTGAATGACGCCTCAGGGTGGCGTCAGTGATGATGAATTGGTAGACATTTTGAAAGAAATGTTAAACAAACACGTTCAACAAATAAAATCATTAAGTTTCATCTATTCAAATAGTGGGGTGGAGTGTTGGGGTGCAGTGTGATTTGGTCGGCAGTCGTGGAGACTGCTGCCCCTGCGACCCAGCAACAGATGAAGATGTACGAGTGACAAGCTAAGATCAATTTGTCTGTGTCATCTGGTGAATGTGCCACGCCTCCAGGAAATGAATCAATGTCAGTTCAAGGTCACAAATGGATCTGTGCCCTTGTTTGTTTGTTTGCTGATGTGAGTGTGTGTTTGCATGACGGCCAGTGCAGAGTATAACTGTGACGTGGGAGGAGGTGTTGATACTCCACTTCAAATAGAACAAATCTGCTGAGATCTGATAACTCAGAGTAATTACAGTCTAACGTTGTGTCTGTGGGAATCTCAGCTCTCTTTACATTTGGCTTAAATGTCATTGTAATTAGCAGCCACGTTGGATTGCCTGTTGTCCTATGGGTAAAGATTAATGTAACAACAGCTACAATAACATCAGTGCAGATACCACAGCTAACCATAGCTACAACAGTCCTGGTATATCTATGACAGATTGTGCAATTTTGTCAATGTAGTAGTACATTGTAGTAGCATTTGAGTAGTAGTAGTAGCTGCAACAGCAGCAGTAGTAGTTGTTGTAATAATAGTATTAGTTGTTGTTGCAGTAGTAGTAGCTTTAGGAGCAGTATTAGATGTAGTAGTTATAATAATAGTTGTAGCAGTACAGCAGCAGCAGTAGAAGTAGTTTAGTAGTAGATATAGAAATAAAGTAGTAGTTGATGTAGTAGTGCAGTAATAGTTGTTGTATGAAATGTAGTGGTAGTGTAGTTGTCGTAGTAAATGTAATAGTACTGTAATAGTCAGTGTAGTAATTGTAGTAGTAGTAGTAGTTGTTGTTGCAGCAGCAATATTTTAGCAGCAGTATTAGTTGTAGTAGTTGTAGTAATAGTAGTAACAGTACAGCAGCAGTAGTAGTAGTAGAAGCAGTAGCAGCTTTAGTACTAATATGGTGGTAGTTGATGTAGTAGTACTGTAATAGTTGTATGAAATGTAGTGGTATTGTAGTTGTCGTAGTAAATGTGATAGTACTGTAATAAGCATTGTAGTAGTAGTAGTAGTAGTTGTTGTTGCAGTAGCAGTTGTAGTAATCTCTTGTAACAGTTGAGTAGTAGTAGTAGTAGTAGTAATAGTAGCAATTGTAATAATGGTAGTAGTTGTTGTTGCAGTAGTAATAGCTTTAGCAGCAGTATTAGTTGTAGTAGTTGTAGTAATTGTTCCAGTAAGTCCGGGACAGTAGTAGTAGTAGTAGTAAAAGCAGTTGCAATAGTAGATATAGAAATACTGTGGTTGATGTAGTAAATGTAGTAGTTGTTGTATGAAACGCAGTAGTACTGTGAAAGTAGTAATAGTCGTTGTAGTGGTCATGATAGTACTGCAGAAGTGATAGTAGTAGTTGTTGTTGTTGCAGCAGCAATATTTTTAGCAACAGTATTAGTTGAAGTAGTTGTAGTAATAGTCGTAGCAGTACGTCAGCAGCAGCAGTAGTAGTAGTAGTAGTAGTAGAAGCAATTGCAGTTGTAGTAGTAGTTATAGTAGTACTGTAGTTCTTGAAGTAAATGTAGTAGTACTTGAGTTGTTTCAGTAATTGTACCAGTACTGTAATATTAGTAGTAGTAGTAGTAGTAGTTTAAGTAATAGTTATATAATAGTAGCAGTGCTTGTTGTGGTACACCAAAATAGTAGTATTTACAGTAGCAGTTGTAGTAGTAGTAGAATAATGGGAGTCAATATTAAGTCTCATGAGCAGCTTGTGAGTGTCTATATAATATGTAGATTGGTGTGTGTGTGTGTGTTTGTGTTTGTGTTTGTGTATGTGTGTGTGTGTGTTTGTGTTTCTTGTGTGTGTGTGTGTGTGTGTGTGTGTGTGTGTGTACTCCAGTCAGTCAGAAGCAGGTCAGTGAAGACACACCCTCCCTTGCATCTTCCCAGTGTAAAATAAAGTAGGGTATTTAAATATTTACAGCGTACCTGAACAGGTCTTCCTAAAATGTGTGTGTGTGTGTGTGTGTATTGTCTGAGCTGCAGGTTTCACGTGTGTGTTTGTGTGTGTGTGTGTGTGTGTGTGAGTAAGTGTGAGTACATGCAGCACCACTGATCTGATCTGCTCTGCTGCATTGCAGCACATCCTGCCTGTACTGAGGTCGCTGTCATCCACAGCCAGGGCATTCTTCCAAGGTTGCAGCAGGTCAATCCTCCCCATCTACATAACTCTGCCACCATGAGGCTAAAGCTATAAACACTTCACCAGATCTGCCAGCAGCTAAAGAAGTGAGACACCTCACCGTCTCAAACCTACGTACGTACACAGCTTTGTGGGACAGTGTTGTTCTAGGGACGTGAACATGAAACAACAGGGAAAGCCGTAGTACTGCAGTACACACACACAGTCTACATGCCAATAGTCTCCATGTGGCCGATGCCACACACCCTGGATTGGCTTAACATGTGGATCAGGTGGATTACATTGATCACCAGTGTAAGACAAGGACGTAAATAAGGAACAACACACTGTAGGGCAAAGTTGATGTGATAACCTGAGATCTTGGACGCCTTATATTTAAAGTCTTCAAAATCAGAGGTGCTCCAATAAGTAGATTGAGATCTAATAGTTAGATCTCCAAAGAGTGTCACTAGATTCTAATCAATTACATAGAAAATAATAGTAATTAAAAGTAGAGATGTACTTCTATTTCAAGATGCTAATCACTGGGCTAAAGTGAGAATCATATAAGTATTGAGTCAGACAGTAAAACATAATGTAATAATGTAATAACATAATGTAGAGAGTAAGATATCCAGTTTATATTGATAAATATATCTAGAGTTTTCAAGCTAGGTTGATCACTTCAGCCAGGTCATTTGAAAGTAGCTCACAAGACAAAAAAGTGACATTGCAAAGCAAGAGCTGGTAAATCATAAGCAGTTAAATATTATATATATATATATATATAAATATTATATATTTGTATAATATTTAATTATCATAAATAATAATAACATATTACATTACATGTTATATATATAATATCCAATGTAATATTTAATTATTATATTTATGATAATTAAATATTATATATATACACACACACTTTGTAGCAGTACTCGAGTAGTAGCACTCATGTTTCAGTAGTAGTAGTAGTAGTAGTAGTAGTTTTAGTAATTAAGTAGCAGTGGTTGTTGCATATATATATACTATATATATACACATATATATATATATATATACACTC
>JAFBJS010000784.1:4481-15655 GCA_016785265.1 Paraplagusia blochii
AATATAAATATATAATATATCTATATATATAAATAAGAATGTACATAATATGTATTAATATACATATATGTCTGATAATATGATCAGGCTGTTATTAGTATAGTAATGAAATATTAGTCCGATTCTTAACGTCTTCCCCCGATAACATGGTATATTGTTGCTTATATTGGAAATTAAAGTAATGGACAATTTTAGCATAATAAGAAGACGTAACATTTCATTTTTTCTTCTTTAATAACAAAGCAAAAAACAAAAAAATTTGATTTTAACAAATGGCTGCAATGAAACAGAGAGTGTCAAATTTGACAAATAATGACACAACTGCTCTGTTTTCACCAATTTCTTGTTTAGTTTAATACCTGGTTCCATGAAAGTTTTAGTTCATCAAAGTTTAACCTCAGAGCTGACTTTTACCTCATATTAGGGAGCAAATGGTGGTGTAGTGGATAAGGGAGAGGACTTGGGTCAGTAAGGTCCCCGGTTTGAATCTGAGGTAAATATGTTGTAAATGTGTTCTCCTCTGTAGCTGTGCAGTTCTTCTGAGCCAACATGGCTTTAGATCAAAGCTTAAACCCCTAATTAAGATATATTTACTCAGAGAAACTGCCACACACACACACACACGCACACACACTTCCAGTACCTGCAGGAACAGAAAAGAAAACTAATTTAAGGCACTTTAAAAAATGTGGTTCACAGCTGCTGAGCTCAGCGTCACCCTGGGAAAATCTTCACCTCTGTTTCACACATTTTCCTCCGTTTCTATTGGAAAACTGTGATTTATAAACGTTCACACTCTTCACCAACGACCACTGAGAATATAAGTAATTTAAGCTGCAGCTAAAGACACAAGACTACAGTACAGCGAGTTCCTACAGCGTTCCTTTCACTGATGGAGAACATTGAGGTTCTCCTGAGATCCTTCTGCTCCACAGAGGGAAACTTCACAGTGAAAATCATCGTCAGAATCGCTTGTTATTTTACCTTTAAAGTCTGATGATCAATCGGCTTCATTACCATCTGTGATTAGCATTAGTTTAGTAATATCTGCAAGAATTTTTAGCTTTTTTTTCTGAAACACCAAAATATGTGCTCTCTAAAATCATTTTTGGGATAAACAGCTGCACATTAAAGTAAACGTCACTAGATGGCAGCATTGCATCTCATTTTATTCATCTAATTTTTTGGCTGTAAATACATAAATGTAAAGGGACTGACAAAGACTGGACATGTCTCACCCCTCTGCTCTATCTCACCCCTGTGTCCTGTCTCACCCCTGTCCCTCGTCTCTCTCCCAGGCCGTACCAGTGCGGCCACTGTTCCCAGTCCTTCTCTCAGCCGTCAGAGTTGAGGAACCACGTGGTCACCCACTCCAGTGACCGACCCTTCAAATGCGGCTACTGCGGCCGAGCGTTCGCCGGAGCCACGACTCTCAACAACCACATCCGCACGCACACGGGAGAGAAGCCGTTCAAGTAAGTAACAGTGAGTACCCCCAACTACCCTCCCCAGCTGACCCCCCATCCTCCACCCATTCTGCATCACTTCACAACTGAGATTTTCTTTGATAATTGACTGTTATTTCAGCTGCTGAACTCCACACTGTACACGTTTGTTAGACCAGACTCTGAAGTCTGGTCTTCATGGTCATGGGTCAGTCAGAGCAGATCCCAGAGCTGCAGTCAGTGTTGAGTGTGGTCAGATGAACAGCAGCCTGGATGAACTTCACCTGCTTTAATGTTGAGCCTGAGAATCAATGGAAATGATGGGGAGAATAATGCAGTGTGACGTGGACACTAACTGAAGAGCAGGAGGATCAGGGATCTGAAGATCAAGGATCTGAAGATCAGGGATCTGAAGATCAGGGATCTGAAGATCAGGGATCCAATTCAGACACGGCTGACCCTGTCAGCTGAGGGGGGAGGAGAGTGAGGGAGGGGGAGGAGCCTGTAAATAAGAATCAGTGTTCATCAGTGTTCATCAGTGTTCAGGGTGATGCACTGAACCATGGATTGAAGCTCTTCACAGACCCAGGTTCTAACCCTGACAACCTCAGGTCGACTGTTATCACAGTCACATCTGACTGTAGATCAAAAATAGGGTTTAGACCAAATCTGTATAATATTACACTTACAATATATTGTGTTCTAACTTTTTGTTTATTAAATCCCATTTAAGTTAGTACTGGAATCAAACAGTTTATATTTCTTTAGTTCAGCTGCAGCTCCATCAGTGACCACACACAGGCTGTGGCAGCAGAGGATAAATAAATTAAAATGTATAAACAAAGAAAAGAAAGGAAATGTGTAAATAAACAATATTATGACAAAAATAAAAATAATCTTTCTGTTCTGCATTTTATCGCAGAACATAAAGAGTTGTTTTTTAGGAAAGTTGATTCTGATTTCAGAAGTAATTGATTGTTGTAAAAATAAAAGTCCAGTCTGGACTCCCCTCTGAGTTCTTCTCCCCTCATTTCTCTCCATCCAGTTTTCCCATTATCCATGATCCCTGTGAGGAAATGTTTCCTTCCATCTGTCTGTGAACTTTGACCTTTACCATCAGCTCAAATCCCTGCCTCTTCTCGTCTTTATTAACACGTCCTCTGACGGGACGTCATCAGAGTAACAGCCTCGTTGTGGGCTGCGAAGCGAGCAGCAGTTCGATGATAACATTTAGGACCGAGCTGATGAATCTCATTTCCATCCTTCCTTCCTCGGCCACAACGGCCGTAATTAGAAGACGAGCTGAGCCGCAATTAGAGCCGGGGCGACACCGTTGTCAAGTCGTCAGCAGTGGAGGACAATGAGGGCGGTCCCAGTGGACAACGGTCAGCATCCAGGACAGAGAGGGTCAGAGGGACAGGGTGACAAAAAGGGAAAGTGAAGGGAGCTGAAGGTGGCGTTTGAGTCACAAGGAAACGTCCAGGACGAGTGTCAGGGGAGAGAGAGGTGGAAACGAATTAACGCTCGTAATAAGCAATCAGAGAGTTTGGATGTTGTCATCGATGTTGGAGGTGAAGGCCAGGAAACAAAGACCAACAAGAGACCACTGCGAAGAAAGTGCGGTGACACAAAACAGCGAGAAATCCTCCGAGCAAATCAGCGCCGGTAATGAGCGATTGGAGGAACCCCCCGCCCCTCAGACCTCCTCGAACCTTCTCATCAGCACTTCAGAGCGGCGGTGGAGGCCGAGCGGGACAAAGACAATCACAGATGGCGTCAGAAATCTTTAGCAGATCAATGGCCTCGGGGAGTTATCTCCTTTAGCGCGGTGCGGCCGATAGATTAAAGCTGCCACTGTCACTTTGTCAAGAGGAAAACGCTCAACTTTATTTTTCTACCCGCCCCAAGAATCTGTGAAGTCGGCAGCTTTTAAGAACCGATGCTCTCTGGAGAGACGCCACCGCGTGTCCCCCCTGCTCCTCCGTCCCGTCAGCTGTGAAATCACGTATTAGTGTCCAAAAAGTCAAACTAAAGCAGAGCACGTCCAAAAACTACGTCCACGTCCGAATTAACTTCACCCACTGTTTTATATCACTAGCTCACCGTTAGTAAGACGTCAAAACACAGGACACATGGACATTGTGAGACACAGGACAAAAACAACTACAACCAACAAGTACCATGATGTCCTCTACCCACAAAACTACATTTTTGGATAAGTAGTAGTAGTTGCTGCTCAGGACTCCCCTCTGTTCTGTGGGTGGAGGTCTGGGGGGCAGCGGGGTGTGTGTTGGGGGAGGAGGGGCGGGTTCTGGTGTCCACAATGGTGGAAAAGTCTGAGAGACAAGACAGATGGAGAGACGCTTTGATGTGGAGGTCGTCCTGGTGTGGTTTTTAAATTTACAGAAAACGTCCACCTCCAGGCTGGACAAACAGCAGCAGCAGAAGGAGAAGAAGAAGAAGAAGAAGAAGAAGAAGAAGAAGAAGTCTGCTTTCTCTTTGCTGCTCTGATAGAATTGACCAAACCTTCAGAGTCTGCCATGGAGAAAGTAATGTCCTTAGAACAGGTGAAATCTAAAATGTGATAGAGGTCAGTGGAGGTACTGCAGGAGTTGATCATAGATTGTGAGTATACAACATGTATATATGAACGTGTATATAGATGTGAGTGTATATTCAGGTATATGTGTCTGTCTGCCTGTGTTTGAGGAGCAGAGAGGTTTTCTTCTGCTGACCCTGGAGATGAGATGGTTGATGGAACCCATCTGTCTGTCACTCTGGTCTTTTCACGTTAGTGTCCAGTGACTTCAGAGTCTGAGCTCCAGCAGAGCAGAAAAGTCTGATTGTGACCTTGATCTTCTGTCTGTGACTCCATGGAGTTTCGATCCACGGAATCTCCAGAAGATGATTAGAGACCAGGCAGGGCAAACTGAGGCTCGGGGCCCCATGTGGCCCGCTGGTTTTTTATTCCGGTCCAACAAACGTATCGAAGTGATGTTAATTATTTATATTATTATATGGTCTGGACCTATAACAGTCAGAATGTTTGACCTCGTTGTCCATCTTTCTCATCCTCGTCATCATCACTGTGGACAGGAAATGACCTCGTGTCTGTGGCGGTTTCCGTGTTTGTGACTCTGTGTTTCTCTGTGTTTCAGGTGCGAACGTTGCGACCGCAGCTTCACGCAGGCCACGCAGCTGAGTCGCCACCAGCGACTTCCCAACGAGTGCAAACCGGTCAGTGAGAGCAGCGAGTCCATCGAGGTGGATTAACGCCACGAGACACTTCCTCTTAGGACAGAATAGGGGACAGTCTGAGGGTTCGGCAACGCAACTGTCCACGGTGTTACAGCTGAGGCTACAGACACACAACAGACACACAACGACAAAAAAATGAATAAAAAAAATCTAAGACCAATTTAAGAAAAGAACAATTATTTATTTACAAAATATTTATTTCATTCATTCATTTCAGTCTTAATTTTTTCAGTGTTTTTTCCTTAAACAAAATCTTTATTTTGCAAAAAAAAACTTTAATGGAAAAAAAAGAGAATAATTTTGTCATTTCTACATAGACACACAATCTGTTCACCTGATTTAACTCATGTAAAGAGAAGCAGTTGAAACATTACATTAAGAATTTTAAAATTTTAGAAAAATCCAAACCTGTGGTTGTGCGGCTGTAGCCTGGTCCTGTCTCAGCCTGGACAGAAACACCCGTTGAACCTGTCAACACGTCCTGGACCCTGACTGATCCAGAACATTCTCTGATGACACCAGGGTTTTCAGAAAAACCCGTTTTAATCTGGATGTTTACTGACTGACAGTTTCCTGAAGAACTGACGGAGGACGGGGGTCAGAGCGGAGCCGACTGGAGACGTCCAACCAAACCAAAGATCTTTTCTTCTCCAGCCGGAGCAGGAACTCCAGAGTCACATTTTTGATATTTATTGGAGACATTTTGGAATTCAACGATTTTCCTTCCAAAGAAAACACTTTGTTGAAACCGGGACAAAAACAATGAAATACCAAAAATCCGTCAGACTCTGGTCTGTCTGTAGCTTTACGTCCCGGTTTCTTCTTTCTTTTATTTTCTTCTTCAGCAGCAGCAGCAGCAGCGTTGATGCCAAAGGAGCTGCTCCACCAAAGTGAAGAGACTGAGAATGAACAACGACAACAGTCACAACACAGAGACATTTAAGGAGAGAAAATATCAACTGTAAAAAAACATTATACCAAAAAAAAAGATCAGAAATTCTATTTATCTTCTTACTCATATCAGACGTCAGCACTTTTCTTTTAAAATGTCGGTTATTTAATTTTCATGGAGTCATTTCTCAAGTCAAGTCCTACAGACGTCCATCACAGACAGACAGAAATGAAGTCGTCTGTTAATGTGAAATCTAAACTGGACAAACTGGTGACTGTAAACAAAGATGGCTGACGTGTGGACACCTCCCAGTCTGTCAACAAGGACATTCTTCCCTGTCTTTGTCCAAGTGTCACAAATGTTTTTTAGTTAAAATGAATGTTTATTTCTTAAAAGTTGGTTTTAAGCTAAGTTAGAATTTCCATCTGTTCAACTAATGATGCAGTTTCACTGGACAAAATAATGTCGTGAGACACGCCTCCTCTAGGGGGTGCAAGAGCACTTCAGACAAGGCACAAAAAACTAAAAATATGTGTTAGCGGCGTCGATCACAGACTCACAGTGAGACACAGTAGAAGCAGTGAATGGACACAGTATTTATTCCATGTTCAGGGAAAATTCAACAACGATGATCAAAAGTTTCCACACGGAAAAAAAAAAGTCACCGAAAAATCAGAGTTGGTTCCATAATCGGTTCCATTGGCCAAGAATGAAGGAACAGACAGTTGTAAGGACACAACCACATTGGTTCTGGTACTGTTTTTAACTGTGACTTGTTTACATGATGGAATTATTTATATGGAAAATATACAGAGTTTCATTCAGAGGAGTTTGAAAGTCCACTATTTTACAGACAGAACTTTACTATGCAGCTCCTTGAAGCAGAATATTATTATATAAATATAAACAGTAACTGCACATATAAAGTATCTGAGTCCATGATTAAAACTAAAACCTTTCCAGCCTGATTGTCAACCCTCCTTATTTACAGTCCAGTTTGTTTCCTGATCATCTTTTTTTTTTTACATCGACTCATTTTGTTGAATGTGTAAATAAGTGAAAACAGATCAGTTTCACCAAAGGATTTTGTGCCTGAAAAGTTAAAAAAGCTTTAAAAACAACAACAAGGTGTCAGTTCTCCTCCCAAAGATCAGCAGTGACGTCAGACAACCGTAGGACGAGGAGCAGAGGACATGTCCTTGTCTGTGTGACTGACAGTGTACCCCGTCACCATGACAACCAACAGCCAAAGATTCTCAAGTCTGCTGTCGAGTTTGACTAAAAGTTCACATTTGTGAGATGGACAGATGGAACTGCTGAGGTGTCTCCACCTCTGGTCGGTCATAAAGTTCTCAGACAGCTCTCTGAGTGTTTCTTCATTCATTAGTGAAACAGAAGATCAGAACTATTGAATGAACAGCAGCTGCAACAAGAGCTGGAATTTTAAAAACCAAATCTTAAACCTTAAAATCCACCTATTGTTCCCTGAAATTGTTTCCTGTCAATTTATGTCACATCAGGTCTGTTCTCCTGTACGAACGTGGGGTCATGTGACACGTGTTCATGGACTTCATTGGCTCTCCTCTGTCCACTGTGTTCTGTCTGATTAAATTATTGTTTTCTCTTTTAAATCCTTTAATTTTCCTGTTTGTGAATAAACCTCCTGTTGGCCGACGGTGAATCTTCTGCTCCTCAGGTTTGTGAAGCCAAACGTCCAACAACTTTGTTTGTTGTTGTCAAAGACGCACAGTGAATCAATGCTGTATATAAAGGTACAAATGATGACGTTTGTTTTTGTATAAATGAACCAAAAAAGACAAAGAAGAAGAAGAAGAATCAGCTGTGGTGATGAAGGTCTACTTTACATTTGTTAATGAAGTCGTCAGCTTCTCTCCGTCTCCTCTCTGACTCTTTTTATCCTTTTTCTAACTATTTTGTTGATATACTTTCTATGAATGTTAGTGAAGTGTAACAGACAGTTAACCTGGGGTTAGTGATGCAGTTGTACTAGTAGTGATGTAGTTTACTGGGCAAAAACTAAACTAAACTAAGATTAATGTCATAAAAGTCAGAAAATAATAGTTAAACTGCTGTAATGATTTTATCCTCTTCTATGGCATCTGTGGGAAAGTTATAAGTATAATGATAATATAAATGAATTAACAATAGTTAATGTAAATTAATACAATTTACAAAAGTTAATAATATAAATTAACTGGAGTTAATGAAGGTAATGACCCTGGTGCGACGGATGGCGCCTTCAATGACACTGTCACCGTCAGGTTTATCTTAGTATTTTATTAGTAGTTTATGGAAAAGGTAATGTTTTTAACATGTATTTGTTGAGTCATGTATTTTTACTTCGTTACTTTCCAAATCAACCCGTTAGTGAATGCGAGGGAAATTAAATCCGCGTTAAGTTAAAGAAACTGGAAAATACGTGCGCAGCCAATTTTCCTACGACGTTTTCGTAGCCGAGGACGTCGACGAAAGAACTCTGTCCTGTGATTGGCTGAGAGCTGGAGCCGAGGGTTGAGCGGAGATGAGGATCTCCAATCAGAGTGGAGTTCCCGTGGAGCAGAGAAGGAGAACCTCGGGTTCGGGTTTATCATCCAGGAGTCGATGAGTTTCTCCGTCCCTCCTCTGCCGCGAACTGGTCTGTCCTTCTAGAACCTTCTACGTCAGACCTTCTGGACCAATGAGGCGGTGAGTCGAGTCACCCTGTGTTTCACTGTTGAAACCGTCGACCGATAAACACGAAGTGACGTCAATATCGTTTTATTTCATTTAGCTTAGCATCCTTTGCGTCCCGATAGCCATCAGTATAAGTGACGTAGACGCAGGTGTAACGGTCTGATTACTGTGCGTCTCAGGTGACGTCATACTATTTCCTGTAGTGCAGACTGGAACTTCCGGTTGTTCCTGGAAAAGACTGAACTTGATTGATTTGTTACTGAATTTAACATTAAGACGATAACAAGATAATATGATGATGTTAAATCTGGGGGGCGGGGTCTCTTGTTGTGGCAAAAAACAGCAAGTTGAAGAAAACGATCAAACAAATCAGTTATTTAAAGTAACCAAATATATTTTATATATAATTTATTTATTAGAAATGATTCAGAATAAAGATTAGGCCTCCAGGAAAACCTCCAGGAAACTGGCACTGATGGACTGAAAGGTTTCACCAAACACTTTTCATAAACTTCCATGAAAGATTTTAGCAGCTGCTTCTACTTAGTGCTAATCATGTGTAACACACACACACACACACACACACGGCCCTGACCTCCACTCCCGTCAGTCTGGACATTCCACTTGGTTGGATTTCAAAGATTATTCCTGCGAGGATTCGTCAAATTCACTAAAACAAACACGGTTGGACTTTTCAAACATTTATCAGATGATTTTTTTTTCTCACCGTGGGAACCAGAGGTTGAACCAGCAATCGACAAAACCAAATGTCCAAATGTCCCCCGCCCCACTTTCTGTTCCTGTGAATGAGTTTAAATAAGATCTGAGGTTGATAGAAGACAAGTCAAAGGAAGAGACAAACAACATTTTATTCTAGAAAACAGTTTTAAAAGCAAAGACTAAAATGGAAAAAAAAAATGTCTTTCAGACTTTAAAAAGAAGTCCAGTTGTTGACAATTAAACTCTTCCAACATCAGATGATGTTAATTCTGAGTTTTGGAAAGAAATATACTGCTATTTATGGGACATTTTTCAGGCTTCTCACCTGAGTAAGAAGATATTAGATAGATAGATAGAACTTTATTCATCTCTCAGGAGTATCCTTCAGGCAATTACGGAAATGCATGATTAAATATATATTTCTAGCATTAGGGCTGAGTAGATTGAAGAAAGAGTTTTTTCCACATTCTGTTCAGATCTGCTTTACATTAACTTTTGAAAAAAACGGCTTTGTGTCTAATTGGTTCTGAGGGTTTGACCATTCACCGACTTAATGTCACTGACCGCTGCCAAATAGGAAATTCCACCAAAAACAAAACATTATTTCCAGTTAATCCAGGATGGGCTTGGATCCTGGACTTCACTCTGTCTTCTTCTTCTATTGAGCATACGTTGTGTTTTCTTTTCAGGGAATTCTTCACCAAAACACAAGTTTTGCATGAATTTTTGGACTTAAAGGGAAATATTTTACATTTTAATCAATAATTTTGTCTTTTCTGCATGTTTCTTGTCAAATTAGACATTTTAGATGAAACCTGACTTTTCACCAAAATTAATTTTTTGCAGCTTTATTTGGTCAAAAAATAAAAACTTTTCACGAACATTAAAAAAAAATCAATAATTTTATTTGTCAATTTGTTAATTTTTTTTGGTCAAAATGAAAGTTATCACCAAAATTCTTGAAAAGAAAAAAATGTTAAGTTGAAATTTTCTGCATGTTACTTGCAAAAATATTAACTTTTAAGAAGAAAATTTAAGAAACTTTTTAAGGGACGTCTTAACCAAAACACAAGTTTTGCATGACTTTTTGGATAAAATTTTAATTGAAAAATATCAATAATTTTTTGCCAAAATAATAAAATATTTAACATAAAAAACCTACAATTTGATCTTTTCTGCACGTTTCTTGTCAAATTAGACATAAGCAAAAGAAAATTTAAAAAGTTTTACCCAACTTTTAACCAAATCTCAATTTTTTGGTCAAAAGGTGAAAGTTTGTCACAAAAATTTTTTAAAAGAAAAAAATTGCAAGTACACATTTTCTGTGAATTTAGACTTTTATGTAAAAAAAAATGACATGATTTTCACCAAAACTCAAGGTTTTTTTTGGTCAAAAAGTGTTTTTTTTTTCAAAATTCTTGAAAAGAAAAAAAATTAAGTAAAAATTTTCTGCATGTTACTTGTAAAATTACACATTTTAAGAAGAAAAATAAGAATATTTTTACGGAATGTTTAACCAAAAAAACAATCTTTGCACAAAGTTTTTGGTCCCAAAGGTAAATATTTTCACGAAAGATTTAAAAAAAAAAATCAATATTTTTGTGTTTTCTGCACGTTTCTTTTCAAATTAGACATATGCAAAAAAAAGATTTTAAAAAACGTTTTATGTGACTTTTAACCAAAATTAAATTTTTGCAGTTTTTCTTGGTCAAAAGGTGAAATTTTTCCAAAACAAAATTAATAAAAAAAAAATTAAATAGAAAAGAAAATTAAATAAAAATTTTCTGCATGTTACTTGTAAAATAACACATTTTAAGAAGAAAAAATAAACTTTTTTTACGGAATGTTTAACCAAAAAACACAAGTTTTGCATAAACTCTTGGTAAAAAAGTTAAATATTTTCATGAAAAATTTTAAAAGGAATATTCAATAATTCACATAAAATAAGTTTTACGTGACTTTTAATCAAAACTTTTTTTTGCAGTTTTCTTGGTCATAGTTGAAATTTTTTTACATAACAAAATTCTTAAAAAGAAAATTAAATTTAAATTTCCTGCATGCTACTTGTAAAATAACACACTTTAAGAAGAAAAAATTAGAAACTTTTTTACGGAATGTTTAACCAAAAAACACAAGTTTTGCATAAACTCTTGGTAAAAAAGTTA